>JASVER010000005.1:22873311-22890022 GCA_030449065.1 Oceanodroma leucorhoa | reverse complement strand
AAGGAAGGAAGGAAGGAAGGAAGGAAGGAAGGAAGGAAGGAAGGAGAGAAGGAAGGAAGGAAGGAGAGAAGGAAGGAAGGAAAGAAGGAAGGAAGGAAAGCAAAACAGCCAGAGAAAACAGGAAAAGTCAAACTGGACAAAATTCAGCCCCGTGACAGGCAGTCGTATGGCTCATTTCCACCCAGAAGCTAGTGCAGCTCACCTCGGTGTGATGGCAGCCTCCAAGTGCAGCTGGCTCGGCGTGGGGAGCTGCAGCAGGCGCAGGCTCGTGCCCTGGCAATGGGTTTGCTGCTTGCCAGCTCTCCCCTCCAAATCCCCTGACCAAATCCCGGGGCCTGGAGATCACTGGTGCCTCGCTGCTCTCAGAAACGTGGTATCAGGGACTTTGCCGTGACTTGGACCCTGCCAGAGCGCCGGGTGCTTGTCTGACAAACCCCCGGATGGCTGCAGGAGACAAAGCACGTCCCCTTCCACCCCGGGATCAGAAATCCTCCCCAGTGACCCCGTGTCCCCTGGCCCTGCCTGACACCCATGCCACAGCCTTCCCAAGCCTGATTCCCAGTCAKCATGCTCCTAGTTAGCCGTGAGATCAAGCTGATCCTGATAGACATCCTGATCGGTTGAATAAATGCAACTCGTGCAACTGGGGGCATTGCACTCACACACTGATTCTTATCTTCCCCCGGACAGGAATTTTTGCCCCGTTTGTAAAGTGCTTTGGGATATTTGCAGAAAACAGCACCGTGTCCACAACTTACTATCAGCAGTATAAGTACATCTTCTCTACTAGACTTGCTGTTCTGGGGTGAAGTTGTGTAGCATGGTTCAGTTTATTAGCCCCTAGGATTGACTCTGTCGGTCTCTGTCTGTTGCCATAAAGAATGAACCCTGCTCTTCTGAATTTAAACATTTCTCCTAATAAGTGGTTCCTTAGCTGTGAATATATGGATGCACTGTTGTATCATGTCTGTGATTTTGCATTTTCCCCACTGTCTCTTCTGCCTGACATGATAATAAGCTATGTGTTAAGCCAGAAAAAAGCAATTTTCTCCTGAGGTTAATTTCTTTGGATTGCCCACCTGAAGTGGGGAGTTGCATATAAATTCTAATTTGTACTGAAGTGGAGAAGATTGAGTTAGTTTTTTGGCATAGACGATGCAGTGCAAATCCTTATTGACATACTGGGTGGTTTGTTCTGTCTTCCTAGCAATTGCCTTTGGAAGAAAATGATATTAAAGCCAGTCTTTGGCTTCCTGGATGCCAGCTGTGTGCCCAGTGGGCCCATTCCAGCCAGGAGGAGCCCCTCTGTCTCTGCAGATCGGAGCTGTGTTTGTCGCCTCCGACCTCTGGAGAGGTCCACGCAGCCGCCGAGGGGGTGAACCGGGGTGATGTGCGGTGCGAGCTGCGCCCRGCGCCCAGTGGGTACTGTTCTCCTGCTGCCAAGGAGCAAACCCTGGGAGAGGGACCCTCAGGGCTAGTACGGTGCTGGAGAACAGGCAGCACGCAGCGCACAGGCTGGCGTGGTCCCACTTCCCGGGATGTGGAGAAGATGCGCCTCTTCCCACGGCACCCGCCTCCCGTCTGCGGGGATGGGGCCGGGGCCGAGCGAACGGCCCTGCCGTCCCCGCGGGCCCTGGCTGCGTCCCACCGCCCGGCAGGTCCGGAGCTCCCCCGCCCACCCTGCCGCTCGCAGCCGTCCCCTCGGGAAACGGAGCCTTGCAAAGGGATGGAGGGGCGGCCCCGGAGAGTGTCAGGCATCCATGTACGTACCTGTATGTACCTCTGTGAAGGCTACAGCGCGCTGAGGCTGGGAGAAGGGAACAGTTTCGGAGGAGGGTTCCCCAGAACGGCAGCAGGGCTCCCGGCAGCCCGACGCGGGTGTTCGGTGCTACGTACGGCACCACCGATGCGCAGCTGGGATCTAAGTGGGGTGAGCGCCTTGGCTACCTTTTGAACTAGCTCCAGCTTTAAAACAAATAAAGGATAAAAAATGCCAGATTAGCAGGTATTTAATCCTACCACATACAAAACTTAGCTGGAGCACTGTGTATGAGTAAACAAATTTCAAAGATCACAGCTCGTGTTCAATGTTTCAGGTGGCTGCTCTTGCCATTGAAAGCAAGAGCTGCTTTTGTGTGAGCTTAAGCACACGCTTAACGTGCTGCAAACTCATGGCCCAGTTTTCAGTGGGAGGGTTGAATAGAAACAYGTTTGGTAAAAAATGGTCTTATTAGGAGCACGTTTCATGGGGACGTCACCGTGACCTGAAGATGCACATCCCACCAGTACAAACATCCTACTGACTGAGCTGCCCGGACGGCGGGAGCCGTTCCCGGGAGCAGTGGGGAGGTGCAGCACCTGGGGGAGTACCTGGGAGGTACTCACCTGGGGGAGCCCGGAACTGCCAAACYGGGGGAGAACAGCCTCCGACCGGTTGCAAGGGCACTGAAGGTACCGCCRTGCTTCGAGGTGGGCGCTCAAGGCTCGCCGCTGGTGGAACGCGGAGGTGTAAGGGACACCCCCGCAGTGTGGGTGGGAGCTTCAAGAAGCCTATCCACCACTGAAGTCAGACAAGAAGATTTCTAGGTCATCCCAGTGAAATAGGTAGAAAAAAAATAATTTATTTAGCTAGGTAAGGGTTGGAGAGGGAAAAGGAATCAAATAGCAAGAAGATAAAATATCCAGAGGGAGAAGGCACTGTGCTTTGGCCATGCGAAGGAAGGTTTAAGAGCTGGCATCTTTCGAAAGGCAGAGAGAAGCCAGCTTGCTCCCAGACGGACACTCCTCACTCGCTGGCCTCCTTCTCACCAGGGCTGCTGGAGGATCTATCTGCTTGTGGGGCAACCAGCCCAGATGTTTCCTCACCTGAGTCTRTTTTCTTGCAACTGAGCCTAAAGTCTAGATATTTTCCATCCGTTATTTCCSGGAGCAGCACGCCAAGCCGCACGCCCTCAGCATCACTCAGCGGTTCACAGGGAGAGAAAAAACGGGTTTTTTTTCTGTGTTGCGGTTAATATGTAAAACTCCTAATTAATGATGGGTCTCATAGCAGAATGCATAAGTAATTCTTCTGTATTTGATAACAGGGTACATTTGAGGGGCTCTACACCTAATTATTACATACCAATTTCCTTAAAGGCTGGGCAGCCCCGCTTTCCTGACAGCACCTCATAGACGCACTTAACTACATGGAAAAAATCCTCTTACGGGACAAGGGGAAACGATTCCAGTTGATAATTGTTTACCCTTACCAAAAAAAGAGAAATGTTAGTGACCAAGAAATATATTGCCCTCAAATGTCCACGTTGGTGTGGCTGGGAAAGAGCCTGCCCTTCCTCAGCAGCGACCTCGGCAAGGCTCACGTATACAGGCAGAGGGTTTTGATGGAACAACATCGAYGCTTCAGTAATTGTAATTGTTAAAGTCTGATCAGAGACCGAGAGCTGCAATGGCATCTCCATGTTCCCCGAGCCCAAGAGCCACACTGTCTTATTAAGTCGCAAAAACATCCAACTTCAGTGCCCAGTTCAACCAATGCAATTGGAAAAAGGAAGAAAAAGAAGGCTGGTGGCCTCAGGAATTGGGCTGTGTGCGGCTCAGGTGGACTGCAACCCTCCTGGACCTCCTGGATGAGGGTCTTGGTGTGTAACCGCTGGTCCCTGCAGCCGCTGCAGGAGAGAAGGTTTTTCAGGGGGGATTTTGGGGAGAAAAAGTTGGYGTATTGGGGAGGGCCAGGCAGACTGGCGGATTCCTACTAGAAGTGACTGTGAAGAACATATGGTTTAATTTAATGCAAGAGACTTTGTAGATTATAATTGAGTAGATAATTGGGAAAGGATGATAATTGTTTATGAGAGGGAGGGATTTAGTAATTATTCAAAGCTGTTTTAAAAGACTTATAAATACTCCTTGACAAAGGCCCAGGAGGGGCCAAAACGTTGGCTCGATCATTTCCCTACCTCTCCAGAATTAATGTTTAAGCATGTACGATAAATCATGACTAAGGTGCAGCGCACTGCTGAGCACTCGCGGGTGCCGGGGCGGGATGCCGGGGGGATGCCCCGGGCCCTGGTCCCTGTGCCCAGCCCCGTATCCCCATCCGCGTCCCCCAGCTATCGGGCACCTGGTGGAAAAGCCTTGGCACGGAAATTTGCACGGGGATGTRCAAAGACATGCACGTGCATTTACAAAACCATGCGCGAAAGCTGCTAAAAAGGGGTTCAAAAGATGATTTAACCCAAAAGGCACTGCTAGCACACCTTCGAAGGTACGTGTGCGCGGAGGAAACGCACGCGTGAGCAGCACCGGTCCTTTTGGAATGACATTGGTTTCTTTTACTCTGAAGAGTGAACATCAATATCAATTATTTAAAATTCTGGACTGTCAAAATATATGTGAATAAACAAATCTGAGCGGGCAAACAACACACTCACGTATACCAAATATTTCTTCTCTTCAGCGTGCCTCTCCAGAAAAGCCTGAACGTGTATCTAAAATAATTAGATTTTGTTCAGTAATCAAACACAATCAAATGGATTCTCTGTGAACTACTTTTATACCCACAATGAGGAATGTGTGTCATTCTCTGTGCATTTGCATATTTTTCCATAAACCTAAAACCAATCAATTTTGAAGAGTTATGATAATATAAAGAATCTGAGGCAATTACATGTCTTTTAAACAGGGATTCAAAATGCATTCCGCTGACAGTATTCATGTAGTAAAACAGTCAAAACTTCTTTAACCCTTTTAACGACGTCTCCGTCAGGGCGCGGTGACTGGCGCTGGGACATCGCTGGCTGCAGGGGCCGATGGCCGGGGGTGCAGCCGGGGGCCGTTAATAATTCCCGGGACAGGGCCCGGGGCTGGTGCCGCCGCCGCCCTCACACGGAGCTCGCGCGGCGCGGCGCTGCCGGGGACCCGTCCCAGGGGCCGATGGGCAAATTAGCAGTGCCATATTTTCCTCAGCGATTATGCCAAATATCACGTCAGCCACCATATGGGCTTGAACACAGACTTCTCGGGGATTTCATTTTCATAAACAGGGAGGAATTATGCAAAGTGCTATAGGTAGGGCTTAGAAATGTTTTTTTAAAACATCCATTTGGTGGAAATGACTTTTTAATGATTYTTCTCTGTGGTTACGCCTGGCCACAGCAGCCTTTTCCATGTTTATTAAGTAGTTCAGACTTCTCCTCTCGCGCTGTGAACGCTTTGATCCGGAGAAGGCAGAGCATCCCGGGAGCCTGAGCGCGGGGGGTCGGWCGGGCACCCTGAGCTGCACACCCCCGTCTAACCAGCTTCACTTCAGAGGGGAGCTGGCCTCAAAACCTTGGCTAAGCGTGCRTAAAAAGGGGAATTTTTTCAGTGTATTTGTGGCCCTGCTCTACCTTCAGCAACCAGGAACACGTGCCATCCTGCAGAGCCCGTGCCCAAGGGATGGGGCAGCTCCAGAGCACTTTGCTGTGGCTGAAATATTCCATTTTTTGAAATAACTCCTCTTTTTTTAAAAGTCATAACAAACTGAAATATTTTATCAGTGAAATTCTTCAGTGAAAATGTAATGTTTTATGGAACCAAGCCACCTGTGCCACTGCAGAGACATTTTACAAGTCTTTATTTTGGGTTTTTGTTTTCAATAAGAAGGTACTTCGTCGCATTTGGGAACTTCTTACAAAAAAAGAATTCCAGTTGCCAAAATGACTCAAAAGGGTTTAGCCGGCTCAGTTTTAACGAGGTATGCAGGACTGGGGCTGATGTCAGGACAACAGAAGCATTAAATCAGCCAACACACTGAAAAAACCAACCTGCTGTCAGTCACCCAGATGAAAGGATGGAGAAGGTGAGACCCATCCCGTACTGGCAAAGGCGAGAAGGCCTAGAATGAGTTCGGGACGTGGTTTAGTGGGCATGGGTACTGGGTTGACGGTTGGACTCGATGATCTTAAAGGTCTTTTCCAACCCTAATGATTCTATGATTCTATGAGTTCAAACCTGATCCAAAGGCTACTGAAACCCACAACACTTGGGAAAACCTCAAACGAGTATGTTTGGGATCTCTTTAACTTCTCAATTCCATTTTCCCACCAGTTCTGAAGACAAAATTGATCTCTTTCTCTCTCTCAGCAGGAACCAATTCGTCATTCTTGCATTTTGATCTCATTTTAGTACATTTTAGCAGTCTCTTAAGAGAGGCTGTGGCAGAACCTCTCGATGTGACATGTCATGGCTTTRGCTTAAACAAACTCAACAATCTAAGGAAAAGGAAAAAGTATTCCTATGGATTTCTTATGGTGACAGACAGCATCTGAATTCAGTGTTGACTCATACAGAATATCTGCTTTTCACCTAGGAAACACCCTTTGGCTGCAGAGCGCTCTCTAATATTATTTTAAAATAAGGAGCCAAAACAGCGTACTTTTTACTGGTTAGAGACTGCAATGCAACTTTTACAGGGTCTGTATTTTTAAAAGTGATTTCACTTAGTGACCCAACCAGTGTTCCTTCAAAGTGGTGGATTGGGGTGGTGTCCATTAATGACTTTGGTGTCACGTTTCTTTTTACGGTTTTTGAGGGGTTTGGCAGACAGTTGTGGTGGATGAGTTTATACTGTGTGAGTCTTTGTAGTTTTTACTTTATACTACAGACAACAATTCTGAGATTTTTTAAGTATACCAGGAAATTATTTAGTGAAAACAAAGAGCTCTAGGGTAATTTTTTGGAAAAAAAAAAAAAAAAGAAAAAAACACATTAAAGTGATCTTTGAAGACCTGTTCAATTTTCATATTTTTGCCT
The DNA here is from genome assembly GCA_030449065.1 of Oceanodroma leucorhoa. Lineage (NCBI taxonomy): Eukaryota > Metazoa > Chordata > Aves > Procellariiformes > Oceanodroma > Oceanodroma leucorhoa. Next base: position 22,883,227 of record JASVER010000005.1, on the reverse strand, counting down.
ATTAGTGACAATTGTGTCAGCAATGGCTAGAGCAGCACTCTGGGGTACACAGAAGACCCAAACCACCGACTCTCTGCTGGGCCAGAGGAAGAGGACGTGTTTCTGCCTGTGCTTTTCCACGCTCCACGTTTGCAACAGCAAACTCTTTATTTATTGCAAATCATTGGAGAAATAATTCAGTGCATAAATAAACCAGCTCAAAGGATGTTGGGTTTGTTTGTTTGTGTAGAGAAGACACTGAGTTCTTCCTTCCGAGCAGGAGGGATCTCCCTCGCAGCGACGGCGTCACCAGCCTCTCTGCCGTCAAAGAACAGGAGGAAACGCAAAAARCCTCGTAACGAGGAGTTACCTGCGTTGCGTTACATTACATCTTCTCTGAGATTAACACCAACATTTATAAAGAAACTACATCCACCTTAGTGGCAACAATTAAAATACAGCTGTCAGTTCGCCATCCGTATCCTGTGTGCGTGACATGCCTCAGCTGAAAGACCTACATATATCCAAGGAATAAGCTCATTCAGGGAAAACCAGGTGGAGAAAGAAGATATCTACAGTGTGCCTGACAGGGAGGAAAGCATGTTTGCTCAGAATATATTGGAGACCCAGATTCGGAGGAGGTCATGCTTGTGAAAATATTACCACTGTAATATTGCCAAGGTCATGTCTGAAGGCGGGTTTGGGCTGCGCAGGAGCTGGCATGTTAAATATGTGCAGGAGCAGCGCACCTGGAGCACCCTCYCCTGCAACTGCCCTCCCTTGTTTTTCACCCCAGAGTTAAACGCTGTCAATATGTTTCCCTTGATGTGCCTTTGCCTCCATCCTCTGACCTCCCCACGGCTTGTGGACCCCTAGTCCTCCCCAGATCCTTGAGGACCTCCTTGTGGACCCCTAGTCTTCTCCAGACCTTTGTGGACCCCTAGTCCTCTCCAGACACTTGTGGACCCCCAGTCCTCTCCAGACACTTGTGGACCCCTCGTCCTCCCCAGACCCTTGTGGACCTCCTTGTGGACCCCTAGTCTTCTCCAGACCCACTCCTCACCCTGAATGGCACATTTCTCCAGTTGCAAACCTGCTGTGGTGCACTGGTGGCACAACGGTGGCTGAATTGTTCTGCTTTCAGGAAACTTTTAATCAAATACAATTTCAGAGAAGTGACTGTTTAATTTTGGCCTTTGCTTTTGGTCTGCACATTGGTGGATCGGTTACTACAGGCGAGAGAGACGTGCCCCCCCACCTTCTCTGTGAACTTCAGACAGAGCAGAAAGGAGGAGTAGGTCATTGGCAAGTKCGGTATCCAGAGAACGAAGGAAAACACAGAGCTTGGGGCAGGAGGAGGTAACAGACGCCAATAAATGGGCTTTTCCGATCATGTCACTGGAGGTAAAAATTGCACTGGTGAAAACTTTGTAAAACAACCCAGAAAATAACAATAATAACAAAATAACAATAATAACAAAATAAAATAACAACCCGGTGATACTGCCTTTCTGGGCTGCAGTGATGTGTCGGTCCAGAACAGAGGAAGAACAGGAATTAGCTATATTCTATCATCAGTGCTAATTCTTTCCGGTACAGCCGGTGCTGCTGGCCGGGGGGAAGGGGCAGTTGTTTGTGAGGCCCAGGGGCACCGGCAACGCTCGCTGCAGACCCTCAGTTCATGCAAATTCATATTTATTCGCCTTGCCGTTCTTCTGAAAGGTGGAGAAATTCATTCTGCGTTTGTGTCATTTGTTTCCCTACCGGAATATCTTTCACAAACATTTCCAGTGTCCTCTCCCCTTGCAAATGAGTAATGGGGGAAAGTAACTTTGGAAATGACATTGCAATGTAATCATCCATATTGTGTATTGTGGTTAAAATTGATTAAAATAATATTGAAACTCCCCCAAGGGATTATGCAATTATAAGTCAAGTCCCAAATGGAAAAGGTTTTTGAGAACTTGGCAGATGTCTTAATGAAAATGAAGCATTATAGTAATATATTAGTGCTATTTGTATATTATTGACAGCAAGATCACTAAACTGTATAAATTACTGTCCAGAAGAATGGCTGAATTGTTTTTCTTTCAGGAAATTTTCAATCAAATATAATTTCAGAAAAATAATTGTTTAATTTCGGCCTTAGCTTTTGATCCGCACATTGATGGATCAATTATTAAACTGAGTTTTAGCCACTCATTTGCTTTGAAAGTTGACAGTTTAAATATTTGATTCTACACCCATTTTGTTTTATTACAAAATAAATTCTGGCTAATGCCATAGACTATTACTTGCAGCCTCGCAATAAAAGGCAGTAGGCGGCTTCCAACTTTTGTTTGCCGCGACAACGCCGCTCTCCCGGCGCAGCCTCCGCTGAGGGCCATCGCGGAGCGAGGGGTGGGATGCTGAGGAGGGCAGGCTCCCTCCCAGGAAGGCAGGTCATCGGCTTCCACTCGGGGAATTTGGAACCCTTTAAAGCCTGCCTCATTAGGCATTCGCTTAAAAGGGCCTGGGGTTTGGCGGTTGTTTTTCTTCTGCCCTGCACAAAGAAGCCCTGTATAAATACCGGTAAATAGAGTAAATTTATATCAGTAGATTTATGCCTGTACAGGAATTTCTGTTTCAGTGGTTAAGAAATAAACTGCTTGCCTGCAAGTACACAATATTTTAGTCTCTAATTTTAAAAATATRCTGTATTTTAATATCTTTTTTCAAACAGATACCAGTTTTTATGAAGCACTACATGAGTTGCTGATGGATAAATCACCCAAGCATGGTTAAAGAGACCCTAATCTCCAGATGGTACCAGTTCCATTTAATTGTATCCTCTGACCTCATCTCACCTGAGCCTGCATTAAAATCATAATACAGTTCAAGTGTAAAAATGATATAGTGTTTATTCGTCCTGTTTATAGGGGGGCAAACACACAGTTAAATTCATATGTCGAAAATTAGTGTAGTCATTTGAAAAGGTTGAGTTAGATCAAACTGACTCTCAGCATTTTATTTGCCCTTTTTTATTTAAATGGCTCTATTGCTATGGTTCGACATCTTTAAATGATGGAGGATGCTGAAGAAGAGGTGAAGCGGGTTTCTGGGCGCAACGAAGGCAGGCTCTTGCATCAGCCCTGGGGAAGGGGCATGGAGCACTTGGTCTCATTTTTAATTYGCACCGTGCGTAACGAGCGAGGGCCGCATGCATTGTGCAGCCACTGCAAATATTTTAATACTTCAGAGTGCCCAAATCAGCCCTTCCCTCCCTGGCCCCATTTTCCCTGCTCCAGCACACGGGCACGCTCCCTCCCGCCTGGCCGGCTCTCCGGCACGCACCACCAAAGAGATGCTTTTTCCTCCCACCCACGATTTCGGGTGCCAGCCCGCTTGCCGCCCCGCTCTCCGGGCATTCCCCCGCGGCTGGCCGGAGCCCGCGTTACCGGGGCGCAACGCCGCGGGGCTCCCACCCCCCGCAGAGCTCCCCCTCCTTGGGGCGAGCCCCTCGGCAGCCCTGCCGGCACCGACACCCCCGCCTCGCCGCCTCWGCTGAAACCCTTGCTGGTGTCCCCTAAAATAGGTATTTTTGCAGCAGGTGGTCGAGCTGTGCGGACTCGTGATCGCGGGAGTAGTTAATTACCCGTACTCACCCCATAGTTACACACACGAATGAAATTTCACGTGGAATGCGTATTGACTTGCGCATCGACGTGGCAGYTTCTCTTCGTCACATAAAACCAAAATATTTCGTGGTACCGCCCTGCAAAGGGGCTGAGCCCCAGCCCAAGGCGGGATGGAGGAGAGGGAGGAGAGGAACACAGACAAATAACCTAAATTATTATGAATGTATTGACAGAGCCAGGCTAGCAGTTTTACTGCAGATATACTAGATTATGGAGAGAATTGAATAATTTATCCAGCAATTTTCACATAAGCAATATTATTAAAAATGAAGACATGAAAAAAGAGGTTAGTGATAGTGGAGAATATATATAGGCCATGAATAAATGTATTAGGTAGTAAGAATAGTGAATGTTTTAGTAGGTTTAGACTAGATTAAAAAAACCTGTATTTGATTTCAACTAAGTCCTAAAATATCTGCTGAGAAAAAAAAAAGCACAGCTTATGATCGGCGAAGCCCGAACAGCTGTGTATATGTAAGCGAGTGCTTGGAGCGGGGTGCCCCTCGTCTCGGTGCTCACAGCGTGCCGGGATCGCGCCCCGGCGCAGCGGTGGGATGGCCCCGAGCCCCGCGCCGCCCTGCCTCGGGGACACGCACGCTGCGGCCCCGCGCTGGTTCTCCAGGGTCCGGTCCTGGTGGCCGTCCTGCACGAGGCTGGACCGGGACCGGGACCAGGACAAGGCAGCCCTGCCCGCCTGCCGGGCTGCGGTGCTGGCCGGTGCCTCTCGGATTCAAACTTCGGGAATCCCGGGAGCTGCCGTTATGTGCGAGGGGATGTTCTCATCCCGACGTCTCCTCTTTGCGAGAAGACGGCTCCTATTAGTCGGTACAGAAAATCCCTGTCTCTCCATCCGCGCGCTCCTGTAGAGCGGACCCGGGCAGAGCCCGGCCGGAGGGAGCCGAGGGCAGTGCCGGCGCGAGGGTCCCGATGGCCAGCGCGGATGGCGGCAGCGGCCGAGCCCCATCGGCACGGCGGGGAGCAGCGGGCACGGCCRCGCGCAGCCCTCCGCTGCCAGCCCGGGGGCGGCGGGGGGGATCTGGCCCAGCGCAGAGGTTATCTACACGGCAGGAGAGGTCCGCAGCGCAGACACAGGAGTGTTTGGTTTTGTTTCCTATTGAGTTCCTTTTTATCTCTTGTCCTTATGGTTATCTTTTCTCCCCCCTCTCGTGCTTTGGCAGGGAAGCCGAATACTGATGAGGCGTAAGCTGGTAAAGTCCCAAGCACTTCCAGGCGGCAGGTTTGGGAACGAGAGGTTAGTTTGACTAATTAGCCTGGAGGATTTTTGCCCCGCGGGCACGCAGGTCGGGGTATTACAATAACAGCCTCTCTGCAGCCGGCGGCTTTTGTGCCAGGGGCGGCTGCAGGCAGCACCGCCTCGGCAGCCCCCGGCCGGGGCCGCGGGTCCGGGGCCAGGATGGGTCCCCYGAGCTGGGGTGCCTGTCTCCTCCAGAAACTTTAAATAACGATCGAGGCGAGGCTTAGGAAGCCCTGTTATGTACGTGCCTGAGGCATGTACAGAGAGAAAAGCATCTCTGGGATTTTCATGATCCGTATTTTAGAATGATTTTTATAAGAAAAAAAAGTATATATATATATATGGGAGTGGGAATTGGGAGAGCTGGCTGTAAGGGGTGGTGCAGGGAGAGCTGCCYCTGCCCGAGCCCACCCGCAGCGAGGGCGGCCACGCTCCCACCCGGTGCCAGACAGGGACCGCTTCCGGACGCCGAGAGCCACGGCAGCACGTTCCAGCTCACGGCTCCGCCGGCGTGGCCGGGACGGGCGTTGGTGGCACTGCTGGGGGGACTGAGAGCGTGCTGCCTGCGGCACCRCGGGACGGGGGGGAAACCCCGACCYACYGAACAGCACCGACRGCATCCGCACCGCGCGTGCAGAGCCGCTGTGCCTCATTCTGGGCTTGCTCCAGGCGTAACTCCATTCGCCCTCGGCGGTCTGCCATTGAAAACGACTTCCCAGGGCACCGCCTCACCTGGGTCTTGATGCTACCGATGTCCGAGATCACTGGGAATCCGCCCACGGGATTATGGAGTTGGCTCTGGAGTGAGGTTTGGCCTGACTGAAATATATTTTAAATATATGTGTATACATATATATACATACACACACAAAAACACTCTGTCCCTTTTTTTCTTCTTTGTTTGTAGAGGAACCAACCTCAAGCTCTTGCAGATATTCAGTTAGTTGTGATTCACTAATAAAATGGTCATGGAAAATCTGAAAATACAGACCTAATTTCGAAAGCTTGCTCTGTTTGGGGTTTCTTGCTTGCTGTGGCTTGCTTATTTTTGTTTAAATAGTTTACACTATAAGCCCTTATGTTCCTAAAATAAGACTATTAGAAAAATTCTCAAGACCAGCATCTTTCAAAAAAAAGCCTGTCCCCCTTTAAGTGGTATTTCAATGTATTGAAGTGGACCCGATGGGTTTCTGCAGCGCCGAGAGAAGGAACGGGTTTGGCTTGGTGAGCCCTGCCTCCAGCCCTCCCCACCCTCTCCGTCAGCAGGGAGCTGGGACGAGGTGTCACCGAGGGACCTCACCAGCCACCAGTGCGGGAGCTGGCGCTGAGCCCCATGGGGCACGCCGGGTCGTTCCCTAACAAAAATGGAGCAACTCCCACCTAGAGAGAAGATTTCCTGCTCTTCCACAGACAGGCACCCACAAGACCACCAGGAGAAGCTAGATGTTTGCTGCACCGGGCTCCGTTCCCCCAGAAGCGACCGCGTTCGGTGACCGACAGSCCGGCCAGCACCGTGGCCCCTCAGGGGTCCGCAGTGACAGCCCCAGGGGAGACACSTAACATCTCCTGCTGATTTACAGACTTCTGACCGTCCTCAGAAATAGAAATACCTGCTGGTCCCTGGGCCCAACAGCTCTATGAGTACAGTTCTGGGGAGAATTTTGATCTTCTTTCCTTTTGGCGAGGACAGCAACCGGCAGCTGACAGCATCCCCGTCGAACGCTGCGGTAGAGGAGCTGTGCTGTCCCGCTGCCTCCCGGACAGACGGGGGTTCAATACAGRAAAATGCCAGTGGCCCACTCTTTTGAACAAGAAAATGCCATTTGTAAACATTGCGGGGTTTTTTCCCTTTTGCCGTTCATGTCGCGTTCAGAGACGTCGTGTCACTGTGATTACCTTATTCTTACGCAAAAGAGGGAAGCGTTCGGCTGAGCCGGGGAAGCACGCCGTGCTGATTTTGAAATGAATTGGGAGCATGAAAGACCAGAGCCTGCTTCCCACCGAGACCGAGGGTCTACTGACAACTCCAGCGCTGGCGGACCCCAGGGTGCTGGATTTCTGCCGGTGGGGCTGGTGGGTGCCGGCTGTTATACAGGGGTCCCATCCCAGTCCCGTCCCATCCCAGCCCCGTCCCGTCCCGTCCCGTCCCATCCCATCGCATCCCATCCTGTCCCATCCCGCTGGGGGTCCCAGTGCCCCACTGGGCGCAGGGGAAGAGGACAGCCGGGATTCCCTCGGGAGCGCTGGTGCATCACCCCAACACGRGGCTGAGGTTTCACCTTTCGGTTCCAGGCAAGGAGCAGGCTTATTTTTTAAGTATTGAAATCTAGGATAGAGAAATCCAACCAGCAAGTGGTTAGCAGTGACAAAAGCATGCACAGCAGCAGCGTGTGCCCCTTGCCATTCACAAAACATATGCTAATTGGAGGTAAATATCGTCTACCCTTGACGAGCCTTGCAAAGTCAGATCTGGCTTATAGATAGGAAAAAGTGCTCCTGCTGCTATGAGTGGTTCGCAGAGTGTGTAAGCATCACCACGGCCACGGTGAATGTCTAAATAGAGGCAGCCGGGGTGGGTACGGCCAGTGCCGGGACCCTCCCTGCCCTCGGGCGCGGGGCACCCCGAGGCTGTGGCCGAACCCCGGCAGGGGCCGYGCCGGCAGGGCGGGCTCCCTCCAAAACCCCAACAAACCCTTGCTTTATGGAGCTGCCTTGGCTGAAAGGAGCCAAATTAGCTGAAAAGTGCTCCAAATTGCCGGTACCTTACTGCCRGGGTTGTACCGCTTTGCATCAAGCCCCGCGCCGCTGCTCCGGCACCTCAGATAGGACGACTTTTTGGTCTAATGGTGCTCTTGTTCGGTGCTGCTTCTTCACATCTGGTCGCCAAAGAGTCACTCTGTCACCCTGCAGCCTGCTAATGAGATCCCCCATTTAATTAATACCATAAGAATTTTAATTCTGACTGAATCAATTTAACGTGATGTGATTTTGTCAGCTCTATTCCCCAAGTAAAAAGTGAGCCTGATGCTTATTACATACATCATTTCACGGGCTCTGCATTCCCTGCTGACTTAAACAAATTCTAATTAAGACTAATTAAAGCATCATTTATGAAAGCGCTTGTGATAGCTATGCAAACATTCTGGGTGGGTATGCTTTGCATAATAATTATCCTAGTTAATATTAAGGCTAGGTCCTTGGCAATTAGGTCTTTGAAACAGAGAGTTATTCTGAATTTAGCCCTTTTCACTGTTAGCAATTAATAACAAAAAAATAATGTGCTAAATTTATGTAGTGACTTCATTAACCAGATAAATTTAGAAGTAGTAGTATTGTTTGCATTTTTAAGTTTAAGCATAATTTTTAAGCCAAAGCATAATTTTTAAGCCAGGTGACGGTTGTTAAAACAGAAGAACAGGGTTTGAACGGTGGGTCCTGAGACCGYGCAGGGAGGAGAGGTGACTGTGTTACATCCAGGCTGCAGAGGCATTTCAGTTYGGGAATGCCCCGTCCCCCCCAGACCTCCTCACCTCCRAAGTCTGGCTACAAAGCAGGAACCRGCAGTTTTAAAACATTTTTAAGCAAACTAAAAATTAGTTCAGTTTGGTTCGGTCTGTTTTTCTGAGTCAGGCTGGAGAGATTTTCACATTCCTGCAACAGATGATGAAGTTTGGGAGCGGAGAGCAAGGGAGGTGGAAAGGATGCTGTTGGGTCCGCATTGACCAAATGCGCATTTCCTTGGCTGCTGCTCGGTTTCATAAAACCAAACGTCTTCCCAGCCCAGTAAAAGGATCTAGCTGTGTTCCCAGTGGGTGCAACGCTGCGGCCGGGCAGGGTGGCACAGCGTTGTGCAGGACGTTCAAAACACGCTACTTTTCTCTATTTTTAATGTACGRGGCAGAGAGTGGCCTGGGGGTGGATGACGGCTCTGTAAACACTTCCCAGGGGAAAAAAGTTGGGAGCTCTGCTTTGAACCCCACACWGTGGAGCCCGACTCAAACACACCTTCAGGAGACACTGCAGGTGATGTTAAAAAATAAGGATTGAAGAAAACTTTCATGTACTTGCCAAACGTCTTGAGTGTTTGACATCAGAAAAACGCCAGCCTGTGGATCTGAGCAGCGAGTTCTTGTTTTCTACCACGAGACTGAGTGGAAAGGCTTTTGGAGGCAGACGTGGCTTAGGTGCCATTTTTCAGCGGCCRTTCCATACACTAAAACCTGTGTATTGCTTCAAACACATTAGCTTTTTGCTGACTGATGGCAAAGTTCTGCCTGGCCTATAACTTCCTCTRTCAAAATTAAGGTGACGTTTAGTACATCCAGCTGATTCCTAATGAGAAGGGTTTATGCTCCCTGAGGTCAGCTATCGTTCAGACAAGGCACCTTCCCAGGAAAAGCCGGTGAGGCGGGCTGTGGATAGCAATCTTGCTCTTCACTCCTATTTTCTTTAGACTTTCTCTTCTCTGTTTCCGGTTGTTATTTGTAATTTGGAGAGGGAAGTGCRCGGAAGCCAGCGGGCTCAGCTGAGACACCTCTCCCTGGAGGCAGAAGGGCTCGGTCTGCGCAGGCRCTGCCCGGATAACCGGGAGGCAGGAACGCCGCCGGCTTCCACCCCAGCAGCACAGCGGGAATTTGGAGATACTGGTGATTTATCACTGTGAGACCAGAAAACCTGCTGCGCCCATGGCTGTAACTGTCCCTGCTCTGGACACGGCAAACGCCGTCCTGAGCTGAGGTCTGTCCCGAAGGAGACGTGAGCGAGAGACCCCAGATAAGCCCRCGTCAGGAAAAGAGACGGTGTCGGGAATGTCGGGCTGCCTTCCCCGCCCCGGGGGTCCCGCGGCCGTGCGCTGGGGAAAGCCGGCTTCCCGGCGTCTCCCCCCGGCCAAGCCCAGGGTGCGTGAGCCAGGGCTGGCACCCTCTGTCCCACGCAGGGTGCCCTCGGCGGGACCCGTCCCCTCCTCCCGGGGTCCGTCCTTCGAGGCACACGGGGAAAGTCGGGG
>JASVER010000005.1:22868311-22870811 GCA_030449065.1 Oceanodroma leucorhoa | reverse complement strand
GGGACCCGGCTGCACCGGGGAGCGGTGCCGCCTGCAAAGGGGAGGCAGACGCGACTGGCKTCGGTTCTGCGATAGCTGCTGTTGTCATGCACGGTACTCACAGCACACGGCTGGGAACGGCCTCTAAAGATCCGTCTCTGCTGGGCTAGCTAAAGAACGGCATTAAAACAGGAAAATTAAACCTCAATGGGGAAAAGGTCCAAAAAGTCCATAATTAATTAATTTTCCCAATGCTCTGCCCCAAGTTACCCTCGCCAGCACCAGCACCTCCCTTATGCTCACGACAGCACTTCTGGGGTGGTTTTGGACCCAGCATCTGCCTGGCTCCTCTTCGGGCACCGGCTGGCCCTCCTCGGCTGCAGGCAGGACACGCTGTTAACCAAACGGCATGGCCTTGCAGGCTGCCCCAAGCTCRTGGTCGTTTGCTTTACGAGTTTAGCAACACGATACGCCGTTTGTCGGAAATCCTCCCTGCACCTCTGAACGCGCCGCTGCCTCCGGGGGGGAATGCATTGCCATCGTGCAGGGTGCTCTTTAGGGCTTCTCACTCTCTGAGACAGACAGACATATATATTTATGTGTATTTATATATAAAACCACACATTTATATGTACATATATACAGGTAAATGCCTGTGCGTGTGTGCATGTATATAAACATACATTATATATATATATAAAATATGTATTACTGAATAATTAGCAAATAGATAATCTCACGATCTGYAAGTACTTTGCATTCCACTCTATTCTCCATGTGAAGTGTTTGGATTCACAGTCTGTAATCTCACATCTCCTGCCAAAACATCAACCTGAATAATGTCTATTTACTTTTAAATCTTGCTGAGAGAGAGAATTTGCAATTCACAGCAAGCGTGAGGCAGGGCTCTGGGCAGACGAGGCTGCAGACGCCGAGCGACGGCCGCACCGCAGGGCAAGGCGGCCGGGACGGGTGTTGGGGTGCTGGCGAGTGAGTTGGGGTGTTGGGAGTGAGGCCGCCGGCGGGGTCCAGCAGCCCGGCGGCGGGGACGGGGGGTGCGGCGGAGCCCCCCCGGCACGGCGGGGCGAGGTGGGCAGCGGGGGCGGCCGAGGGCAGACCTGCCGCAGACCTGCACCGCACCGGGCGATATTGGCCGGTGGTCGCTGTTATTAAACATACAATATCCCCGCATGGAGTGATAGAAGAAATGATATAAAATTTCATATACCTAACATGGTGTATAAACAGGCTAAATCCCTATACATTTTAAACCTTCAGCAGTCTAAAGGTTAAAGCCTGTCAGCTGGATTTCACAGATTCCAGGAAGGAATGGAGAAGTCACGCCACCTCCTCATTGTATACCAGTGATCAAACATCTCCTCATTACACTTCAATATTGTTGCCTCTAAAGGTCACCATTGCTGAACATAATCACACAAAATCAAAACTGCAAACTTTATATATCATAGAGGTAGTAAATAGCTCGGAGGTTTATTTTCTGGTGCCTGAACAACATTCGGAGCCCATTTATAAATTCCTGGGTGCTGTGGCATGAACCGAGCACATTCGCRGTGACTAACAAAAGCTTCAATTAAATCAATTTCCTGTAAAAAATATTCAAAATAATTTATTAGGTCAGTACCACYGGGTCTAATCAAGCAATTGTTCCTTGGTAACCTTCATTTGCATAATTAAAAAAGAAGAATTTTGATTATTTAAAAAAAMCAGCAGATTTTTAAGAAAACGATTTCCAGGTCAGACTCCTTGAAACGCTTGACGCAAAGAGGACCCCAGAATTTATTGGGCGGTTTCTAGGATGTGCTATAAATCCTGGATCACTCCATTATTTTCCTATTCACTGGTTTTACTCAGCACTCATTTAGCCCATCTGCTGCCTCCCCAGCCAAAGGCAGAGCCTCCTCCCAGCTCACGCGCAGAGGCCGCCCCGGAAAATCGTGCCCCGCTGCTTTCAGCCRAAGTGAAAGACTGAAAATTTAGATCTGGGATGGACGCTCTTCCAAACTAAGGTCAGGTGACATAGGAAAATTTCTATTGAAAAGGGGGACCGATAGGTACAATGAGTGATTTTGCAGGAGGATGAATTCATGGAAGAAAAGGAGAATTTCCAACAGCCAAAGTTAGTTTCAAGCCASTTGTCAAATTCAGCCCAGGGCAAATAGGAAAAACGAGAAACTATAAATCCAAAAGATTTCAGCTATAAGAGGGATGTACTTTTCAGAGGACCATTCAGCCAACCCAAAACAGAGATTTTTGTCTCTGAGAAAAAAAAGAAATCCAGGAGTTTTCATGCCGGCCCAAAYGGAAATGATTTTCTGCCAGTTTTCAGCTCAGCCCCTGCACTAGAAATCCTGCACCTTTGGCCAGAAGGTCGTGTCCTGACTCCGGGACATGCCTGTAGACAAAGACCGGGCAGGGCTGACACAGCCCTGCCACCCCACAGGAGTGTCCCCGTGGTTTTCCCACCTCTGGAGCAGGAAAGGGGGTGAGGCTGGACCCCCCC
>JASVER010000005.1:22846378-22867791 GCA_030449065.1 Oceanodroma leucorhoa | reverse complement strand
CCCACGGGGACAGCCCTCTGCTCTGCAGAATGAAATGGGAGCATGGCTGAGTAACCCAGCGACGCATTCAGGGCTTTAGCCACAAGGCTTAAACTCGAGATAACTCTCAAGTGTATGTGTTGAAAGCCGATCCTTAGCAGTTCATTTTAATCGTAGTACAACGTCTGACTGGCTTCTTTCTACACCTGGAGGGCTTTCTTCCCCTTTTCTTCCTGAAGGATGCTGTGCAAGTATTAAATAAGTGTAAGAGTCAAGACCTGACTGCCACCTGCTAGATTTCTTCCTTCGCAAAGTAAAGACTCAAAGGAGATGTAAAGCCCCACTAATAAGATTATCGCCTTTCTTTTTGATATCTAAATCTGTGCCACCAGGCCGTCCTTCGCGGAGCAGAAGATTGCAATCATCGCTGAAGTCCCAGCTTTTTGCTTCTGTGCGCAGCAATGCAGCCGGGGTCTATTGCTGAGCGGATTCCAAGCTCTAGCGGCACATCATCAGCGTATTAGTGACAGCGACAAAAATATCTAAAAACAAAACCACCGCATACAAACAGCATGTGTGCCAGCAAAGCAGCTCATTTTCGCATCGTTCCCCTAACGAGGCCTCATGCYGGGTTACAAGAAAGCCACCTGCAAAGTTTTGTGTTGACGGCTGGACGCTGCTTGCTGTTTCCATACCCTACGTATTTCCCTGGAAGCTGGTTTCCCTGTAGGCTGTGCAAAGGGAGGGCAGGCATCACCGCAGCCCGCGGCGGGAGCGGGGGAAGCCGCCCGACGCGACGCCTCGGCTCTCCGGCCGCGGCGAGGAGCATCGCCGGCCGCCCCGGCTCCGGCACCGCTCGGAAATGATGGTGTTTATAACTCTGGGCGTTCATAACCCAGCTGGGTTACCGAGGCCGCAGCGCTGGACTGCGTACACAGGAGCTTCCCGCGCTCGCTACTGCGCTGCTTATAATTCATGGGCAGATTGGGTTTGCCTCATGCATACAGTGAAATACATTTTACTGGAGACCTCCTTGGTGCAGAACTGGTATTTCACTGGTGGGTGCATGTCTTATTTGTATGAGAGATGTAAAAATCCTTGGGTTTTGGTACTTTTCTAATGTTTTTCCTGCGAGCCCTGGGCCCYGCCTGGCGCGAGCCTCCCGTTGAGCCTGAGCCTGGGTTTGAGCAGTGCCTGCGGATCGCATCGAGCGACTCTCACTGCTGCCATCCATCAGCCTGAAGAGCAGCTGCACCCGCTCAGACCACGCGCCGCCTCCTTCTGCCGGCCCTCGGCCGGCCGGAGGGTCCTCCCGGCTGCTCTGCCCCGGTGTGACAGGTCACGGGGCTGGGGGTCACCAAACCGGCTCCCCTGACCATCGCCGGGCTCGCGCGCTGCCCAGCRCACCGGCGGCAGCAGCGAGCGGTTTCCCTGGATTTACTCGACCTGCTCCCCCGYGGGGGGGCTGCTCCCGACCCCCACGCCTCTGCGCTGCCGTGCTGGGGTGCACCCACAGGCTCGCGGGTCCTCGGGCCAGCACCCTGCTYGGCGGGGACGAGGCACCCTGCTCCGCTTCCAGGCACGGCCCCGTTCCCGGCTGCCGCTGCGTGCTTAACGTCTCAGATGTGCTCACCACTCCCTTCCCCTCCCATGTCCCCCACCGTCGGTATTCCAGCGTGCCAGTTGAGCCGCGGCAGGTTTTAAATGGACATTGAAAACCACAGAACAGCGAGTCTGCGTGTGGCAGCGTGGGTTTTAAACCTCAGCCCTGACTCCCTGCAGCATGCTCTGCTGCTCAGGGAAAAAACATCCTTCACCCCTTTGCTGTTATCCCAGCGATTTAGCACGGGTTGGGATCCTACTCTCCTTCCCAAGCAGCCGTGGCTCCGGTGGAGCCCCCTCCTTTCACACTCCTGCTGCAGCAGAAGGAGAGAAAATCCAGAGGAGAGCCCAGGAGGATCCCCCCTTGGCATGAGCAGGAAAACACAACCCAAAAGTCACTTGGAAACGGCGGGACCCGTCCCCTGGCAGTACGGTATGGAAATGCGACGCCTTTGTACCGCACAACGAGGGCTGAGGAGGGTTACAGCAGCAGTGGAAACACACCCCTGCAGAGAACGCCTGCGATGAGCCGAACGGGGAGCCAGGACCCCCTGGGCCGTCCCCAGTCCCTTGCTGTCCCCAGCAGCCAGGCTGTCCCCGGCTCAGGCGGCCATCCCCGTCCCCCSGCCGGGGCGAAGGGCTGCCCCGCCGGGTCGGGTGCTGGGCGCTGGGAGCAGCCGCGCCGGCTGGGCCGTCCCCAGGAGCACGTCCCGGTGGGCGGCCGGGACCTTTGTTTTCCCCGCATTGTCCCCCGAACCTATTCAGCCGTTAAAYAGATCTGTTGTGCGGCGGGTCTGCAGCGCGCTGATACGAGAGGCGGTYGGTGCTGGTGCTTGTGTTTGTACGGGTGAAAGGTTTTATATCTGCTGCTTGAAAGTTAAACACAATGCAACAGTTTGGTAAATAGAGAYGAGGTTTCTTGTCCTCTGTCGGCGAGGGACAGGGACCTCGGGCAGGCGATCTCCGGCCTGGAGCCAGCAAGAGCAGAGAGGGAGCGGGACGTCCCCACGCGCATGTGAGCAGTATCGCTTAAATGCACATTGTTTTGTCCCTACCAGATTTACACCAAATCGACTGAGCGGAAGGCTGGTTGTGTGCAAGTGATCCAAAAGCGGCTCTGCCGGGCATCCCTTTGGCCGGGCACGGGGGTCCCTGCGTGGGCAGCGGTGCCGTCCCCGTCCCCGGGTCCCAGCCCGGCTGCAGCCCCTCCTGCTCCCCGTGCCGGGCGGCCGCACGGGCTCCGCTGACGCGGGAATCGCCCTGCGCATTTTCCGCGTGAAACAGCATCGCTATTTTAAAAGGCCCATCGGGAACGGCAGGGACCGCGGGCAGGAAAGCTCCCGTGCGAGGGGAAGACGATGAAACACTGGAATAAATGGCTTCATTCAAAGCGGAGCTGAAAAACACTACATTGATCCGATGGTTTCAAACGGCTTTTCAATAGCGGCGAACAGTGGCGTCCTGCTGAGTTCAAAAGATGGTCTTGTCTGGGCTGAAACAAGGCCCTTTAAACATTGCCATCATTYAGGACGTTTCAGACACACACACTCTTTTGCTGCCTCCCTCCCCCTCTCCCTTGTGGAAACTTCCCCATATAATTGATCTTTTCAGGAAAAGAGAATAACAGACTCGGGGWCCCATCCTCTTGCAGCGGGAGTCAATGGGAATTTGGCTAATGACTCTCCTGGGAGCGGAGCGAGCTTCGATTTCCAATAGGGAAGGGAAGCTCAGTACTCCAGGAGGTGGTTTAATGCAGTGCCTGGACCGCGGCGCTGGCCGAGGGGATGGCGCTGGCCGAGGGGATGGCACCTGCCCTCGGGCAGCGCGTATGGCCCTGCGCACCGCGCCGGCGACCGGCACGTGCCGGGACCCCTCCACTGCGGAGCTTCTCCCGCCCGGGGCAGGGGAGCACCCCGTCCCCAGAGCAGACGAGCACGGGGCGACGGGGCGCTGAGCGCAAGAGCAACCCCGACGCGCCCCGAGCAGTTCAAGCCTTCGGAGAAGTCAYGTTTAGAAACGAACTCGATTTCCTTCTGCTCCTTTCCGAAGGACGCTTGTTTACAGCACGCACCCAGCCAGCGTTCGCCACGTGCTTTYCTCACGCAGAAAAGGCAAAGTCTTAGCGGGAGCTGCGCAGGCTTCCCCGCGGCTGCGTGTCCGGCCGCTGCCCGCGGCGCCCACCCGCCGGCACTGCAGCTCTGGGGGTCCTCGGCCCCCCGCGCGGTAACTTCTCCTCCGCAGGAGATGCCCCCTTGACACGACGATGCCCACCACGGCACAAACTCTCTCCCAGGCTGAAAAATAGGTGATTTCACTAATACTTCTATTGGAAGCAAGGGGAGGACTTGAAGAGCAAAGTGCCATCTAATCTGTGCCAAGAGACGTGGAAACAGATTCCGCATTCTTCCAGGAAAACTGTACAACAGTTATTTTGATCAACACACAGACACTTCAGAGCTGGTGTGTTATGCTAGTGCCATACAGATAGGTGCTTTGCATGACCAGATTTTGCTGCTTTTTACCATAACAAAGGAATCAGGTTCATATGAATAAATCTGTAACTAGACCACACACGATTATTAGGCTTAATAACAATTGTCCCTCATTAATGTTTCAGAGAGGTGATTAGCATTTTGAGGCAAACAAGGTGTACTTAGTTAGCGGGACACAACCCAGCTGTCATTAAATTATATCTATGATTAATGATCTTCAGAGCCAGAGCTGAAAGTCTGGGCAACGGTGAACAGAGGGGGAGGGAGGGGAGGTYGCAGCCGGCGGTGGGACGGCCGCGGGGACACATCTCGGCTGGACCCGCGGCTGCCGGCCGGGTCGGGGCGGAAACGCGGCCCAGTCAGCTGCACAAGTTAAACCAAAAAAGGGGTCTGAGGACATTTGTGTATGGGGACAGTCCCAAAGCAGCCGCCCAGCCCAGCGCGGCTGCCTCCGGCGCTGACCATTGCTGCGGATGCGGCCGGAGAGCACCGGGGGTACGTGTGCCTCCAGGCATCTCTGGCCACGCTGCTCAGTCTCCTCCAGGYACCCAGCTGGCCTCAGCAGTGTGTACAGGCACAACAGGACCCTCCCTCGGTGCCCAAGACCGAAATCACACTTTCACCCTTTTTATATTTTTATACCTATCCAGAGAGGCCAGCTGGGGAGCCGAGCACTGCTGCGCGTGCCTGGGCCGTCACGCTGCGCCTTCCTTCTTACGGCATTCCCAAAGGGAAACCAGCGTCCGCCTTCACAGGTTTCARTAAAAACACTGAAACCGTTTGAAAAGCACCGTGCCATTTGGGTCGCCCAGTTTTTGTCTTCTCTCCTCCTCCTGCGCCTCCTATTCCGCTGGAAGACGACCCCCAGCTCCATTTCAGCAGCCACCACTTTGATGCGCAATTGTGCAGCGCCGGTCGCTCATACGTCACCTGCGACGGGATGTGAAGTGCCACAGCCCCGTCCGAGCCCCCATCCCAGCGTCGCCCTGGTACAGGCTGCGCTTTGAGATCTGTTCAGCCGGCGCAGAGAAGCGGGATCCCTCCTCGGGTGGTGGTTTTGGCAGGGCAGCAAACAGCCGGGCGGCTGCGAGGTCTCGGAYGAGCCTCCGTAGGACCGACCGGTGCTGGGGAGGGTTAGCGGAGCCTGCCCTGGCGGGACGGGGGACGGGGAGGGATGCTCTGTGCTGCTGGAGGAGCCCTGCGGGGAGGGAGCAGCCGGACGTGGGGCCGGGGGGGAGCGGGTGCTGCCTGGTTGCTGGTGATGCTCAGGGAAAGCCGAGGGTGCCGGTGGCGGGGGGATGCTCACCCTTTCTGCCCCGGTGCATCTCAGCGCTTCGCAGGGTGCGGCGAGGTCCCCCGGGGAAGGTTTGCAAACAGGGCACCGCGCTCCTCTGCGCCCACCCGGGGGGCCCKGGGAAGCGGGGCTACCCGTGCCAGCCGCGGCGGCGCGGTGCCATCCGCGGGGTCGTGCCGGGCACTGGCGGCAGACGTGCCTTCCCGACCGCCCGGGGGGACGGGGAGCCCCTCCGCTTCATAGCCAGCAAGGACCAGCGCCGGCGGCTGGCGGGGCAAGTTTTCAGASTCTGAGCGCCTCAGCTTCTCATGAAATTGTATTATTTATAGAAAACCTTATAACTTACTCAGCAACTGAAGATTATTATCAGAAGCGGTTGAGGAAACACAGCGCAGAAGGTCATTTTATAGCTGAGGAACGTGTAAACAGCAGAGGCCGGGAGTGAGTGTCATGAACAGACGTGGCCAATGRGCTCGTGACAATTGTTAAAATATTTAGAGAAAAAAATGTGATTTTTGCTGCCAAATTTTAATTTAATTAGGGATTGTTTGGGTTTTTTTTCTTTTTAATGTGATTTGTTTATGGGTGTTCATTGAGAAGCATCATTGCCATGGCAACGGGCAGCAAATACACTTTGGAAGTGGCAGGGAGAGCGCCGTGCCAGCCGCAGACGTCTGTCGCTCATGTGCCAAAGGAGGAGAAGGGACGATTCGTAACAGAAGAACATTAAAAAGTCTCAGAACAATTTAGGATTGTAAGTGGTGAAAAGTTCTCTCTTTGTACTCACGAGAACACTTTCTTGGTCTTCCCCAACTTTTTCGTAACACTCATACGTAAGCACTGAAAGAACAGAGGGAAAATTAAATGAAGCTGTGGGAAGAACGCTGAGTTCACCATCTGATTTTGATTTGGGGTATTTTTTTGTGGCAAAACCAGATTACTTTTTTTCTTGCTGGACAGACTTTGCAGACACTTAGCAGTACAATCAAGATGCAACATTTGGCAAAAAATCCTCAACAGTAAGTTTGCAATGGGAAAACAAGTTGAAAAATGCTGTTTTTTCCTCTTTCTTTTTGGTCTGTGGGAGACAGAACATTATGTGCGCTATGAAAACACCAGAGTTTAAATAGCTCAACAGAAAAAAAAGGGGAGGCATTGCAGGGGTCGGCTGAGAGAGCGGGCAGGGGAGGCGGGAGGGGACGGTGATGGATGCGGCCGCGGCGCGTGCCGAGGAGCTCGGTGCAGCACCCGCCGCTCCAGCCCGGCCGCCCCAGGGACGAGGCTGGGGCTGATCTGGTAATTTGTCCATCACGGGCAAGCGAGAGCTCCCGGGGGTGAGGTCCAGCCTTGGCGTGCATCCAGCCAAGCCTCTCCTGCTCTTGCCGGGGATGACGTTGGTAAGGGAGGGGGAAGGCACGGCTTGGGGAGCTCCCCCCAGTTTTACAGCGTTTCTCTGTGACGGGAGCCCCGATCCATGCGACAAGAGGCAAGGTGGGAGCGAGGGGCCGTCGCAGACGGTCGGGAGGGTCCGCAGAGCAGCATTCCCCACCGCCACGGGGAAGACGTCCCCTGCGCGGCCCCGCTCGCCTGGGCAGTCCCTGCCGGACCCCCCTGCAGCGGGGGCTGCGAGCCCGCCCTGCCCTGCCCCGCTGCCATGTTCCTGCAGGAAACCTCCCCGCTCCGGGCTGGGACCRCCCTGCCCTGGAGCTGGAGGCTTCTTCCAGGAGTAACTTTTAACTTGCAATAAAACAAGATGCACAGTTTTCGTCCACTGAAATGCCAAAAATCTAAACCGAAAAAACCCCACCAGTCTTCAATTAAATGCAGAGGCTTGGTTTATACCTTGTATTTCCCAGCTGTGCTCCTATTGATGTCCCTGGTTTCCAGCTGCAGGTTAGCACTGCACTGCCTTACCCTGCCTTTGCTTTTAAGGGAGTGTGGCAGTTCATAGTAACATCCATTCAAACATGACGTGACACGCTCAGGGTCGTTCTCGCTGCCATTGAAGTGAGTGAAAAATCTGCCATTGACTTCAGCGGATCAAAACCTTCATAACTAATTTATAGCTAATTACATTATTAATACTTGAGTTCCTTATAAGATGCCCTAAACCGCAGCGGCTGTTTGCAGGGGCGCTGGCGGGGCTGTGCAGCACGTCCCGCTGCGGGACGCCGGGCTGGAGCGCAGCGATCCCTCTGCCCTGCGCCCGGGAGGAGACGGGTTTGCGTTCGGCACCACTGRCCTCCCGTGGGTTTGTTTAAAACCTGACCTCATCGGACGTTTCACTGCCTTTCTGAGGACAACTGCCTCTCTTTGCTACCCAAACAGCATCCAGGCATGATGCTCTGCTCACGAACGCACTCAAAACCGGCAAGCAAGCTCCCAAAGCTTGTGCTTCCGGGGGGGGGGTTTATTCTACACTGCCCTGGCGAGGGGCTGCGGAGAGGTGGGGACGGGGACGGGGAGCCGGCGTTCCCTCACCTCCCCAGGCCCAGGCCCGCAGGGGAGGAAGCGAGAGGTGAGACTGGAAAAGGCAGAAGTGAACTTCGTGTGACTCACACCGACGTCCCGGCTGAAGATGACACACCTCGCCGAGGCGCAGGCGACATCCGCAGCCCGGCGTGCAGAACGGCTGTTASACGAAATCCCGGGACGCAGCGCAGCCCCGGCTCCTTCCCAGCGGAGGAACCGGTCCCAGGCACGGCGGAGGCGGCCAGCTGGGCTCTGGTGTCCTGCGGAAGCCTCAGAGCTCYGCACAAACACTAACTGCACCTCGAACCCCCCACGGGAGTATAGGCCTGGAGTCGCCCATCTGCAAGGGRTGAGGGGTGGTACCCGGAGGGAGGCGACCCCAGGCTGGGGCTCCTCGCTAACCGGGGGGGCCGGTCCCGTTTCCTCTCATCCTTCTGGTACGGCACAGCCCGCACGACGTCTTTTCATCAACGGAGCTGAGACCGAGCTCGTGGCATAGCGTGGATGCAACTCGTATCTATTATTTAAAACTGTCCTGCTCGCAGAATTAATTAATGTCCCTTTTTTCCCCTCACTGCCGCAGATCTAGTAAGACAACTGGCACTTTGACAGATGACTATGGATATTTTCCTGTAGAGACATAACTTGGGGGGCATGGGTTCTCATTTGCAAATTGTTTAATAAAACAGGCAGGCACCCAGAAAAGCAAAGGGTAGGAGGGTTCAAGTGGCTGGCACTGTCATCAGGACGAGAGGCTACCAAAGGAGCCAACATCGGTACCGTGCACTGGTGTGGTTTGGCACTGYGTCCTCACACGAGGCCAAAACACGGCGTAAGCCCCGGCTGCTGGGGTGAAGCACCCGCGGGACGGGCTCCAGCTCCGTCCCAGACCCCCACGCTTGGCAGTCTCACTGAGCCTCGCCAAGGCACCGTAGCCCGGGAGCTGCCTGTAAGCAGCGGGCTGTCCGGGCAAAGGGAGCGCGAGCATCGGCTACCGGGGCTTCAGCCTTGTACGATGCTCCCGAGGCATGATCGACCCCAAGGAAACACGTTGAATGCGATGCTATTTCCACAAACAAGCAGCAGGCAGAGACCACCGGCAGTGCCGGGGGGCAGCCAGGCTGGGGAGGGAGCGGGACTCCTCGCTACATCACCGCCATCACCACCATCATCACCACCGTCATCACCATCAYTGCGGGGGGCTTGAGGTGTTTCCTGGCAATGCCCCGGCCGTGCAGGGGAGCAGGGCAATGCCAGGCGGGATGGAGGACCCGGAGGCAGCGCAACAGGACTCACTCTGGGAGCGCCGGCTGGGACTGGGGAGGCAGAGGCATCCCTGCTGTCACAGAGCACACGGGGCCCGYAGGATCCGGGAAATTACCTTGCTCCGGGGAAAAACAGAGACCGAGCCTGGCGCCGAGGGGTGGGAGTCTCCACGGCAGGACTGAAACAGGGCTTGGGGCCAGAGCGAGAGATGAGGGAACAAAACTCAGGCAAGCGCCCAGGGAAGGAGAACGGAGAGCACAGAGCGGGGAGGTCCCCCCGGCAGTGTCCTCCTCCCAGAGCGACCTGCAAGGGAGCTCGGTGCACCCCAGCGAGGTGAAACCCGCYGGGCGATGATGGCACCAGGAGAAGGAGGGGAATAGCGGTCACGAAGAAGTACGTTTAGGCTGGAAATAAAAGCTTCCAGCCACCAGAGAAGAGCTGCCACAGAGCAGCACAGCAGCGTACACGCTACTGAAAGGCAAGGAGGGAAGAGCATTCCTAGAGTCTGGAGAAAATCCCGGTGGAAGCAGGAGATGCTCCCAGCTGGGAGCACCGCTGTGCCTGCAGCAGCTGTGTCGGGGACGGTGTTACCAGGAGCAGTCCAGCACAGGGGGAGGGACGATGACYGACTAAATCCCCCCTCTCCGTGTCCAGCTCTGAACCTCTCCCCAGTTTTGCCTCCAAGCAAACCAAAGCCGGCACCGGCGGTTACGCTGCCAGCACCGACTCGTAGTGCCAAAGCATTCGGTAAACTTCACTGGCCATCCTGTTCTGTACCGGCATCACCCGTGGGGCACATCCACGAACGCTGGGCAGTGGTAAGGCACAGTCATCTCCTCCAGAGGGGGAACAGCCCATAATAAGTCACAAGAGACAGAATAAGACATGAAGGTCACTCACTTATGCATGGAAATAAATTATATTGTACCATCAACTAAGTTTCTTCAGCCAGTCATAAAGCAGAATACCGCTAAGTAATTTACTTGCGGATGACGGTTATAGAACGCTCACACTCGAGGAGATGGCAGGGGCCACGGCACCCAACCCCCGCCGTGCCGCTGCTGGACGGGGCAGCCTCTGACCCACCCCCCCCCCGCCGGCAAACGCCCGGGCCCTCGGACCTCTCCCTGATGTCAAGTCCCTCCGCTTTGCGTCTCTACGCCACACTCCAAGTACTGAAGAAACATAATAAAAGTAAAAATTATCAGTTCCCGCCCACAGTAACCGACCATTTCTTGTACCCAAGCCTGAGAAGCGATTGCTTATTTACAAGGCGCATTTATAAGGTTGATGAGATTTTGCCACTTTTTTGGCACCCTCATCACCTCTTGCTCAAGACACGGAAGATGCTGCCATGGAAAAACGTCTGGTGACCGCGCCGCCAGGCTCCRCGTCCCAGCAAACTGGGTACCGCTCCGATCTGATCTCCAGTCTCAAGGTACCTCCAAAGCCTGGGGCCCAGCCAGGGCAGCCAGCACGCGTGCCTGCGCCCGAAATAAGGCGTAAGTTCTTTAATGATGTCTTTCTCCTGGCAAGCACGGAGAAATTTCATATCTGTAAGAYGCTTTCTTTCGTAATAAATTCAGGTGCCATTTTTTTTTGTTCTAGAAAACTGGATACACCCATATTTCTGSTAAAAATAATAAATACTGATTATTTTGTGAGGCAATGGGTTGATAGGAGAGATACACAAAAGAACAGCTCCTTTAACGTCTATATAGTTATCATACAGAAGGAAGCAGACTTATACCACATATTCTTAAACAGAAGGTGATGCAAAGCAAACCCAACAAGTGTTAAAATAACAGGGCAGAGACTGCTGCAAGGTTACGTTGCTGAGAGGGTGGAAGCCGTCTCTAGAGTATAATAGGTTTTAAATTGGAGGCCTCTACTTAAAACCCACAGGAAATAAGAAGGGTCAAAAAGGCAAAAATTGCACAACTGTTATATTACTTTAAAAGACAATCTAATTTCTCCTTCAGAAATTGCAGCGGTTTTTTGGAAGATGTCTTTGACAAAAGATGTCATAATTCAGGTCCATTGCTGAGTGCGAGAGCGGCCAAGAGCCCGGAGTTTTATTCAGCTGAAGTGTCTCTGCGAGCGTGCCGTGGAGCGGTGGCATTTCGCCGAACCGACTCGAAGTCGGGGGGGGCTGAAATACAAATTGCCATAGGCGAGACCCGCTCAAGGCTGGTGCTGGATGCTCGTACCTGGGAAACGCGCAGAGCAGGGGCACGCTGGGGGGGACGGCGGGGGAGCCCCCCGCTCTCTGCGCCCACCCGCACCCCTCCCGCCGCAGCACGGGCCGGCTGGGCGCCCGCGGCCGGGACCAGCAGAAGTCCTGCACCGGGCCCGTGCCCAAACGCCGCAAATGCTGCCGGCAGAAACCGCCGACCCGCACGGTGGAAAACATAAACCCTCTCCTTGCGCTCATCCGCAGCCCRCCCAGCTCGCTGGGGCTGGGTTTCCCCCCTGGTCGGTCAGAGCGCCCGGGAAATGCCAGGTTTGAGGCGGGAGGAGGAAGGTCTGCCAGCACCCGCAGCCCCTCGCCGCAGACGTGCCGCGACCGYGCCGGCGGCAGAACCTCGCAGACGTTGCTGTTTTCTCCCGCGGCCGCGCCGCTGCAGGAGCCGGAGGCAAGCTGGGGACAGGCAGGCGCRCCCTACGTATTTGTCCATCCTCTGTAATAACATAAAACCTCAGTAATGGAAATTTTCTATAGACTGAGGAGTCTTCTTTTACACTTGAAATACTATTTTGTATTTCCATTTTTTCAGTAACTTATTAATTTGCAAGCTTAGCAGGACTATGCCCCATGTCATGTGTCCCAGTTGCATCCCATAAATAAATATTTAACACTACTGGAAAACAGTAATTTTCTAACCAAAAAACAGTGTTACAGRAATTAAACAATTGCTAAGTGACCACTGCGCTTTTTCATGAATCCCATCTACTTTATTAAACCGAGACAAGCCAAGATAGCCAATTACAATGCACTAAAATGTACCGTCAACTGGCTGGGAAAGGCTATTATATTTTCAGCTTCCRTGTAGTTCAATGAAAATTAGAGTTAAATGTGTATTTTGAATGCAATAGGTTATTACTATGAAGTTAATCATACCATTACTTTTTATCGTGGGTCGGTATATAGAAGTTTAAAGGGACCCTGACAGAGAGGAATAAATGAGGCCAGCCCTCGCCGCTGCCCCTGCCAGCGGGGTACCGCGCCGGGCTGAATGCACCCTCCCGAAGTCTCCTCAAATTGTGTCACTTGTAGAATTTGCACTTGACTTTTGCAAACACTAAATGTTCTTGTCACCGAGAACTAATTAAGAAATCTGGACCACTATTGCTGAGCTAATTTTGTTCAGGTTGACTGCATGTTCAAATCTGACTCTAGATGCTCATCTAATGTATACTGTGACCAACTATTTCGGTTGGATTAAGGTAATTACCTAGCTCAACACTTTTCTGATACATTTTACAGTAATGGAATCCGAAGCTTTTATATGCTTCTCCATCTTCACTTCAGAGGATTGGGAGGGTGAAGCCGTGCTTGAGGAAGAAAAGYCGAAGCCCAGCTAATCGGACAGCTCAGCTCAGGCTCCCCAGGTCGGGAGGCAGCAAACTTAAAAAGTTTTATTGGCAAAGACCCCAGAAAGAGCCTCGGCGCTGGCAAGGGTGATGTGACCTGCCTCGGATCCAGGCCACCAGCGACCCTGTGACTGAGCAGAGCGGGTCGGGGTCTTCACGGACCCACTGCGCCCTTCCCCGGCACCCGGTCCTTTACACCCCGAAACGCTGCGGTCCCGGGCCGGGCGGGTGGTTCCGGCCCGTTAAGCCCTTCCCTGGCCGAGGCAGGCTGCTGCCCAAAGCGCCAGGCGCACCTCGCGGGCAGAGAGCCGCTGGAACACGCGGCCAGCGTGCCGCGGCCAGCCGCGCAGAGCCAGCCCCTAAAAAAGCACCCCCGCTCCGGGCATACTGAAGACGCTGAGACCACCAAGGAGAAGCTCCATGGTTCTGTAGCACATCTGATGCGCAATGATCCCCACCCAGGGGAGGACCCAGGCCCGTGGGCGGAGGTGGCACCTTCCACGCAACCACAGCTCACGTCCTTCAGACASAGCATCCTTCAGCTGTTTACCACGATCGCATCTCCTAGACCGCAGTCCTACGACTGCTCACCGCGTTAGTCCCCGTGGTGAGACACAGGGATACGCCATATGGAACTAGGAGGGAGACAGGATTTTCCACCGCACCAAAACACAGGCAGTTAACAGGAGCTATTGGAAAAGTTATCGTAGCTAAACCAGACCACCAAYCATTTCAGAGGGCAGCAGTGAACGAACGCACATGTGGGACACCGGCGTGTCCTCCACACGAGACTCCCCTCTGAAGGAAAAGGTCATCACAGCTTTGCCCCCGCCGTGGCCGAGGAGGGTGGCCAAAAGGGCAGGAGGAAGGTCCATCCGCAGGGCGTGCGATGGGATGGCAGACCGCACTGCACAAACCTGGTGAAGAAGGTACGGAAAAGGTCTCCTCTGCACGCGGAGGTCAGCTGGGGACCGCGGGAGGCACAGCCCCGTCCCTCGCCCTCGCCAGCCGTACCCCTCCACGAAAAGGGGCAAAGAGAGGTAAACTCCCTTGAAGTACCGCAATGCCCTCAGCGCCCTAGAAAGGCTTTTAGTTATTTATTACAACTCAAACCCCCCAGAGGGACGGAAGCCATCAGGTCRCTGCCCGCCCCTGGCTGTTGGGAGGCGGCGGGCATTAGGCAGCCGCCTCGAGAGCCGCCGCCGCCCCCCCCCCGCCCCGAGGGAGATGGCCGCCGCGGCCCGGCGCGTTCGGCGGTGGGCAGAGGCTTCGCGTGCCGGACTGCGAGCAGCCGGGGGCTTTCCTTGCTTCCACCGGAGCCCCSCAGCCCTCGGCTGCTCTGGCCTTGGCCCCCCAACAGCTGATCCTGCGTCAGACCCAGGTGGGTACAACCTTCCCGGCAGGGCAGGGTGACAGAAGACCCAAGGAAGCCCACATCATCRCAGCTTTATCACTAATCGTTATCTTCCTGGACAGGCCTTGGGAAGACCTAAATTGGAGCTGGAAMAGTGTAAGATGGGGAATGTCTTGCGAAAATTGCTAAAGAAAGGAAAGCCATCAGAAGCAAGAACCCGAATGCAAATTAAGCCACTAATGGTCAAATGCAACAGATCTCTCCCRGGAAGCAAAGCCCTTCGGTCGGTTGAAGAGAGGCAGAAGGGCAGACACCAGACCTTTCCATGCTCCACAGCCAACACGCGCAACCAGACGAGCTTGGCCTTCCCTCCCCTTCAGACCTCGCCCTCCCTGTTAAGCCGCTAACAAGCACCGCTTACGATGGTTCTTTCTGGGATGTGGTTGCCTCTATCTTGGGAAATTAGATTGAGCTTATTCCTCATACGCCACAAATTGGGCAATAACTTTCAGTCACTACCCACGAACTAGACTTGAGTCAGCCAACTAGAACTGAAAGGTCCTCCAAAGCCTATTACCAGCCTCCTGAAATATCCAGGCTATAAGCRGACTTAGCACATGAGACACAGGAGTGCCAATATTTATTAGGTGCTCACGCTGTTTTCCCGATCAATTTTAGCCATGACCCGAGACGTGGTGTGCAGCAATGCAGAGCACAAGCGGCCAGAACGCCACCGTCTGCACCGAGGTTTATTTGCTGAAATGTGGTCCTRTATAGCGGATTTTCAGCTCACATAACTTGCCTCATGTCCATCATCTCCAGCRGCACCGCAGCAGGTCCCCAGGAAGGGTCTCCCCCCAGCGCACTCGCTTTCTGGTCCTGGCTTGTGCAGACATGTCCACGGGCATTTCTCAGCCCAGATTAGATGTCCCCCTCAAACCTAATTTTAAAAGGATTCATTACGAAATGCAGACCACATATGGCACGGATTCCAAAAGAAATCTAACCGCCCACAAGAGAACGGGAGCCCTCGACCATYATGGCGTGAGAGGCTGATCAATAATGAGTGAGAACCAGGCAGGTTGGACCCTGTTGCTTAGCCTTCACGCAGCCATTACCAAGAGGAGGGACRTCTTATAAATCCATCATTTTTCTTCATTTTTTTTTTTTCTTTCTGTCATTCCATGATTAGAGAGAGGGTACAGCTATAATTTAGCCCTTTGGTAGAATTTACTTCAGTGATTAAAATAACGGCATAGAATTAGCGCAATTCTAACATTATTTTTTATCTTGAGTGGCAGAAAATCATTGCTCCTGGGATAATTCTTAACCTAACAGAATGACCTCTGTGAAATACATCCAAAAGTTTTATGATTTTCCCCTTCATGCTAATTTAATGTAGTCCAATTGTTTAATCTTAAAACGAACGCATTCCAAATAAAGTAATACAGTTTACAACAAGACACTGTAGGAAATAATTAGGTTGCAAGTTCTGGAGGCTTTAATATGGTTGAAATTATATAACTATCTTTGCRTTCCCTGTATGGTCCTATTAAATGCAGTAGGCATTGATGTCGCTAGCTGTCAGGAAGCAAAATGAAAAATAGTTTTAATAGCTGCTCTTTGACCTGTTTTATATTTTATGTCAATTATAACAGCACACAACCATGCATAATTATGAAGCATAGATGCATTAAAATGTACACATAATTTGTGTTCTTATGGCAACCATTGCATTAGGATCTAGAAAACAAACTGATGACTTCCTATTGTTAAGTCGTCTTAATATCAAATATGCAAGAGTTTTGTCTGTCTACTTGCTTTGTGTAATTTTAAAAAAATATTCTGAGAGACCAACAAAAATCAGCACGTAAGTGTACATCTGCCGTCTGTACGGAGTCTCAAACTACAGGGAAGAGCATTCACCACAACTGCTGAATTAACACAGCCATGCGTGCAAACATTCAGGCCCGAGTTCTTAAATGATCTGTTCCATTCACGGTAGAAGTTGTTTGCTGGTCCACAGAAGGTCCACAACAGCGCTTTGGCTTCATTTGGGTCTTAAACAGGAGCAACTGTTTCTCTGGTTTCAAAKGGGGACAGCCATCCTATCTTTTGAAGCAGGCTGATAAAGATGAAAACATCATCTAAGACCTAGAAAAAATCTAACTTGCTAAACCATAAGTGCCTGGGTTTAAAGGTGACTATTTAAAAAACAGTCCTCAGATCTTGTTCCCAACACAGAAAATACTTGTACATAAAGCAGAAAATATAGATGTGTTCACGCTACAAAAAAATATCATCGTAAAGCCTTCCCACAGAGAGAAGGAATCTGCATCTTCTGCAGCGTGTTCCGGGATGCCACCAGTAACTGCAACACAAGCACTTTCACGTCCTTTGAGGTGCTATTAGTGAAGCTGATGAGACCACGGGTTTATTTCTCTGCTTCAAGAGGCACCTGAGGGACCACGCTCCCTTTCGCAGCGCAGCCCCCGTCGTTGCCGTGACCGCCTCCCCTGCCCCTTCTCCCCCCTGCCCCGGGGCCGTGACGAGCCTCACGCCCTGACTACGGATCTTACCGACGCTTCCCAACGCTCCCGTTTCCAGTGCTGGCGTGCATCATCCCCTGGCTTCCGTCATAAMGGCAAGTTCATGGCGTGTTTTTAAAAAAAAAAAGGAAACCTGTGAAATCCGGAAAATTCCTCCTCTGCGAAACCAAGACGTGCCGTATTTTAACTGGGACCTTTCTTATTGAAGTCATCTGCTCGTCTCACCACCTGCAGAAGGCTGCAGAGCAGACAGGGCACTGTGAGGGGGTGCCASCACGGGAAAGTCCCCCCATGCACTCTGGGGGTGCAGGAAGCCCAGCTGAAGAACAGAGAAACACAAAAGGTACCCACAAGCGCACGCGAACACCCCCTTACAGCTGGCCCTCGTGGACGCCGGGGTCCTGCCCAGGAAGACCCACGCACGTGGCCCCACCGCGTTATCGGCGTGAGTTCAGCATCTGAGGAGGAGGATTCGCAGAAACCACCAGAAACCCCACGCATGCTGCAGCCCTTCCCCGGACACGGATCGATGAGCCTGCGCGCGTAGAGCGGAGCTGGCACACAGCGCAGCGTTTACTTAGCACATTTCAGCCCAAACTGCAGTCCCGTTATTTGAAGAAAAGCTGGCAGATCAAACATCTTATACATCGATTCTTTAATAAGGTATCCTTGTGCTCCGCATAACAAATCCGTGCCTTTCTGAAAGGGTGTGTGGAGTTTCATAGAAAATCGTGTCTCGCAGAGTCCCTGAGGACAAATTTTTTGGGTGTCTATAGGTATCTTCCCATTTTAATCTATTTTAGAATACTAGTTACAGAACCCCAGCGGCTTCATTCGTACTAAAAATACASCTGCAAGATACAACTGTTACGTTTTGCTTAACATTCAAGACAGGTCAGCTATGTTTAACGCCACTTCCCAGCAGGAGGAAGGAGCGCTTCCTGGGAAGGGGAGTAAGAGRAGGGCAGCAATTTAAGTTCTCTACAGAGCTGCCGCTTTGCCGGAGCCGTCGGGACCGGGAGAGCACCGCGGCACGAGCGATCCCGGCGCGGGCGGTCTCTCGGCGCGGCCCCCGCGTGCCTCGGGAGCGGAGGCGGCAGCGTCCCCCGCCCGGCGCGRTGCTCTGCGACCAGCCACGCGGGTCAGAGCTGATCGGGTTTTTTCTGAGGACGCCTTTTGAATTACGGCTTAGCTCAGATCTCACAAAAGCCAGGGTCCTCCCTCCCCAGCACAGCGGAGCCCTCGGCTGAAGGTCTGCTGAAGGAGGGTGCTTCGGCCGGCAGCGCGGGGGGGGAACGCCKCATCGCACAGCTCTGCTAAAAGCCAAGACTTCAGCCAAAGCGGAGCTGAGACAACCAGCGGAGCACCACGATTTTGCTCGAGTTGCTTAATCTCTATCCAGCACGCTTACTGCTTACCGCTGGTTGGAGCAGCTCCCCTAACTCGAGTTCAGCTCCAGGCGGAGCAAGGATTCATTCCTACCACAGCTGGCCTTTTCCATGCAACAGCAAGCGGCGTACCTAAAACCGAAACGCTCCCCTTCATGAATACACCAAAAATCAAGGGACGACGAAACTGTTAGAGGGAAATGTGTTACATGACCTCCTCAGGGGCTTTTCCCCACCCCAAAACAGGCACGCTTAAATTGTAAGGGCAGAATACAGCGTCCTCCGCTGCCTGACCAAAGCCCCCCCCAGACCTCCTCCCACAAAGCCAAGTGTAAATATTCCCAATCGCTTACTCGGGATGTGCTGCAACGTCCACGGCCGCTGAAGCCATCCTTTCGGAGACCGACTGCRTACGAAGACCAAGCGACGGGCACAGCTCTCCGCAGAAGAGAGACCTTCTCCCTTCTTACCCAAGCGCACTCCTGAGAAAAGCCACAGACTCAACGGGCCCTTTCCAAACAGCAGGTACCTGTAAAAAGTCACGTCCCCAGCAATACTCTGCTGGCTGAGCACGGCATTGGCCTGATAGTGCCTTAGCATTCGTTCCGGCTCACTGACTTCTCTGATGGTATTTCTTTACAAATACATGTATTTCAGAGCCTGGCAGAAGTTTTACTTGGTAGAATTTCAAATGTAGAACATGACCTGCAACCTGGTTGCCACTTGCCTACATAYTTTCTTCATGACAAAGCTGGTTAATATAGTACCTTGGAGAACTACTCATTTTATTCCGTCCCTGGTTATTGCTCAGCCACATGCATGGGCTGAGGCTRTTTAGACATGCATTATTGCTACAGGTACGGAGCCCGAGCTCGATCCCACAAGCTGCAGGAGGATCCATGACTTCCACCCTCAGCAGCCACTGATGTATTTTCCCCAGGTCTTTGTATGGGCCTCCTCGCTCTTTCAAGTAATCTCACGGTTGGAAAATGCCGTCTTCAACACAAGGAACTCGCCCCTAACAATTCCCAGACATGAGCCAGCTCTCAGCAGGAGGGCAGCTTAGGGTTTGGGGGTTTTGTTTGGGGCTTTTTAATAAGAAGGAAAAGGAACCGATTTAGTGATTTCCCTTAGATTTGCTCTGGTTTACACTYCAATATAACTAAGCAATTTAAAAAAATAAAACCAAAACTGAACTCTGTAGGCAGCCACCGACCCATACGAACCGCCACCASAGACACGTAACACTTCATACCTTTAACTCCGCGTATGGATGATGCCGCCATCTGCGTTTCTCTTACCTCTCCTACCCGGATCCCCCAACTGAAAATAAAAGCAGCACCCGAAACACGGGGATGGCACCGGGCTCAGACCAACAGTAACTAGATTCCTAACAAAACCACGGCAGGTGACGTGGCCACGCTCACTTTTCTCCCGTTAGGCACAAAGCTGGAGGGGGGGAGACAACACTGACACAGACCCCCTTTACCAGACTTCATCCAGGCAACCCAAAGGAATTGCTAAAACATTTTTTTCGCTTAGATAACATTTTAAAAGTGCGTATCCCGCTCTGTTTCATACAGTTTAGGAAATKTAAGAATACTACATGTAGGAAAGAGGAGAACAAGGGAAACAGGCCAGTGACTGTAGTTAGTAATTAACGCTCGTGGTGAATGAACTTGGATGAAGATTTCTAAAATGCGCTAAAATAAACCTAGAAGAAAACCTCTCAGCCCCATTTAATTTACACTGCATATACAGCTAGTAAAGAGTTTAAAGCTGCACTTTTCTTTCTTCAGTTACTTTTCAAGTTGATTCTGAAGATTTGCACAAAATTGAGGTCCTGCCTGAAAYACGAAAACTGAAAAATAACCGTTCCCTTGCCCCCGCTCTCTGAAGTGAACAGTCGTTCCGTCACTTATGTACAATTCCTTACTCTTGGTCTTAAAACATCACCCGTTTCCGCGGCACTAGGCGTCACCTCGGTCCCGAGGTGAGCCTGGGTAACGCTGCAGGTAGGCAGGAATTGGACGAGCACTGGCGGAAGTTTCACCCCTCGGGGGCTGGCACAGGGAAAGCGCATCCCCCAGCCCTCGCTTTGGTCGACCGGCGAGAGGGAGCAGCAGCGGGCAGAGGGACCTGGCCACGTAACTGCCATCAGTGCTGATTCGATTCGGTTTTGCTGTGAACAGCGTTGCTCAGCACTTCAGTTTACTAAGCGGTAAGAGCGAACTCTCAGAGTAAAAACCTCCAGGGAACGGGAGATCACCAGATCCCCAGAAAGCAAGCTTTTTACTCACTTTCCTCATCTTACGACCAGCTTCTTGCATAAAAACCTGGCAGAGGCTGAAGAAGTAAGTGAGGAGCTTCAGTGAGTCACCAAGGCAGCTGCTGTCAGGGGTTCTACAGGAATTCGGAGTTCGTTGCTGCAGTGGAGGGGGAACTTCCCTGGGTTATTTACTCGATGCAATACCTTTGCTCTGTTGGAAGCTTTGATTTCAGCTCTCCCCACCCCGCACTGTTAAATTGTCACAGGCTTGTAAACAGGAGGCTCCGTCAGCTCCCTCGGAGTGGTTTGAGCAAACTAACATCATAACAAGAGTGTTTATGGAAAAATGCTTAAGCACTGAAGCAGAAAGGGCTTAGCACTGATCAGACCTCTCTTCCACCTTTATTCTTCACTATCCACATTGAAATGCAAATATCAGCGCAGGGTTTCCACCAGCGTGCCACTCACAAATTGAAAAGCAGTTTTTATCTATGCAAATGTAAGCATGGTAATTGAAGTTAATCAATCAATGCTAGCTTTCACTAAAACCTTGAACATGATTGAATAAAGTAATTATCATTCAGCAGAAAATGATGAAGTTGTAGACAGCATGAACCTTATTAAAGGAGGATTTTGAGTCACAATGGCTTAATTTAGCTAACAGCCCAGCCTTAGCCCAAGCAACACACTACCCTCGCTGTCTGGAATTGTTTTAGGGGTTGGGGGGGAGGGGGAAAAGGGGGGACCTTTTTTTTTTTAATTTTTACAGTGTTGGATTAGTAAAAGGTACTTGTTACACTACAAAGGATAAGCCATAATTAACATCCTTCTTTACTCTAAATAGATCAATGAACAAAGATTGCTATGACATAGTAAAGGTGTCCAACAGGAACAATAGGTGATTAAAACTATTATTATGCTTTAAAATGAGATAATGGAACAACTTCAATGCATGTTGTGAATCGATCATTTGTAAATGCATAGGTAACAGATCAAGATTAGAGATTACCGAGTGCCGAAAAGGATTATTAAAATACGCAGGATTCCTTACAGAACAGCTTACAGACCTCTGCAAACTACAACACTGGGAAAACGTAACGTGGGTGCTGTCCTTTGAACGGGAGGCTGGGGCGATAGCGTTTAGCTCAGGGGTC
>JASVER010000005.1:22754721-22843685 GCA_030449065.1 Oceanodroma leucorhoa | reverse complement strand
GCGCGGGTGCGGGGCAGCCCCTCCGCCGCCGGGCCGGGGGGGTGGGAGAGCTCTGCGTACACTAGTAAAGCAAACAAACAACAACAATCAACATTTCACCTATGTTTTTAAAAAAAAAGTCAGCCAGCAGCACCCCGATTGCTCTAAATTACTCTAATTGGTCTTTTCTAAAAATTTATTTATTAGAAACAAATTGTTCAAGAACCAAAGACTGTTTTTAATGAGCCAAAACAGAAATAAATGTTCTAGTCTATTACTGCCCTATATGGAATAAATCAATATTAAAACTAATTAACCCTTTTCAAAGGCATTTTGTCTCAGGTTTTTATTTAATGGTTCAGCGCAACCTGAAGTACTGACATAGCTGGATAAGCTCCATTTAAAAAATGGCCAATTTTGAAAACAATTTAACAGCTTACTATGATGAACTTTTTTTTTTTTTTTTTAAACTGACGTTAAGACTAGGTGGTAGATAAACCAGCTTCTGTACTAGATGCAATAAGCTACTTAAGTCACTAATCAAAATTAGCTACCTAGCTAAACCTGAAGTGTAATAAATGCAGTTTTTCTAGGATTTCAACATAAATAATGTTGCCAAGGTTTTGAAAAACTGTTTTGCAAGCTATACATTTGTAGATAAGGAATTCTTTACATTCCTAAACGCAGAAAAATACCTGGCTTTCTGCAGTTCACAAGCTTCTGATGCAAGAGAACAGAAATCTGAAGGAACTGCTGCTTGCTGTTTGGGGGGAAAAAAGAAAAAAAAAAAAAAAAAGGTCAGGTAGTACTGCTTACTGCTTCCTCCATGCTATAGTACGATAATAGCATAACTGGCTAACCTCTTAACAATGCTGTCAAAATAACTTCAGTAGCAATTATCAATTTTTTGATTCATATAAAAGATATATTAATTGTTCTAGTTCTATGAGCAATTTAATAGAGATTAGTCAGATTTTCAGACAATTTGGTGAGAAACAAGCCCTGTTTACCAAGCTGCTCCGGGTTCCCACACTCACATTCCTCCCGAGCAAATTATGGAACAAATTGGGGGGGGGTGGGGGAGGAGAGAAAAGCAGTAATTTATGAAAACATGGTACACCATAATTTTGCCATTTTTCTGCAATAAGGATGGCAAATGATTCATGGGGAAAAATGAAATATATTTCACTGTCAGTTCAATAGATCTAAGATTTACAGCTTCTTGACTTGGACAGGAAAAACTCAGCTTGCATAAAAATGAATTGCAAATCAGTTAATTGTAGATATGCAAAAATAAAAAATGAATCCGTGCGCTTCAGTAAAATAAACTGAGCAACAATTTAGAGGAGAGAAAATTAAAGGCAGGGAAGTCCTGTGTTTGTTCTGGGGAGGGCGGGGGGCTGGGGAGGCAGGCAGCCTGCCTTTGTAAGGGACCTTCGAATCGGGTTGCACCCACCCGACTCCCTTCGCGTTGTGTCAGTTTTACTGATCAACCTAATTACATTTACATCAGTTGGACAAACAGATTACGGTATCTTGGTAAGACAGAACCAAGTTTGCCTTATTTAGTTAAATAAAGCCCACGGAGGAGAACTAGTGACACGCATCCAGCTAGAGCCCTGCCTCTTCCCGCCGGCCGCACGGAGCAGGCACAGCCCCACCGCACCAGGGCCGCCGGCTGCAGCTCTAAAAATCGCAGCTGCCGCTGAACAAAACCAGCCTCACCTGCCRAAACAGGAAAAGTTTCAACCCAGCCCCAGCCTGTCGGGTTGGTCTCAACAGTCTCGGGCTGCAGTGGTTCACAGCAGGCAGACAAAGCACGGTGGGCGATGCTTGGCATTTGCCGAGGACCACGTTCAGTTAAATATAGTTAAAACTCCCCAAAATTTTACAGAAACCCGTCCCCCTGCTCATATCCACGAAGACAATCTAGCATACGTGACAGCCCTTGCAGAAGACTCTTGTGAAAAAACCGAGCAAGCTAGAGGCTTGCTCAGGGGAGCAAAATTTAATCTCTGCCTTTATTTGCAAAATAAGAAGAGGCAAGATTATCCCAGCGCATGCCTGCATCAGCGGCATCTTCCGAGTGAAGAAGGTATCGATTCTGAACCGCAGCCTGTCATCTCCAGCCACAGCAGCCCTGCACATGCTTTGTGCAGCCAGCGCGCCTGTGTCAGGGTACAGGCATGCAAAAATCGGGGGGGGCTGGTTAAACAGGGGAAGGAGGACGAAAACCTTGAGGCAGAACACACCTACGCATCTGAAAACCCCTCTTTTTCAGCAAGGAGAAACAACACTTACTTAGCAGCAAAGATTCATCCCCACTGAAGATGGTTTTCTCTCCTCAACAGATGCAATCAGTTCATATCTGACACGGGAAACACCCAGCTCAGGCATCAACGCTTAAATATTAATGTTGCTATGATATGCCGTATCATATTTCTAAAACAGGCTGCAGTGCGCAAGCGAACATAAGTCGCAATAAATCTGATTTTTTGAACATTCAGTGGAGAAATCGTGCAAAGCAAGGGAACCCAGCCCCAAAATACTGTTCCAGAAACACTCCTATTCATTTCAGCTCTGCCTTGAGTAGCAAATTCAGGATCGTGACCCAAGGCAATTTTAGTGCTGCAGAATATTTGGGACGAAGATGACTGTAGCAAACGTTTTCTGACATATTATTTACACACCACAGATTAGATAAAATTCATAATCTTTGTAATTATACTCTGGAGGTATCGGTCCTGTTTATTTCTGTGGGGGACATGCGGAGGGGAGCTATTCTGGCTGCACGTACACAACCCCTGTATTCAGCACAGCGACATCACAGTTGTGGAATATCCCTATTACAAGTGTAAATTAAAACCTATAAAATAATATGGAGATTATAAAAATTGCRTTAAAACTGATAACAGCTTTACTGATTTACTGACAATGAAAATATATAGCATTTTTTCTGTCAGAACATTTATCAACACATGGCAACCCTGGACTAACTTGACATGTAAAATGATCAAAATGGATTATGAAATCTCTTCCATTCATTTCTATTGATTTTAGTTATGATAAAATTCATCAGTGTGCAAAGGAACACTGCGACTGGCATTTCCCCCCCCCAAAATCCAGGCCAATTGGCTGGCTGTAATTTTAGTATGAGATGGCAGTGCAGAATACCTTACCCTGCGTGTCATCGGCGAACGCACACAGCTCCTACGTCCCGGGAATGCTAAGTGCTGTATTAACTCCTAATTTTCACTTTTAAACTATGAAGTGCTAAATTCTGAGCTAAAATGGGAAAGCATGGACAAAATTATGTTATGTTTACTAAGAAGCATTATCTGAACATTTTTCCGTTAAAAATAAACTTTTTCAAGGCTAATCAAAGTTATTTTTGTAACTGCCRTAACAAACTGCCAGTGAAGGGACAATTTTTAATCAGTTTTATTGATTCATGCCTTCAGTTCCTACTCAGTTAAAAACAAGGCACATTAAATACATCCTCTTATTGCTCTATAAATGCATGCGGCTCATTCTGTATATCAAAAGTAATAAATAATGGCAGTAAAACACCAAGACAGTTATAAAAATGACAACCCAGCCTCAAACACAGTATTTAACAGTTCAGTCTAGAACAGTAACCTAACAAAATACGTAAGTGCCACATGTAAAACATGCAGTGTGTATGTGTGTGTATAAATGTGTGTATATACAGACATATTTATACCCACATATATAAACATACTGCATGTACACGCATGCCCTCCCCCCCCAGGCGTGCAGTTTATTTAAAACAGAAAATAAACCCCCCATCCAGAAATTCAACTCCCACCTCAGGGAAAAAAAAAAAAAAAGAAAAAAAAAAAAGAAAAAAATCACATTACTGTTTTTTCACCTAGGAACAGAACAATGCAAGACGGTGACATTTTACAACTCTTTCTACAGTACATTCACACGGGGGCGGGGGGACAACCCAACAGAGCCAACATTCCCGAAAACAATTGTGAGGTCATAAAATAAATACTTCTAGATTTTTTTCCATGTATAGATTTAGCTGTTTTAAGTAACACATGCAATCTTCTCTTGTTACACAAGGTAGTCATACAAGATCTTGCCGTGCCATACAGAAGAGCAGAGAAGCATGACAGTAAAGTGCCTAAGATGCAAAGCAAATTCATATCGGAGGACACACATATAGCCAAGAAAATCCCAAAGTCACATTCTGTATGCGGTATTACTAAAACAAGAGAACAAAGAGTATACTTTCGGTACACAGCAGAAAATCCAGGCTTTACAGGTGAACTTGTATTATTAATTCTTAACAGTGCCATTTATAGGAGTGGAGGAGAATTTTTCTTTAAACCATACAAAAGATGTTAAATATTGTAAGTATTTTTCTTTATGTGGCCTGGAAAAGGTCTCATTACTTTTACTTTTTTTTTCTCCTTAAATTATTGTTAGTAGTAGAATCCTAAACCCCTTCCCTCCTTACCTTGCTCACTGAACCAAAATAACCTGTGTATTGTACATTCATTTCCCTCCAATTCTGCAGTATATGCAAAATCTATTACTGTGTTCTTATTTGAAAAGGGTTTTGAAAATATGAAGCTGTGTCAAACATTACATACTTTACCTGAATATACCGGAACATATTTCAAAAAAAGAAAAGTTTACAGGACCACAAAAACAAACCCCTTTGTTCATWAAAAAAAAATTCTTATGTTGTCAAATGTCCTAACTCCTCATTGACATAGACTGTGCCTCCCTAGCACAGGACTCAAAGCAAAAAAGCCATAACTCCTTAAGAATATCTGCATTTTGGTACAAGGCAGCATCAAAAAAAAAAATTAACATGCAAAAAACATCTGAAAGGGATTTTACCCAAGACTGTCTCCTTCCCTCCAGATTTTACCAATTGTTTGGACTGACAGAAATATAACTATTTACTGAATGTTAAATGAGGCTTGGCTTTTTTTTTTTTTTTTTTGGTGTCTACTATTTTTAAACACCTGAATTTTTGATTTTTTTTTAAAAGGACTCTGCCTCTCCAGCCAAACGCATGTGTACTTACTATGCTACATACTAACACTCCTCAGCATGTCCRTATTGTGTATGTAATCATTTTCCCTTTTAAAATATCAAAGTAATCTTTGCTGTTCATTCCTGTACTATTTTTTCCATTAGCGAAAGTGGTAACATCAGTTAAAATATATCAGATCTTACAGAAGTAGAAGATCTGACACCTTGGAACTGAGGCTTGTTTTGAGTTGTAAATTGGTATTTATACTCAAAGAATATATAACAGAATGACAAATTCATCAATAAACCATTCTTATGTTTTTCCCTTCCTTGTTCTAAATTAGGCAGAAATCTTCCATCTGATCTTGAACCTAGTCAATCTAACAGCAGAAAGGCAAATARCCAGATACAAGATTGTTGAAAACAGCTCAAGTGAGTGGTCCTGATTTTTTTTTTTTCATTAATCTGCTCAAAAATAGCCCTTTCACTTTTATAGAAAAGTTAGTGGAATGCAAAACAAATTTCATTGTTTCACTCTCTTTGAGCATTTTTAAATAAACAATTAAGACTTATGCTATCAAAAACTGCCACATTCTACATATCATCAGTGTTTGTCCAAAACTGGAAACAGTATGAAGCACTTTACAGCATAAAACAACACCTGCTAGACAGTGCTATTTATTAAAGGAAGCTTATTTTTATTAATATGGGAGAAAGGAAAGCTGTCCCCTAGCTTTTAACTAAATTATTAGCTTGGGTGATTAATCAAGGTGTCTTGTAGTTTTCCAGCTTCATACTGCTGATAGTTTTGTCTGGCCAAGTATTAGTACCACTGAAATAACAGAGCACTCGAAAGAGCAAAACCAACCACCTCTGGAAGGCTCCTGACAGTTCTTCACCGTAATCACTACCTCAGGAAGTGTCAGTTCTGTTCCCTTTGTGATACCGTCTCCAATCCAGAACACCAGCTTTCCCTCTCTCGCTCTTTGTTGAAGAGGACAGATGAGCAGCTTTTAAATACTGAATGTGTATTTGCAAAATTCAATGCAATGCATTTAAAGGCRGGATTCACTGTCTGAGCATCATTTTCTTTAAAGGTAAAGGTGATATAAAAGTTTATGAACAAGGCAGTATGTGCACGTGTGCTTGTGTGTGCACCCAAATCTTTCTAGACTGCGTTCCTGAACTCTTGTTAATAAACTCCTATGTCTGAAGAATACCCAATCCAAAAGGCCACATACCGGAGTATTAAGAGCTGTACAGAAAAACATTAATAATGAAAAGAAATGCACCGATGTATTTTTTGTAAGAGCTACACCGATAGACAGATACCGGTCATCTTGAACAAGCAAGGACGATCAGAAGCACTGGAATGTTTTTCAGCAGAGAGACGCAGCTACGTGTCTCCGTTAGCTGCGGCCGCGAGCAGACGTTGCGTTTGAACTCACAGTCCACCGCCGCTCCGGTCCACCGGAATCACCACCCTCTGACGCAGATTCTCCTCGGCAGTCTTCATGAGCACAGCCAGCCGGCTGCCAGAGACGTGGCCCTTCTGAATAGCACTCATGAGCTTAAGACACAACAGGGAGAGCATCCTGTTAACGAACTTGCAAGACAAAGAACGAAGGTGCAGCCCCTCCCGGAAAGGCCGCAGTAGGCAGCCAGAGGGACGGCAGGGTAACCGCCGCCGGTTCCGTCCCCGAGCAGACGCCCCACAAGCCCTCCGCCGGTGGGGCTCACGGGGCTCCGGAGACCAGCGGAGCCACGCYGCTCGGTGCTGTGAGCTCCTCTGCACGCGGGGCGCACGGACACGGGGGGCTGTCCTGCCCCTGGGCCGCAACGGCGGACACCGACACAGTCCCAGTCCAAACAGTGGCAGAGCTCATTATTTTGTCCAAGAGCCATTAGCAAGCATTAACGAATACACAGAACTGATTTTTCCATATATAAAGCAAAACTGCTCTATGGTTTCACCTCAAAGCTCATTTACATTTTTCAGAAATATCAATGGAAGTTTTGGCCAGGCACGGGTGGCAGGAAGAGCAGAAGTAGCAAATACGACCCGCTTGGAAGTAACAGTGCAGGCAACCATCAACACCAGGGTTTTTGCAGTGACATTTAAGAATGTAGGATAACCCACCTATTTCACAGGCTTTTTTTTTTTTTTTTTTTTTAAATATCTGAAAGATATAACTAATAGAAGAACAACACCATTCCTGATCTACCACTGACCCTGGACCCTTTTTCATTCATATGCCCTTCTTTGCAGAGATAGTGTACTTGACTTCCACAATCTTTCAAATCAAAATTCCTTTATAGACTTTTAAAACTAATTTGCCTTTAAGTCCTTGAAACTGGACTCAGCTCTATCTTAACGAACACACACTAGTGCCAAGAGTTTAGTTAATTCTTTTTTATCCCATGGATAAAGCGGGCATTAGACTTGAAATTACATGCAGTCAGCTTGTCAAAGACTACTATGGAAAGCAATCGGCACTTACAAAATGCAATTTCTTACTCCCATTGAATGCTAAGAATACTTCAGATTTCTTCCCATCTATAGCAAAATCTATTGATTATATCTGCAGCTGGACCTATGCAAATGTGGTATCAACCCTATCAAAGCAGGAACGAGTACCCAGGAGGGGAAAGGGACAGAGGGGAACACTGTGCTTTACAGACCCAGCTGAGGCTGGAAAAACCTCCTTGCATTTTGATCACCCCGTGCCGCCCAGAGGCAAGGCAGATGACTGAGGCGGGGAGGAGAGGACCAGCAAGACCAAGAGTGGTAGCTACAGCCAGCAAGGGAAGCCCACCATCGCTCGGGCTTGCCATGCTCCCTCGCCTCCCTCCCCACTTCCAGAGCGATCCCTGCGCACAGACAGGGAGGCCCGAGGAGGAGAGGCACTGCCCTCACACCCACCCACCCTGCTGACGATGCGCTCGACTGCCGGCCTTGGTCTGTCTGGTCTGACTATACTGCACGCTCTTTGGGGGRGCGACCACAAAAAGGATGGCTGATCCTCTGGCACCGCCATGAAAACAAGTTTCTGGTACGTGGGTCTGGCAGGACCCCAAAGGGAATCTGCTGTTGGGAAAAAAAGCCTCCTCCTTATTTAACATGGGGTTTTTTTTGCCTTTACATGCCAAAACCAGTTCCCAAGGTCCCTCTCCTTTCTTGAGCATAAATGACAGCAGCACTAGGCTTCTGTATGCAAGTATTCACTGCCGTAAGAGAGCTCCGTGTGCACCTAAAGACTGTCAGAGCTCTGCCTCCCTGCCCCGGCAGAACAACCTGGCTGTATTAAACACTGATCAAGGCAGTCCGCTTTCGCTTTGTGAATCACCTGTAAGCATCAGYGTCTGCCGGGACCAGTTCTCACAAGACCATTATTTGAGTTACGTTGGCAATCTGCAGTTGGCCAAATGAAAGCACTTGGCATTGCTCTGCTCCCCACCTGGAGAGCAACGCAGCCACTCTGGTACAACATGTTCCTATATTCTAATACAAACGTTCACAAATATTTGCACATGGCTTTCCACAAGCATTCTGCGGTAAAATGCAATTACTTGAAAGTTTTCGGAAAGCAAACACAAAAGTATTGGGAACTGACTTAACAGATCCATTAAAAAAATTAAACAAACATTTAATGTATTTTGTTCCTTCCATGGCAACCTCCTGTTAATTTTATTACCACACTTCCTACTTAGCGCTTGGCTCCGCAGCAGCTCCCCGTCTCCACAGGAAGGAGGTGCATCGGCACCAGCGATCGTTACTGCAGTGCCAATCGCTAGCATTAAATATTTAGATTGCATTGTGAAATCTAYAGGAGAAGCCAGCAGCCACAGAGTTACACAGTTTTACAAAAGTAACTGTGAAACTGTATCAAAACAGTGACTTGCCTTTCATATTTTACAGATACTACCACACAGGGCAGGCAACCCCTAATGAGACTAT
Organism: Oceanodroma leucorhoa; assembly: GCA_030449065.1. NCBI lineage: Eukaryota > Metazoa > Chordata > Aves > Procellariiformes > Oceanodroma > Oceanodroma leucorhoa. The sequence goes on along the minus strand of JASVER010000005.1, from coordinate 22,834,732 downwards.
TYAGCACAGTAAAGCAAAACCCCCAGAAAGCCACCAAAACATCCACAGAAGACATAATTAATAGTTGTTTCAGCTTCTGAACCACAATGTATCCAAACTAACCAAATTATAGTTTAACACAGCCCTTACAGTAAATGGTGGGTTCCCCCCACCAATTAAGTTTTCACATGCAAAGGGATGTAAGAGAGACCCTTTTCAATAGCCAGAAAAACAGCTGCGATTTTCTTTTATATTTGAATACATAAGCATAAACTTCCAAAGCCATTGTTTCTTCTTTCCCCCCCCCCCGGTTTGTTTGTTTTGGGGTTTTTTTTGTGTTGTTTTTTTTTTTTCCCTCCCCCTTCCCCCAAGTGCATTTCAGTTACCCAGCTAAATTGCTGCATTTTAGGCAAGTAAATAGTCCTTTTTTCTAATGCTGGACACAACCTGTGAAAATTTTCTGCATTTAGATTCAACGATGCTGCTCTTATCTACAGCTCATCTCGAGAGAGACAATTACCATTTCCTTTGCCTTGATCTTGTTTGTTTAACTTGACACAGTGAAGAAAGGGCTGACATTGACCAAAATCCCCAGCATTAATTTATCTCATGTTCGGCATTCATCATTGCCACCATGCAGGAAAGACATGGCAGTCACTTGAAATACCACACCAAGAAAGACTCTACAAAAACACAGCTGGCTGGCAAACTGCATATGCAAGAGGAGCTGGGCAAAAAAACGTTTCAGTAGCACCCTTAATTTTATTTTAAAGCCCTGCAAAAATCAGGTGTATCGGTTATCAGTGTAATGTCTTTCWTACAAACTGAGATAACGTTAGCCAATGCAGGAGTTAAAATGGGATTATACGAACTGGATGTGCTTTAACCACAAGCTCATTCTTTAAAATATTTAAAATTGTTTAGAAACTACTAATCACTTAACAGACCCAGATGAATGTCAGTGTGCCATATACCTTCCAATGGACAATTACATCATTTTGAATATATTTAAACAGCATTTCTGTATTAAAAAAGCCAGATTCAGGTCTGTACTGTGGTATASTTTGTAAATTGGACCTGTTCTTCGGGTCTCTGTTTCTGCACATGAAAAAAGATCCTTGAATTTCAAAGTTGCTTGAGGATGGCTCTGTGTGTCACTCATCTTGTGATCTGGCAAACAGCATCAGCACTACAGCGCTTACCCAAGGAACACTCACCTAGTCTCCCACCCAGCCCTTCAGCAAAGGGGGGAAAAAATTATGCCTTTGCTCATTAAAATTACGGCTTCTCTCGTAACAAAGAATCACCTACCTGCAAAAACTCATTGAGCTCAACCTGTCCATTTTTGTTCAGATCCACTTCATTTAGAATATCGTGAAGTGTATTTTCAGCAATTTGCACACTGATGCTCTAGACAAAAAAAAAAGCACAGAAGTATGTCAACTGGATTGTTCAGCACTATTTATGGCACACTCTGAAATTTGGATAAGAGGCTTAAAAAGGAAACTAAAAGAACACAAGGAAACATTACCTCCAAGACACGCTGCACATCCARTATAGTAATAAACCCTTTCTTGTCCTTGTCAAACATGTGGAATCGCTTCTTGTACCTGCAAGATAAGGATTATCAGTGGGAAAAACTGCACTCAGAAGAATGACAGGTATTAATTCCTAGCAGCATACGGAACTCTCTTACTTTACTTACCTTTCAATATCTGAAGGCACTAGACTGATTTCAGAGCTGTCTGCTAATTGATCTGATTTTACTTTGTAGCCCATTTCATAATAGAGAAATTTTTTAGCAGCTTCAAGTTCTTCCTACAACAAAAAAAGAAAAACTACATATCTGAGGAATAGCAAGTTCTTACACAATTATTTTAACGCAGTATTTATTAGCTTCTTCCAGTTAGCTACAATTTATCTAAGGTCCAAAAATTAAGCAGATGGTAGCTGAAAAGTATTTAAGAGGTAAGTTAAGCTTAGGCACTTTTTAGTCTTGAAAAGAGGTGTCAAGTATAGTAAAGACTTCCAATTACTGTGTAAACRCTTTTAGGACCATGCCACGCCTTCAGTCACACATGGTCTATCTACCTATTTCATGAAGAATGGCACTTGCAGGTCAGGCCTACAAAATGCCATATAACTTACAGCTGGTATCTTAGTGCCATATTTCACCTAACTGTCTAAAATCAGCAAAATAAAATCAGGAGGCTCAACACCAGGCAGGTTCTTTATGTTTTAAACTAGTTTTCTTGATGGTAGTAAAATTAGATAGAAGCTTTACTAGCTTCTCTATCTCAGCTAGTAAAACACCGCAAGTAAAGCGAGATGAGTCCCACACTGTGTGTCTGAGCGCAGACCCACTGGGGGCAAAGGAAGCTAACAATGACCTTAAAAATTAATTTAGGCCAGGGAATGGTGCAAACTCAGTATCATGACTTTTCAAAAGACACAGCAGACAAAAAGGAGTGACACAGTTTACAAGATCCTCCTTTTCTGAGGCAGATCTGTTGAAAAGTGTCAGTAAACAAACTATTTGAACAGGAAAAGGACAGCAATGCCCAGTCTGCTTTCATTTTTAAAGTTGGGGAACAACAGAATACAGATCTTTCCCCTCCACCCCCTGGCCAATACCAACTCATTTCACAGCTATTTTGATAAAAGTCTTTATAATGARATATGCCAAGTGAATCATTCTCTCAGGAAGAAAACGTCACTTGAAGTTTTCTATTCAACTAATTTAGATCGTTAACATGGAAACTACTTAAGGAAAACAAAACAGTTTCAGATGWAAAAGGCCCTTTGTACCTTTTTTTTCTGCTCACTCCAGTTAAGTTCTTTGCCCATTATTTCTACGATTCTTGGCAGGGCTTCCTCTGCAGCCTGCACATTCAGGAAGGCCAAGCGAGTACGTCGGGAAATCATATCCACTGCSGTGCGGGCATACTCTTTAACACCATAGACAACCTAGAACAATAAGATGAGGGGGAAAAATGCAGATGACAAAGTTGACAGGCATTGTCAGAAATTATGTTTAGCATCACRAACCGCAGTGCTGGTCTAGCTATACAAAATGAACTTTCTGTAACTAGTTCCCACCCAGCCAGAAGAAGGGCTTTAAAAGCTCCCTTTTCCTTGGAACATTTTATAAAACGCATCTGGATCAAACATGTATATTTTTATTTATTTATACACTATATAATTATAAATATTTATTTATATATTTATAAACATATAAACATATAAACATATATTTATAAACATATAAACATAAAAATAAAGCATGCTCTGGGGAAGAGGAAAAACAAGAACAGAAAAAAAATCTGGACCTCACCAAAGGAAAGGTCTTATGGAGATGTTTTACAGAGCGAGACCGACCTGCTCTAGAACCTGCTTATCCCAAGAAGAGAACCAACTACAAAAACTACATTATGTAGTTTTTCCACATACCTCAGCTTCAATATAAGGAAATTCAGATACCAGACGCTTTCCAACAATAGGCCATCTCTTTCCTGTAACTTGGGCTATTTTGGCCACCTCAAAAGCCTTGTCACCGTATGTCGAAGCTAGATGCTGAGCCACCTATGGAGTTGAAAACAAATTCAATATGCTTTTGAAAGCACATCAAGCACATCAACACACGTTTTTCTTGTCAAYTCTCTTATCACCAATAACAAATAGGCTGAAGAGGGCATTAGGTTTTGATTGCCTGGGAGGAAAACTACTTGCGTTGCGAATGGSTTAGACCAGCACTGACAGCACTATGTGTGTATCAATGTAACTGCGACTAATGATGCTCCAATCTTCTGCGACACTGCGATCRCATCTGAGGTATAGATTTTGTTGGGCTCAAAGGAAGACAGACCCTAGCATGTCGTAATATTTTAAAGCAGGAAACAGTCAAGATTAGGAGGAAGGGAAAAGGGAAGAAAAGAAGAACAATTACTAGAATTTATTTTTGTTAAAAGTATCTTTGCCCAGGCCAGATAATAAGCTCTTATCAGGCTCAAACAGACCCTTGTACAAGTTATGCTAGTATTAGATTTAGTGGGAAAACAAAACCCTCCAACACAGAAACATCAGAGCACCAACAGAAACCATGGCTCACCTCACTTTCAAGTCCATAGTCTTGGACCAGCCTGATGTAGAGAGTGGGACTCCAGTCCTCAGCCCCTTGCAGCTGCAGTCCAACGGTCTTACTGGGACCTGCCTTCAGACTGTGCGCCTGAATAGCTGCATCAATGGTGTCCTGCGCCATGGCACGGTAGGTTGTCCACTTCCCACCTGTAACCGCACATTTACTTCTTTAAAGTAAGGGGAATACGAAGTTGGTATGTACTATATATATTTTATATATCACATTATGCTTGCTAGACTTGCTCCAACAAGCCAGTCACGCTACCACTGACAGATCGTTATCTAATTATAGGAATGTGAAGGATTATCCTGTAACAGAAAAAAGTTTTTAATAAAATACATTGGGGAAGCCCAACAAAACTATACTTGAAGAGAGTTTCCAGTACCTGCTATCGTGACAAGACCACTATCGCTAATGGTAACGACATGATTCCGGGATATYGACTGCGTGTCTTTGGAGTTGGGGTCTGTGACCAGAGGACGAATGCCACTCCACGCTGCCAACACGTCTCCTCTTCTCACTGTCCAGAACCAAAGATCAGCCAAAGTCAGCCAGGAACTGATGGGTATTTATCTCCTATCCCCTTCCCTGGTCTTTGTGGCATTGTCTCCGAGTAGGTACTTGCTGTGAAACAAGGACTGCAGCACACCATGCTTGTTAATTGAGCAACTCAAAAAGCTGGAGAAGATTCTCCAAGTAATGGAATAAGCTGGGCTACAGAATTAAAAACAGCACTCCCCTATCGGTATCAGTAATATTCTCTAGCCCAAAACGAAGTCAGAGGGGTCTATTTTTCACACTGGTTAGAAATCCAACAGAACAGAGATATCCTGGGATCTGATCAACAAAGAGAGATTCAACTGTCAAACTCACCCATCAGCTCAAAAAAAACCCCAAACCCAAAAAACAAACCCTACCGAAAAAAACCACACCCCCTCCAGCACCAAGTCTTCTCCTTGTTTGCTTGTGCTGACAGGACAGTCCTTACATTACATTTTAGAAACCAAAATAAAGTTTGTTCCACATGAGCCTAACRTTTGCTTTTAGGACTTCAAAGCTTTTTCTCTAGCTTGTAGGTTACTTCTCCAAGTTTTCCTCTTGACAAGTCATCTTTGTCCACAGCCTTTATCGGAAGTGCAGTTACACATATGCACAAGGAGAAAATTTATTGGCAAGGTTATGGTCAGCTGTAGCACATCACCAAAGCTTGTACCCCGCGCCAGCGTCGGCTGCTGCACGGCAGCCCAAAAGGGCCCGGCTGACTTGCCAAAACCCACCCAAGAGAAGTCCGCGTCTCTTACAGAGCTGCCTCTTCCAGCCCTGTCTTCTCTTCCTCCTCCTCACCACTGCTTCAGAAACGTTGTCCCACTCCACAAGCRGCCTGACTGAACGGCCATTTACAGTCCCCCCCCACGCTACTCCTCTGCTTCCTGTCCACTTACAGGCGTATCCCTAAAGCCAACCCTGACTTCTCAGTGAACTTGGAGGAAGAAAACCTGAAGGCATCGAGTAGTCACAAAAGCCCTTAAGAGTTGTAGGAAAATACCCTAGCATCCGAAAGTCACTTTTTTTTAATATATAAAACATGGGACCAATAGGGAATTTAAGGAAATTAGTTTTGTTACTTATTAAATTTGCAACAGAAAAATTGACCAATTTGCTTTACRCTGAAGTCCTTGCAACATTTTTTTTTTTTTTATACAACTTTCACATAAATGATAATTGAAAATCAGTAACGGGGTGTAAAAATATCCCCAAAGAACACAAAATAGATTTCAGAAATCAATGGTGCTCTGCCAGCATGTTTAACCTGCCAAACTGAAGTGTTAATCACAGAAATAAGATACCATATTACGTTTATAAACTAATGAAACTAGAAAAAGCAGCATGCGTGACACTATAATTAAACAGTTGGAACACATCCAAGCCTGTGTAAGTTGATAACCCTGGCGCTGTCTCTGGCAGCAAAAAGGCAGGTCTGCAGTGAGTTGATATGGCCAGCACAGTTGTTAATTCAATAACAAGCAATCTATAAACACTGCTAATTGCATATGTGAAAAACAGCGTGCACCTAGGTAGGTTTCATTCAAAAGAATTAAACACTTCATAATGTACTTCTGTAAAATACCTTGCAAAATCTCTGTCTTATTCACAGTCTTAACTCTACCAGCTACCTGTCTGGCCTACCACACTTACTTATATTGACTTCTGCTCAAGAAACTTAAAGGTACATTTCCTGAAGACTTTTTCTGAACTTTATACTATACAGAGACATCAATTATCCACTTCAGGAAACAAGTAATCTAGCATTTCCACTCTCCGGACAGCAAGTTTTCCTGAATCTAAGGATTTTGCAATGTTCCTGACCGAGTGCTTTTCAGATTTATTTTAATGTTGCTACTACAACAGAAATACAAAGTACAAATGCTTTCACAAAGTAATTTTAAGAAACCCTCACTGTGAAGGAAAGAAGCCTCTCTCCTTTAAACCAGCACTGAATCAAAGCAGGCCAGCATCTTACAACAAATGTGTTCTCAGCTCAGCCACTGAAGGGAACAACTGTCACCAAGTAATTTTTATAAATTCCCCTTTTTGCCCATTATATTTTCCTCTCCCACTGAAAACTGACACTATTAGATATTTACTATATCAAGAAAAGTAAATTCTAAGAATTTAGAAAAGTGCCTAGAAAAATGGAAATAAAAACAAAGACATGGGACAAATCAGAACAACACTTCCTTCAAGAAAAGCAGGTGAATTATTTAATGTACGACCGAACTGTCCCAGTTCTGCAAAACCTTGCATCTGCCACCCAAAGAGACCAGAATGACTTGGCTGTGGAGCTGGACAGTTAGTGCCAGTTAGATGAGGTATGTGAAATCTGAACATGCAGGTATCAACCGATTTCTATTTAAATAGTCCAAGTAGCRCAGGTGTATCTGGAAAAGCATAATTTTTTAGCTCTGATACATAGATCATGATGACACTTGCGTCCCGCTAGTTTTAGAAACACCCAGATGCACAAGAACCATAGTTACCAGAGTCACAGAAAAACTTCAGACAGACAGCATTTACTCAAACTGAAATGCCCCAGACTCATCAGTACCTTCCTAGGGAAAAACAGCTGACAAAGGTTTACCTTCAACATCAGCACTGAGGTAGTTGCGCACTTCATTCAAAATGAAGTTTATATCTTCTTCTGTTGGTATCGGATGGGAAGTAACATCGGTCGGGCTGTCTGTGGTCCCTGCAATAGTCATCTTCTCCCACGGCAGGAAGAAAATCACTCTACCATCGCTGGTGGCTGGGTCAAGCAGACCCATATTATCAGGGCTGAAATAAAGAAGGGACACGGTTCAAAACAGGTCAGGCATCACCAGCGATTCTGTTCTTGCACACTTTGTACCCCAGATAAAGTATTAGAATGTTACCTTTGTTCTTAGGTCAAATGATCAAAAAACCAAACAAAAAAATCAGAGATTCCAACATATGGCCATGACCTGACTTTAAAAGGTAGTCCCAGAAGTTTTGAGATATAAGGCCCTTGAATGTGATGCTCAGATATTACTAGAATTTGATTTCCTAAGCAAGTTAGCAGACCACAATCTTAAATCGAGCAATCAGGCCTTTGGCATCTCACATCTCCATTCACTYTCGAAAATCTTGCTCATTGGAATTTCAAATACAAACATTTGGAAGTTTTAAAACAGCAATGACTTGAAACTCATTACAGAATGAGCAACTACTTTTAATCAAAAAATGGACAACCATTTATATTATGCCACAAAGGAAGGGGAAGSCTGAAACAGAATGCACATTAAAATGGAAGAAATAAGAACAGAACCCTGGTTCTGTTTGATGCGCCTCAGTATATAACAAGAAAAATAAAATATAAAGTGTTATTAACCCAAGTTATCAATTATCTGCACCCTAAACAGAGAGCAAAAGTAAAGACATACAAAATCTCAATGACTTTTAYAACCTGCACTCACAGGAGGGGGCGAGGGTTAGTAGCAGAAAGAAAAAGTAGGAAAAAAAAAAGAGAAGAGCAACATTAAAATCGTAAGTATTCTGAGTACATTTAAACAGTAAACCCCCCATGATACTGCAGCCTGAGTTTGCTGACCACCTGCCACTTGAACAGGAACAAACGCCCACAGACTCCCAAAGGATTYGGACCAAGAAGTATATTCCGAATGCTCCCAGCTCTCACTACAGCATTYCTGAACGGGGAACCGTATTTTGAGGAAAAAAAGGCAACAGGTATCACCTCCATAACGACTAACAGACACTAACTGGATGCTACYATTCAGAGGTTTTTTATTTATTTATGCCAGTCCTACAAACAGAGTGATTCAGTAAAATGAAGAAAAAGAGTAGTTCTTTGTACAGGAAATTTTAACTTAAGTATAAATGTTTCCTGCTATAACGTGGGGGGGGGGAAAATTCCACATGTACAAACCCAGTTATCCTTACCATTTATTAAACAGTTCTGCTCATATTTCAGAAAACAAAAGGCTTCTATAAACACTTCAAAGCAAACAGCTTTTATATTGGAAAACATTTAAACTGCCCCTTTTTTTCATTCATTTTTATTTAAATGAAAGATGCTGACTTCCATTTCAGGTGCTGGAAGTCCCTGTAAAAACATCTGCAGTCAGTTTAGCAGTCTGCAGGTTTTCCACCTATTCCTGATAACGGAAGGAGGATATAGGAAGTATATGGAAGGAGGATAGGAGGTATATGTTCAGGTGGCAATAAGGACCATCAGAGGGGAATAATTCAATGGACTCCAATAACTACTAACACAATAAGCTGAAGGTAGACAAAGACCTGCTTGGATATGAATTACCTATTTAAGAGAGCTGCAAGCTGAATCACTGAATATTTCATTTTTAGGAAGTCTAAACTGATTACTGAAGGTAAGTTTTCAATATCTGGAAAGGCTAGAAGAGAAGCTGAAAATTTCATATATAGCATGTATATTAGAACATTTTTTAGATGATATTTATAGACAGCTTAAGCATACAGTTGGAGAAGTACAATTTAATAGGGGAAGTCAACACAGATTTGTGAAAGGTAAATCACGTCAGACAAATGATTACTTTTTAAAATGAAAAAGCTATTGATTTAGAGACAGAGGAAACTAGAGATTTAATATACGGTATCAGAATATTCAGAAAACTTTAGACATTTTCTCAAAAGTATGATTTTTTCTTTTTAAATGTGATTTCGTAAAAACTGTTAAAAATAAAGGAAGAGAAACAAGTAAAGACTTAAAACTAAGTTTCACCACATCACCTATGGAGTGAAGTGTTTTCCATTAGGTTACACAGCAAATGATGAGAAAGATGAAACAGTTTTCCATATGCCAATTAATTTACTGAATTTATGACTACTGGCTATCCTGGGAAGCTCTCTCAATCTCTTATTGCTATGTTTGTTCCATCTTACATAAATAACTGAAGAGCGACCAAAACAAATTTAAAATAAGGTGTTTCCCATCAAAACCAAGCATCCTAACACCCAAATATTGGCCCAAATATTGGCTGTTCTGGGACTCCAGTGGCATTTGACCAAAGSACCACAAATGCAGTTAAAGAGCAAATAGGTGACTTTCCGTAGAGTGGAACTAAGGGTTAACAGACAACTTTACCTGGAATCTGGAATGCAAGGCAGATAGGAAAATTCAAGACAGACAAAACTTCTGAAATTTGTCAGAAGGGAGRGGGAAAAGTATTGCATTCATAGACACATTTCAGGCAGGAAGCCTATCTGAACGAAGGTAGCTAAAATCCTCTCTCATTTTAGCAGATAAAATACTCAAACAATAGGGAGTGAGAGAGACTTACTGCAGCTACTAGAACAGATATGTGTACACTAAAAATAGAATTAATGACAGGAGGAATACTGGGACTATTAATGAAGAACATAAATAAGTAAGAAACCCATGGGAAATGAATGCATTAGATTAACATTAGTTTTACAAAATCTTAACTATGTTTATATCTAAAAACCTCTACCTGTTATAAAATTTTCATTTGTGTGAGTCTGGGCCAAAATTCTATAAAACATTTACCACAAGGCAAGTGGACGCAGTGAAGTGACAATCTTTGTTTGTTGAGGATTAYTCCCTGGCACCAGGAGAAGACCTGATACAACCAGGACTAAATGCCATGAGTATTTTCCATTTAGTTCCTTGGTTTAAGCTATCCCACTTCAAGGAAATTCAGTACCGTTTTATCTAATCAGCTGTACTGTGGAGGCAGTATGTGGGTAGATACTATTTTACAAGAAAAGAAATGCCCACATGCTGACATACACAGGGGAACAAGGAGAACAAGAATTCTCTACATTTCCAATTAAAATTATTAGGTTATTACACAATAAATAAATTAGAGCCCTCATGCATATCAAGCCATCTTCTACTTTGAATTTACAAGGTGATTCAACRTTTTAAAACTTCACATGTTTCTGCTGTAGGGGCAAAAAGTCAATCACACATGTGCTTCTCATAGCATATGAGGAAACTAGGAAACCCATTTCTCCACATTGCTAGTGTTTTAAAGCAGCTATCCGGTCATTTTCCCATTTTTCATGTGGAAAGACACCAAAAAAAGAACAGAATGCAAGAGTGATTTTACACTAGGCCAAAAATGCCTCAATTTTACAGTCTATGGTCATGTCCTATTGGGATAGCTCCGGCAAAAACATGTTGTGCACTGGAAGTCTAAATTTATATTCACAGAGGAGTGCAATGATGATATGGAAGGCATTATTATAAGTGCACTGTATCAACAGAATTGGGATAAGTCTATAAATGTGAATTTCCATTAGGATGCTAATGACTTCAGAAACCAAAGGTAATATTTGAGCTTCAACTGACAAGGCTTACTTGGTAGAAGGGGATTTGGTTTTGCAGCAGCAAATAAGGAAAGAAGCAGGAGTCTGCAGAGAGCACGCTCGCAGAGAGTGCCGCGGGAACCTCKTCTGTGACAAGGTCAGCAGAGGGAGGCAAGCCCGCTCCCCAAAACAACCATGGGTGGGTGGGCCTGTGTCCACAGCAGCATCAGAATTTAATCGTGTTATTTTGAACTACTTACTGTATTGCCTACATGCTGCATTCGTATTTACTATGGGTGGAGTCTTAACAGAGCAGAGTACAGTGGCAGAGTATAGAGAGTTTGATATTTAATAGGACAAGAGTGTTCCTCTCTGGAAGGTTTTACATGCTTCTTGTTTTCTTAGGGGAGGTGAACAAGCAGTCAGTACACTCAGCTCAAACTCATTATTAAAAAAAGGCACCTTTCACAAGTCTGTTGTAGATGCTCTGCCTAGACACCCTTCTGCTTCAGCAGGAGTTCTTGGTGAGTTTTAACTAAGAACTACAAGACTTCAGTCTTTTCTGCATATATGAATTTGTTATTCTCACAGGCACAGTGCCAGAATCCTCTTTTAAAAAAACCAAAACATAAAAATCATATTGTGCATTCAAAACTACTGTAAAACCTACAAATGCGTCTCCACAAGCTTATTTATTACAGACACCAGCAGAGATTGTTACAAATGGTTTAGGCTTTGAATATCGTTACCTGTAATAACCAGGCATCACAATATGCACGCCYGCACTTGGCTGACAGATGTTTGGTACTTCCTGATCATCCATTTTGCGCACAGAGTCTGTGAAAGGTCCCGTAGCATTGATAACACATTTGGCTTTGACATCAAATTCCTGCCCTGTGAAAGAAAACAGTATCAATCACATACACCATTTGTTTTCCTGCTCACTGACACTCTCTATTATTAGTCTATCTATGAACTTAACCTACTGTAAAGTATATCGTGCTTCTCTGAACAGAACGGCTGGAATGGTTTTTAAAAATTAACAAAGTTTTCACGTAACACCAGATTTGAAAGAAAATGTTTTACAGTGAAATTCCATCTTATCTGTAGAGGCAGAAGGTGGTAGACTGGGTAGAAGAAGTTCAGCTGAAATCTGCCTCTCAGACAAGAGAGATTTCAGTCTCAACCCATAGACTTGGTAAGTGGCATTATTACTGTACAGCACGTAGCATTTTACAATATCATCTTTGCYTGACAGAAGGGTTTGGATGTAAAGCTTAGTCTACCCTGCCAAAACACTAGGATTTGAGTGAAAAATCTGACAGAAGTTAAAGATGATTGACACTAATGGTATGCCACTGCACTCTGGGAAGATGGCTCCTTCACCGGTTCATKGATATTTACAAACAGCCGCGTTCCCCGCTCCTCCCTCGTTTCATTACTTCGGCGTTTCTTCGATGGACGAGAGCACGCTCCCCTACGGCGGCGCGGCAAAGCCCGCCGCAGAACGCCGTCGCTCCCACCCACCGAGCCGGCTGCTGGGGACCGGGGGGTGCCTTTGGGTGCCCGCACCCCTCCGCGGCGCCGGGAAGCCACGCACCTGTTAGGACGTCCCTGCAGCGCACCCCGCACACGCGCTCCTTCCCGCCGGCCGGGTCGGTCGCCTTCAGCAGGCGCAGCACTTCAGCGTAATTGGCGGTGGCAGCCCCGTACCTGGCAGCAGTGAGGGCGATGGCGAGGTTCATCCGCGCGTCGTTGTGCTGTCCTGCAGCGGGGACGGGACCGGAGGAAGGACACCAGTCACCTCCAGCCACGGACTTGTGGTATGGAAGTGTGTCAGAACCGATCCGTCACATCTGTCCCTGTCACATCGAATAGGCGTGATGGCTGCTCGCGTCTAACGAGAATTATTTAAAGATACATCCCCTCCGCTGCGCCGGAGCGTCCGGCTGCCGTATCGGCGGCTGCGTGCCCCACGCGGGCCCCACGGCGTGCGGGGCCCCACGGCGTGCCACCGCCTTTGCACGCTACGAAACCGAGAATTAGGACTCGTTCTCCTCCAATCTAGGAGAGGACAAATCGCTTTTTCCTTTACCTTTCCCTGCGCAATCATGCTGTAATTCTGTAACTGTATCCAAGTATTCATTTGACAGTCCAACCCGTATTAATCAGCAATTCCCATTAGCAGGTGTACCACACAGCATTCAGCATCCAAGAAACAACCTTTCACAGGCTGTGCCAAATTACCAGCTTTCTATAACTGTTTTTTCTTGTATATGCATTTTAACTTCCCAACATACAACATAAAAGCATCAAAAAAAGAGAAATAAGTAGACAAGAATTAATGAAAGATTCTTAACATATATCATTAAAGATTTATTACCGAAATTCCCTCGTTAAAGAAAACCAAGAGAGAGGCGGAGGGACCATGAGGGGAAGATGATTAATTGCTTTGAAATACTGGCTTCACCTGAGACTTTTCCTATTTATTATTGCCACTGAAGTTAAAGTCCTGGATGCTGGCTAGAAAGAATTACTATACATCGAAGGGGCCAGGCTCTGTGTGTCCTGAATAATTAATTTACGAGAGGGCTAAACTTCCTGAGGTACGGTTCACTTCCCCACGTGTTTGGACCACTTCTATCAAAGATAATACTGATAAAGTGATAAATTTGTAATAGATATTGTAGTTGATTTATGTTGCCAGCATTCCCAACGTTTAGTATAAATGGTTTATGTAAAGTTTGGTCCTTCTGATTCTGCCTGTGCAATCTCGAACCACTGCGCAAATAATCTGTTCCTAGCTAAAAGGGCAAAGTTATAAAGATGGGATCAATGGCCTCGAAGGCACCACCTCCCCTCCCCAAACTTCTCATTCTAACACAGCCGAGATGATACAGTGCAATCAGTCTTCAACTACAAGAAAAAAAGTTATGCGAAGCGTATAGAAGCAGTAACATGATAAAGCACCGATGAAGAAACAAACAGTAACTCCAGTTCAACTAGGCAAACAATGCCCAGAATAAGCCGCAGAAAAGAACAGCAAAACAACTGAGCAAGATGTCAAGAAAAGTTGGGGATGCTCCATCACACAGGATGCACAAGACTAAACAACTATCTGTCAGAAGTGGCAGGCAAATCATTAAATAAATGCATCAACATTTATGCTGCAGTAGTGTCAGGGAACGGATAAAATGACCTTATGAGGTTTACCTCAAACCTTAACATTTTAGCACAGGGTTGAGAGAATGTACATCTCGTATATAGAGGGAGCACTAGACAGAAAAAAAGACAAAGGACAGCGACAAGCTGCATTACAGTAGCTGTTTCTATGTAAAGCAGAAGGACCCCAGGGCCAAAAGGGTTTCCTTAGTTACTTTTTGATCCTCCATCGATTTGTTCTCGCCATCAGTGCATAAGGTGGTGCCCGATGCAAACTGGGTTTCTCTGGCTGACRCAGGGTGTGGATTCATCACACAAAGCAGCACAATTTACAGCGTTAGCCAATATTAGCTTTGGTCTATGGGAAGTCTTACTGTTTAAATTTTGCAAGCTTGCCTCTTSCCAGTTTTGTGACTTATTTGCCCAGACCCAAAGCAATCCAGACAAGCCAACCAGCAGAATAAATAATGTGGAAACAGGTGTAATTTCTAAAAAGAACAAACATCTAAGTAACAATTGTTTATTAAGCCCCAAATCCAAGAGCTGCTCAGCATTTTGTTGAAACTGCTAATGCTCATAATGTCAGAGTGAGCTAAGGATATGCTCAGTGCATTTCAGGATTTGGACCACTGTGTTCAAGATAACATTTTCACGCTTTCTCTGAAACTCTCATCCATTTTCCCCTCATCATTATTCTGATGCGAGAAACCCCTTGCTATTACTCAATTCTCAGCTGTYCAAAAGGAACTCTGTGCCTCTGTAATGTATTTGCAGGAAGAGGACTGGGAAATAACCAGTTTCTGATTAACTACACATCTAGAAAAACCCACTGGCTTTAGATTGATGTGGTCTACAGCGTGGAGTCCTAGAGTATTTCATAGTATAAACAGCAGAGATCTGTAGAAGTCTAGATTTGAAAGAAATGAAGAGTGACTTACCGGCTCAGAAATTTATCATCTGTGGAGAATAATACTGCAACAGTTTGGTAGACATTGGGTCACAGTACAATAGTTTTTATACTCAGGAACAGCTGCCTTTTTTTTTTTTTAAAAAGCCCTCCAGCTCGCATGTGCACACTTTCCCCCAGACAATTACATTAAAATCCTGCACTTTATATGCAATTATCTTTTTTACTTGATGTCTGAAGAAGTGGTTGCTGTTCCTCCATGCACACCCCCCATTATAAAGGTACCATAGCCAGATGAGTTCTTACTACAGCACTGTTCACAATTGACAAAGCATATTTTCTGCTGATTAAAGTAAAACTAGCTATTTACATGTGTGCTAGTTCAGAATCAGTAATGTTTATTTCAAAGAGATTGGTATGTGTCCTGGTACTTAGATGATCCTTACCACTCTAGAGAGAAACAGAAGGATGAAGCAAAGCAAAGATTCTGCATCTCAACCTTTTCGACTTTCCAGTTAAACGCCATTCTCCCCAGGTAAGATTCAGAGATCCTCCAAACTCAAGATAAAAGCACCTCCAAGCTTAACTTCCTCCAGAACAGACGTGTAAAGCTTTTTTGACACGAGCACTACYACCATCTTCAGAAGATCCCCGGGAAACCCAAGGCATAGTTGTGTGATAAATGGCAAGGTAACCAAAAGCTTCTGTGGGAGGTCCTGTTAAAATTACCTGTTAAAATAGCTCTGCATCCACYGTCCTTCACAGCAGCCACTGCTGCTCCAAAGCAAAACAAAGCAAACAATTACTCCCCCTTGCTACCAGAGGTAGCCACCCTCTATGATACCATGGGTTTTTTTCCCAAATGTTGTAAGCCAAAGAGTTATAAAATAACAACAGAATGGCTAAGCCCAATTAATTTGGCATCCTTTTCCATAAAGGAGTAAGCTCCTGAAGATCTCATCACTAACCTGTAGGCAATACAGTGAAGTTGTAATTAYGACATTCACCAACAACAGATGTTCACAAACAGCCTGCCCTGGAGAGGTCACTGCTGCTTCAGTTCTGTTGCTGAAGGGCTAGTTCTGAGAGCCCTTCTTCGTCCTACGCATGTCAGTTGTCAGCTGGAGGCATCTCAACAGTGGTGCGAAAGGCAGCCATACCTCAGCATCTTTGGAAAAAGCATCCAAGAGCCAACTGATGGAACATGCTGGAGTTTTCTTTGCAACCCCTCCCRTGATACCTCTCGAAAACAAGAGGATGTGTAAGTCCTTATTTCTAGCAAGAAAAACGGAAAGAATCATCCATCTCATTATTCGCTATTGTCATCCGCTTGYAATATAGTAACAATGGAGTGATACTTTAGTTTTTATTAAGGGTAGTCAACCTAGCTTTTAACAAAACACTGGCTTAAGTGCTTTCATTAAATTAACACYGAATCCTCTTAAAAAAAAAAACCCTTATTCTTAGAAGGCACACTGCTGAAGACATTTAGTGCGTGAAGACATTTTGTGTAAGTGTGTCCTACATCATGTTAAGATCAACAGTGATGCCATTTGGTTTATAATTTCTTTTTTTGTGTAATTTAGGAAAATTCTATTTTCATTCCTTGGTAGCAAATGTTGTATTTCTTCAAAGACGAACAGACAATGCTTCCGTTGGCACTAAAAGAATCCTCCCACAGAGTGCACATAGTGTACATTCAATTTTATTTTTATCAATGCTGAACCACAGCCAGTAGTGGTAACAAAGCCCACAGACTGTAGAAATTTGTGACTGATTCAGTAGAGTTGTGTGAAAACCACAGTGTTAATAAGGCACTCTGGTAGTTCTAGTATATTCTGTCCTGTGTCACTCTCTGACACCTATTACTTTTATACCAATTCCTGCCTTTTCCTCTGCAGCTCTATTCAGTTGAAGATAAACAGCACACAGTAGCCAGTGACTGCGTTTTTTTTTAAGAAGCCGGAAGCTCTTTTAATCCTAAGAGGGTAACTTTTGTTCATGTTAACCTTTTTATGCTAAGAGCCAACACTTCATTATTGAGTATATCTGCTGCACGACAATTAGTCGTGTAACAATGCAGGCAAGCATTGCAGCAATTGCCCCAAATACACTTTGGCTCATACTGCAACAGCATAGCTGTAACGTGTGGTTTTGCAAACCTTCTTGCTTTAAAGAACAGGTTGGTCCCTGCAACAGACRTGAAAGCCCTCTCACCTTTTCTCAATTTACAGTCTTTTCTGATTAGGCATATCTAGTTATTGCTGTGGAGGTCAAGTTTAATGGAGAGTTGGAAATTAGCCATGCAAGAAGCTATATGACAGTCTTAATGAACTTTCTTAGGAGGGCAAATCTTYCCATAGAACCACATACCAGGCTTCTTTTGAAAGGAAAAATACATTAAAAGAAATATTTGAATGAGAGAACTAGGCCCACAGTCTGATCACAATTCGATATCCCTACATAATGCAGCCATACAAATAAGTAGGGGKTTTTTTTTGTTTTCTTTTAAAAAGCTGAGGGGATAAAGGCAAACTAAATACTTGCAAATTAATCTCTCGCTTGTACGTTACTCCTTTACTGATCCCAGTGAGCTCCACTTACTTAACTAGAATATTTAACTGCAACTCACGAGGCAG
Organism: Oceanodroma leucorhoa; assembly: GCA_030449065.1. Lineage (NCBI taxonomy): Eukaryota > Metazoa > Chordata > Aves > Procellariiformes > Oceanodroma > Oceanodroma leucorhoa. The sequence continues at coordinate 22,817,064 of JASVER010000005.1, read as the reverse complement.
TCCCTTGGATTTGGAACATACCCAAAAAACCTATCACCCAGCATCAGGATGGGGATATTGCTGGATCACCACAATAATGACACCCATTCTCCCCAAAAGCACTGATACTCTAGAAGTTATTTTAGAAGCGTATTTCTGTACCTATACATTATATTCTTAAAACAGCCTTGCACTAGGTAAGAGCATGCACAACGTGAAGAAAAGCAATGCATGAAATCAAATAATTTCATGTGCATAAAAGTTTTCTTGTTGTGTATATATAAACTTTACCAAAACCTTACCAAATTTAAGGCTGATGAGTGATAATTATACATCACTATACATAACTAAGTTACCAGGACTGCCCGCATCCTCTACTTTTTAAATAAGAGCCTAATTGCATGAACAGTTTTATCACAAGCATTAAAACAGGAACTTAACATCTGTTGTACATACRGAAATCAGTTATATCCAAGTTTAGGCATTATGAATCAGCTGGAGTGACTCAAAATTGTTCCAGACTTCTCTAAGAAAGAACCCAGCAAGTCCTCTTCCCCAAACGTAACTAGAATAGGTTCAGGGGTAAACATCAAATTTGACTCGTGAGTCACAAGTCATTAAAAATGCCCTCAGACCTGAACTATTTCTTGCTCTCTGAATCACATGAAACTTAAGTCGAGTCAAAAATTTGCTGAAAACTAACAGACTTTCTAGGATACATAGCACACACGCATTTGTTCTTGGACTGCTTCGGAGGGAAGAGCGTTCTGACTCAGTTAAATCAGTTCCATCACACCCACACGTAACAACACAGCAATATCACACCAGACTGTTAATACTTCTCCTACAAATCATGTATAATTTGAATTCTGTTTTCCACTGTGTTATCTGTGCTGCTGAAATACGGCCCAACAAGGTGGAAAGAATGATACACACCTAAATATGCACTTTGCACTGGAAAAAAMCCCCACACACCACATATTTTAGCTTTTTAAGATCTGCCCCAAGATGTAGATATTTTCAGCCCTCCCTCTGTAGGAGCTTTAATGGAAAGGAAAGCCTTGACTTTTGCCTTCTCACAGGTAAATTTATTCTAACAGATTCAAACTCAGATTTGACACATCAAGTTTAAATAATCCAGTAGCAGTCATTTTAAATAATTTCTTGCTTCCTCCATTTAGCACCAGCTTAGACCACAAGAAATAAACGTCTCTGTTCCTGTGAGCRATGGAGATGAAGAGGTAACCATCAGCATCTGACTTTTGGGTTCTGCTCCTCAAGGGTCTGGAAGGACTAATGCCCATTTACCAATAACAGCTACATTTATCAACCCTTAACACACGCAGCTGGACAGTGCGCTGCAGAGACCACCCAAGATGCAACGTAACCGCTRTTTTACAAGACGAGTTTAGGGAACTTAAGAAATCCAAGATTGTTTTCACAAGGCAAGATTAAAGGAACGGAGGAACCTGTGACCAATCAAACTGCATGTATGGATAAAAACAAACAAGATCACAATGAAGATTAGGAAATGAAAGTATGATACATGCCAACTTACGTACAGAGTTATCAACAAATGAATAACATAAGCAAGAGACAGGAAGCCCATAAAAGCTTTTTTTTAAAAAAAAAAAAAAAAAAAAAAAAAAAAAAAAAAAAAAATTTTTTTTTTAAAAAAAAAAAAAAAAAAAAAAAAATCACAATACCCTGAGAACATTTGTCCAATCAAGTCTACTGCCAAGTTATGGTACGGAAGCTAAAACTCATATTTAAAATAAGATATCAGAATACAAAAATAAGCCACAATATCCAGGCACATCAAGTGAGAGACAAAATTTGGAATTATTGTTCTGTGCTACTGCTTTATAATTATGTTGTTTCCCACTTCTTTTGTATCAGCCTTCAACTTGTCACTACAATCATATTGCAATGTCAGYGTAAGTAAAAGCACAGTGTTAAAATGAAACTAAACATTGTCACTGTCAGTTTATGGAAACTGCGCTAAAATGTCACCGTGAACAACTGTCACGGCAGGTCTGCGGCGGCCGTGCCACCGYGCCAGAACGAGACGTGATGATGTCAACACGGCTCACTGCGCACCCGCGAGAGCGGACTAGGACTGCCAACGCTCACGCCGACAGCTTAAAGCTGAGGCAAACTTAAATTTGAGAAAAACTTCGCTTTGCGCACCGCAGTAGCTATTTTTTACGCCTAAATGAAGCAGCGATCGATTCGGCAGCTATGGCACGTTGCGTTCAGCAGGCGGGACGCCGACCTCCGCTGGGTGACCCAGCGGGGACCAGAGGGACCAGCCAGGGCACAAGAAGGACGGATGGCCGTGCCAGAGGGGGAGAGGGGCAGCGCCGCTCCCGAGGACGGGGACGCGGGACGGGCAGTCGGGTGCCAGCCGGAGGGGACCACGTGCAGCGAGCGGTGCCAGGCAGCGAGCAGGCAGGGCTGCCGCCGACGGAGGGATCCACCCCACCYGATGGGGGAGTCAAGCAGCAGCATTTTAACTGATAATCCTCCCCTGAACCTCTCTCCCTGGGACGGATCAGGAGATGCTGGGCAAGGTGAACTCTGCTGATGGGAGAGGAGGAGCGCGGCGAGGAAGATGAGCAACGTGCGCCTCCCCAGCCCTTCCCGAGGATCGGGGCTGCCCTGGCCCCGTATGCCGACCGACACAGGGACAGCCCCCGGAGCAGGGGARGGAGCAGCAAGATGTACAGGCATCCCATAATCAGTCTTCTTTCAACTTACATCTAATCATACCTACAATATGGAACAGTGTACATATTAACTAATGACCGACTATTAAGTTCACATAAAATGCACACATATAAATTACAGCAGAGTTACATGCTTCGATGGAGTCTTTCCCCTAAAAGCCACGACACACTGGGGAATGCTCAGATGTTTGTGGCACAACGTGCAAATAATGTCGTTTTGCTCAGGAATAATCTTAAATCTTTTAGGTAACATGATCTGAAGAATTATTCCCCRTTCACTTCTTAAGGGACAGAAAAACCATCCTTTGCTTATACAAGCATTAAAAAAGAAAAGAGAGGCACAGAATTYACTAGAATATTCATCATTTCCAACCTTAAACCCACAGCGTACAAACAGACGAATCCAGCAAGTCAGAGAGCAAAGCCAATTTAATCTGTGGCTCCCCTGAGGTAAATGTAGTTCACAGTCCTGCCCCCACCCCAACCTCAGCCATAATCCCTGCTTCCTGGAGGTAAGAAAGCACTGGAGTGAGGAAAATTCTGCAGCAGGATATAATGATCCAAAATGACAGGGACAATAATGACAATGAATTTCATGTCTCCCAGTCATGAGCTGGGGATGCTTGACTGGGCTGACTTACACAATTAAATTGTTACAGGTACAGCAGGAGACGCAGTTATCATCCGCATGCTTTTGGGAAGGACGCCTCCAGCAAAAGSAGGGAGGGTGCTGCGGATGCGCGGTCCCTTTTGTTCGGAGCAAACGGCCGCTCCTGCAGGGACGCTGGCGCGGCTGCACCCTTTGACAGAGGCAAAACTGGGTTAAAGATGCGAGCCATTTTAGGCTATTGATTTTATCCCTTTTGAAAACGCTAGAAAAGCTCTGACGGATGAAGCACGGCGTGACTCGAGCCACCGCGCGCTGAGAAGCGCTACAAGCGAACAGAGACCCAACGGATTGTGTCAGAGAACTGGGAAGCACCGTTTATAACGGATCCCCACCAGTGTTTATACTAACGCCAGCAAGGAAAAATGCTATCGCTGCTGTAGGTTCGGCCGGAGACTTGCATTTCATTTTACCTGCATTCCACTAGAGGCAGCCAGCATTACCTTTACAAGCCCTCTYGTAGCAGGCTGACGATTTTCTTCAGGATTTCACATACAACTCTATTATATAGAACATGGGACAAAATGTATTTGAAAGCAACAGGATATGGAGAATACGCATAGTATTTTCCAGGTTATACCTACAGTTAGTGTGCCTGCAAGGCTTCTTTCATTCATCCAGCTTCAATTTTGAAATACCAAGAAATATGGTTAGCCATGTATTTCACCTATAGAAAGTCTTTTTAGTGACAAACTGTCAAAGAGTTTTTATATCCAGGGAAGGAAAAAAAAAAGTCATACAGTTGTCTGCATCTGTAACAGGGTAATACCCCTATTACAGCTCAACACTCTCAAAATATTAATTTGTCAAATATGAATTATAAAGCTATAACATTTCATAATTCAGGACACACTCAAATACTAGGAAAAATAGCTACAAGAGCCTAAATAAAAAAAAAGCATTTATTCCATTTTTGACAGCTTAATGAATGCCCTACTCTTTTGCATTGATTTTTGTGTGTATGTGTGTCTGTGTGTGTGCATGTGTGCCTGGGAAGGATTTCTCATGGGGTTTGCTGTAAACAAGGAAAGCTAAATCCTCTGCCAAAGCTTCTTTTTCTACCTTTAAATAACCTCCATATTAAATATTTCAGGAAAGAATATATACAAAAATACTGAGACTGCAAAAAAATAAAAGAACAGTTAATTACATCGCAGCAAGTACACTGGAAATTTGCAGAACAAGACATTAAACAAGCAAATACCTTGATGTGGCAAAACAGTCACAAAGTAGTACACATTAATTCCTGCTTTCAGAAAACAGCAGTAAATTCAAAGAGCAGGGTCAACAAAGCCCTAAAATCTTGAATTCATGACTGATTCCAGAACACAAGTTTTCCTTACACACCTAAAGGCTCATCTTGCAAGGCAAAATATGTTAACAAAAAAAGTCTGCAAGCACCTAGAGATAGAAAAATAATGCATCTTAAAAAGAATTGTGCCACTTAGAATTTCTAAACACTTYATATTGAAATATTCTGGCCAGTTGGATCTCTGCTTTAATGTTCTTCCTAGTTCTTAACATAACGAACTATGTATAATTTAAATGGAGATTAATTCTTCCATTTAAAGTGCTTTAAAATAATTCTGCCTATGATCTTGAGATCTCAGCCCAGCTTCTCCATAGTGCCTCTTCTCCAGTTTTCCTTGAGCTACATAAGTGGAACTGACAGATCACTGCTCAGATAGCAGCCACGTTCTTCCCCCAAAATGTTGCCTTTTTGCTATTCAGGAGTATCCTAATACCAACAAATGCTAAATGAAGTCTGACATGTACCCCTAAGAAACAAACTTGTAAGTTGTGGCTTCAAAGGAAACCTTGAATAAATAGGACACATTGTGTACACCCAGGCTAACATCCAACATATGCTTTAGTTTCCTGATGCTGAGGCAGAGCAAGAATAGCCTCTGGTAAAGTCTGTGATTTGCTGTTGCTGGTACTTCCAACATTTATAATGTACCATTTTTTTTTGCCTGTATAAACAATTTAAAAAATGTAATTAAGAAGACCAGAGCAACATTTCAGAACACAACATATTCATGAATAATGGATTACTTGACATGCCACTAGTTTGATCAACAATTACAAAACAAAACAAGCAGCATTCCTGATCTTTCCTTTGCAAAAGAACGTTGCCACCAAAGTCATAACTGGACAGGTGGTTTTATCAAACAAAAAAGTAACCTACATAATGAATGTTTTTAATTCTTCCCTTTGCTCGTGGTGATCAACATGCCAAACAGCGAGATGTGGCTAGTAGATGCTATTAACAGATACAAAGAAAGTGTGCTAGAGATAGGAATAGAGAAAAGCAAGAAAACAAGATAAAGCTACATTTAACTGCACATATAGAATCAGTTAAGACACGCCATTCTTAAAAGGCCAATTTATTTATACGTTATTTAGGGAAGACAGAGAAGATAAAGATATGACCTACTTTAAGACATATATGTGTTTGCCATTATTTAATGCTCTATTTTATGACTAATCCTTCTGAAATAACTAAAAGGAGTTTAATTCAGTCTTATCACCCCCCTCTCTACTTTAAGTTCAAGTCCCTTTCCCTTTTGTCCTCCATTCCTCCAGATTTAGGGCATGAAAGTATATCATTAAGATTCAAGTATAATTTACAAGATCTAAAGTGTGCTTGCTGAAACATTATGACTTAAAACAAATGTACTGTGGACAGAACACAGGTTAACTGATCACGATAAAATAATTAATGTGTTACAACACAGCATGAGCCCATCTACACCATGGGCCATAGGCTGACCTACAGAGGAGTCACTACAGACAAAATTTAATTCTGGAATRTGGCATGTTAGGAATTGATTTAACATTGAGTTGGAAAGTTTTTATTCTGGATTAGGTGCAGCCTCAAAGCACCAAAATGTTTATTATGAACTCACAAATTTGGTTCTGAAGGACTAAAGTATCACTTTATTCTTCTAGGAAATTGAGGTTTGGTGGAGCTTTGAGAGTGCTTGTTGTTTTGTTTTTTTTTAATTTTTTCTCTGCAAAACACCATTTCTTTAAATTTTGCATACAAATGTGGATAACTAAGCTATAATCTTGTAAGTAAAGCAAAATAAGGCCAGACATACTAGCATGAACATGTAGTTTCACTGGCAACAAAAGTTCAAGTCTATTTTTGATATCTCTCAAYAAATTAGTCTCCGACAGTCCTGCTAGCATTGCAGCTGTTCCTCTGAAGGAGAACTGTTAAACGTCTCTGCCAGCTACCTGATTTTATGAAACTGGTATGAATAAACAAGAGTGACTACACAACCTTCTTTCTCCATTAAACTGCTCTTCAGTATTTTGTACATTTCCTTTTTTCTATTTGACACTTCTTCGTTTCCAACATGCAGAGTGCAGGTTTGTTTCCTATTGCTTGGGAAGGCAACAAAACCATCAGAGACATCTCTCAGTCATTCACCAAGTTCTGCACTGTATTGCTGCACAGATGTTTTCCAGTAAAAGACCACATGGTTTCTTCTGCCGAATTTTCATTTATTGCAACACTGTTTAAAACAATTATTCGTCCAAGAAACTTGAAGGCTAATTTTAAGGCTCTCTCTTCAGAATGCTGCAGTAGTAAATAGCTATGATACATCCAAACTATCTATTTAATCAGAAAAAAACTTCAATAGATTATAAATAGATTTCAAGTTACAGTGCTCTTACGAGAAATGTAATTAGAGTTAAGAAAACCACTTCGTTCTTCTTGCATGCTCCTGGGATCCCTTAAAACAGTCTAAGGGATAGCTTATGATAATGAAAAAAATACCTCTGAATTACTTCTGTGTATGCTATTTACAGCAGCTCTTGTTACAGTATACAAAAAATACCACATAATCCCATAACAAATTGTGCTTCTAAATAACCTCTTATTTGCTCTAGACCTTAAAAATAAGATAGAGAGGATGAAGTCTCTATCCGAGATAAAGGATGGACTTAATTTTTACTTAAATCTTACCCTACTCCCAAATAAGAACCTACACATATATATTCCCACACAAATATACAATTTTTTTTTTTTTTTCATTCAGCTGGGCTCTGTGTGAGCCAACTTGCAATTATCAACATATGCTTTTGCCAGAAGCCTCATAAATACTATCTGAGTCCAGTGTGTTTCCAGAGTCCTCCTACTTCTTCCCAGTACAAAAGCCCCTATTGATAAGCTGATGAATAGTGTAAATGCAGTTCTAAAAAGGGAAAAGAACTACCTTTATAATCAATTTTGTGTGAAGACCTTTCTGGCTGCCAAAAGGTCAGAAACTACATCTTCAGGTAAAAACTAACTAGAACTGTACCACTACTGAAGTAAATCAGTATTTAAGCTATTTATTCTTTGGAGGGTTCCTCCAAGCCCACAAGGAATCTATGGCTTTTTGCCCTATCCTGAACACATTTGACATTTTGATATTACCTAGGTGGTCCCATTACCAAGAAAGTTTTACCAAAACTTTCTGTCTTGGAAGGGAAGTGCAAGAGGACTGGAGAAGCAGGAATACCAATCTAACTAAAACCACATCGTGAGACAGCATAGAAATCTGATGCAAAGAAAAAATATTCAAGAAAGCAATGATAACAGTGTATCCTGGTACTCAAATTTAAGCAGTGAACTTTTCAACATTTAGAATTTGTACAAGTTCAGTATTTTTTAAATACTGAAGTTCTGACAGTTTGGGGATGTAAGTTGCATGACATTGAAAAAGTATTGAGATATAGCAGTTTGGATAAAGCTCAAGACGTGTACATCAACACAGACGCTAATATTCTGGACAAGCAAAGTTTCTAGGTAGTCATTTGTTAAGTAAGCCAACTAAACCTTCACCAATTTTGTTTCAGATTGCCTTGTGCATCTGTAGGGATGAAGGGACAGAGACAGAGTTAAGAAATTCTTTGCTTAGAAGAACCACTGCGGCACCTTGCTATACAGCTATGCTAGRGACTTATTACTAGACTTATTTCACAGAACAAGGCAAAAAAGCTTATCCATTCTTACATTACAAGCAAGAGTGGCGCTCATTCCAAACGTGAATACATATGAACTCTTTTGAACGTGAAAACTGCTATTTCTAGACGACTGCAATGAGTTCTATTAAGCCACCATTCTGTTTGGAACGAACATCAAAAGACCTGCAGAAAGCATCTTTATTTTTTCCCACTCAAACACCGATTTTGTGTAAGCGTTATACACAAACATACCTAAAACTAGCTGCTACAATAGATTAAATAACTTGAGCTGGAGGCATTTCTCCTCTCATGAATTTATAACCCTTTATTTAAAGGGGTTTTAACAGAAACCATTCATGTCTTATAGCAATCTCTACTATTTGAATGTAACGACAATGAACGCTGTCTTTGCAGAGCAACCAATTTCATTGGTGATACAAGAAGTAATTGATCCACGCCTCACCCAACCCAGTGCAAGAACCAGAACCAGCAGCCAGGTCATCTAGATAGGTCTGAAGTTATTTGCACAGTGGAAGCGCTACAGCAAACCATTTAACATTACCCAAATGATCACACTTTCTTGGTTTATGATGCCTCAGAAATGTTCAGTCAGAGAAGTGTATAGCAAAATCATGCACAGCTGGAAAGTTGTAGGGAATYACCAGAACACTAGAATGCTTTCACATATCACTATACCTACTAGTCAAGAAAACAAATGTATTCTCTCCTACATCCAGTAAGTTACTGTCATGAAAAACATAATTTATCTACCACATTAATGCTTAAGATGCAAGTTGAATCCTTCAAGCTGTTGTTCTTCCCTTTAGAAAGTCAATGTACATGATCTACAGTTGCATACTTGTGYTCCCCCCTCCCCAAAACACAGCACAGTGTAGTAATGAAAGCACAGAAAGGCAACATACCGTCATAGTAGACAATAGCTCCCACAAGCTCGTCTTTACGTAGCATTGGAAAGAGCTCCAAGGCTCTTGACTTGCTAAGGACATAACTACTTTTCAGACATTGACTTCCGGCCACGATGTCATATAGTTTTATTCCAAACCAGTAGTATGGCAACTGCCACCATCTGCAGGGAAAAAAAAAATTCCCCATGAAGTGAAATAAAAAAAAAAAAAAAAATTAAAGTGCATGCACACACTGTTATTGTAATATAGAACATGTTAAGTAACACAGTGTGTTGTATTACACCAGTTCTACTTCATCCCATCATACAAATTCATGGTATCACAATATGCAAGAACTTATGTATTGTTCACTACTGTTTTCAACTGATCTACTCACTGCAGTTAGTCAAGCAGATTCAAGGCTTTATTTATTCTAGAATGAGAATCACAAACTGGCTTTTTGTACTTCAGTGTAAGGTGAGATATTAAAGCTGTGTGTTGAGGGAAGAACCAGGCTGTGTGTGCAAGCTGAAAGGGTTCCTCAAATGCACATCTTAACTAATGCCTCCTGCACAAACAGCACCAAATAAATGCAGCTGACCCCTGACCTAGATGAGCTCCAGCTGTTACAAGCCCCTTCTACTAAGACAGGAATAAAGCCATACATTAAGATCATTCAGCAAAAACTCACTGCTCTTAGTAGCCTGTTACAGTGAGTAATGTTCTTACAGATCTAAAAACCTAACCCAAATCACTTAAAGTCTCTTTCTCATACTAGAAGCAAACTGTTCTCTCGATACCAAACTGTCATGTGCTGTGGAACGCAAGTGCACTGAACACTGGTGGTTGTATGGACTAAACAGCACATTGCCAAAAACACTGTGACAGCACGTGCTGAAGACAAGGATGTACTGGAAAGAACAGCAAATAATATCCTGGGAATGAGTTCATTCCAGCCGCAGACTCCCCTCCTCACCCGCACTGGGGTAGCAGAAATGCACTGAACAGCTCAAGTCCAAGACGTGCTCCTAGATGGCAGCGAGAGCTGCTCGGTGCCGTAAGAGAATTCCACGCTTCTACCGTACGGCAACATCTCACCTCCTGCAGGACAAAGCCTGTGACAGGTTTAAAGACATGTTGGGAAGAGGTACCTGGAAACTTCTCCCGGGAAGCACCTTGCTTGTCAAAAGCAATGGCAGAGGAGAGATACTGTAGCAGAGCTTACTTGTAAACAGGTAGCATTATCGGCAACGGAGCTGACAGGTGAGGAGCAATTTCAAGYAGATTTGCACGCTCCTCAAGTGCTTCTTTCACCATCTTGTACTGAAAAACAGAGGAGTACGAGTCCCACGTTACTCAATTTTGTCTCCATGTGCAATATTTAATAAGAAACTGTTTATCAAAGCAAATACCTTGCATAATTTTTACTGTTCTTTCAAAAACACACTGAGATTTGCTGAAAAATTCAAACGTTAAGGAAGATGTTTCCCAAGAAAATTAAGTTTCACTAGTTTAATTTTGGTGTCTTGGCAGGTCAGTTGAATAATTTTTCATCTGAACATAAAGCACAATAAGCTGTGTTACTCCTAACTATGGGCAGRAGGCATCTAACCCTTAAAGAGGGTTAGAACTCATCCCGCGGTATAGCTTCTGTGCCAATTCCCACAATTAAACCTCATACTAACTCCGAGTTGCAAATGCATAAGTGTTCTTCCCCAAATCAATCAATATTATTAATCAACATGAAGTTGTTCCCTGGCAAAAAAGAAGGTTGATTTCTATAGCTGGATAACTGCATGTTTTATATTTTTTCCCTGAGAAGTCACTGTTTCTGTAGCAGTATTATAACCATTRAAACATACTTTAAGTTAGAGAAGTTTCAATGAGAAGACAAATCAATTTCTCAAAATGAGAATATCAYGCTTCCACCAACAAAAGAATACATAAAAGCATTTATATATAACCACATATTTAGCATTTTTTCTTTCCCCATTCCAAAATAAATCACTCGTTTACCATATTTTCTTTCCCCATTCCAGAATAAACAGGACAACCATTTACCCCCCCAAATTCTGATCATGACTGGTAGGAAGCTCTTTTTATTCTGAAGTCAGCCCTGTCTCTGCCTTCCTTCCCCAAAATACACASAGTCTACAAGGTATGGCAATTAGATTGCCCACAAAAGAATTTAGCAAAAGGCAGCAGCACCAATCTCCCTAGTCTGGAAAGCTCAACTGGAGAAGACACTTCCTAYGTACAGTGGCTGTGGAATATAACAGTCAAGTATTGAAAAAATAAAAAGGAGACTTGGATATAATTGGGACAGGGGAAGTGTCTACTAGCAATTTTTGCTTAACAACCAGCATAAACAATTACCTGCTCAAAATCCAACTTCATGATGGCCTTCTGAAGATATCTCACTCCACCATGGATCAATTTAGTACTCCTGCTGCTGGTCCCTGATGAGAAATCATCTCTTTCTAGAAGGGCTGTTTTTAGTCCTGTGTTACCAGAAAACCAAATTAACTTCTTAAATTACACAATTTGTATGTAATTCATTAAAGACACTTCTCTAGGGTAGAGACAATCACAAGAAAAATTACTCTGTACATGGATAAATTTGTATTCAAAGTGTAGTGTACTGTCTATATTGTAATGAAAAATTTTAGCCTCCTTCCTAAGGGAAAAGTCAAAACAGAACTTAAACAGAAGCACATTAAAACCTGGATATTTCACAATAGAAAGGCATTACAGTACATTATAGGGGCCATGCTCCCTCAAGCAAATTATAGTTCGTATTCATGGCAGGAACAGAATATTTTCATGAATACTTTTAACTCTTTGCAGCAGAGAGCTCTAAACCTACCACACTAACAATTTRAACAGCATACAGAGAGGCAGGCAACCGGCACCTTTGTCTGCTAACCTACAGTCTGCTTAGGAGGTGCCCAGAGCCAGAGGAGAGCCAGCCATGGGCACGCTCACCGCGCAGGGAGAGCTCACCAGAGAACACGATGCACACATACACAAAACATCAGTTACCAGGTATTACCAAGTATTTCAGAAAAACGTTTACTCAAAAGCACACACGCGTGTTCCCTGCCACCGGCAGGCGCTGACAGCACAAGGAAGGGGTAACCACATGGCTCACGGACGGTCACCCAGATCCAGAACACAAAGTGCTTTTATAACCGAACGTTGTACTGCTTATTCTAACAAACACTCGGAACCAGGTTGGCATGCTTGTTGCACAAGCGGTGTTCCCAGCTACCCTGAAGGCCAGGAAAAAGCTTTCCATGGGYGAAGGCACACTGCTCCATACTGAAGTCGCTATGAAACCATATACCCCAGTGCTGTCTACACTACGGCCCTTGTACAAGGGAAGTGCCRGCATCTTCTTTGTGAAGGAGACTAACGTCGGGTTACGTGGCAGAAGTTAGGTGATGGGAAGAGGTGCAGGAAACAGGTGATTAACAGATGCCTTTTAATGATGAGATACAGGCAACAGCCTGGCCACATCCTTTGGCGCATACCTACAAGACAACCACCACTGACTTCCAACATCCAGCATAAGTCAAGTCAACCAAGRTAAGCACCACAGGACAAGTACCTGGCAACCTTTCACTTGTAAAACGTATGTGGAAGGACAATCTGTGTTACAGAAGTTAGCATAACAGACCCCCTCCAGCACTGGCAGAATTTTAAAGTTAGGCAGGCAAGGCAAAAAGTGAATTAAATTCAGTGACATTGCTACCAAAACCAACAGCAACAACATGACGATGCACACCCAAGGAGAAGAGCATCATCTGCATTAGAAGTTAGCCCTTGGGTCTTTCCTTCACCCTCTTTGAAGGGTGCTTTATGTTATTGRTTGGTGAACATACATTTTAACATCTATTGGTCTCCCAAAACTTTTATGTCCTTAAAAAAAAAAAAAATAAAAAAAAAATCTAATTATTACTGGTAACTTCCAAAGATCAGAGTAATTTATTTTTGTCAAATGTGACTGAAGATTAATGGATACAATCAGAAATAATTTGGCAAAGATATATCAAACACATGAAAAGCAAAATTTGTTGTTAAGCGAAGCAAACATAATAAAAGAGCAAGTTCCATGAATGAACAGCAACAATACACAATTCATTAACCAAATGCCTAGGAATATTTCACACTTCAGAAATCTACTGATATAATCAGAATACCTAGTGAAAGGATAAACATAGATTACCTATAATAATTTCTGTATGCTTTACAACTGCATTTTCTACCACAATATAGCAGAGGCAGAAGTGAAAAGATCCCAAGTTATCGTTAATAATACATGAAAAAAATTAATAACCAGATTTGAATTTGTAGGTATCTACCARTGGTGCAGACCTTACTGCTTTATCTATTTCAAAGTTATCACATGTTCTGGACAAGTATTTTCCAAATCAAGCTACAAACACTCCTGGAGTCAGGGTTTGCCTCTTATTTCTGAGGTATAGCTACAGGTTAAGGAACCTGAAGAATTTTATGGCTATCTACCATGTTTTACACCGTATTTTTTTTTCCATTTTAGTTCCAAAACCAGAAAAAAGGTCTACAAACACAGAAACTAAGGAAGGTTGGTTCTCTCTCTTATTGGCTGATTGTACTGAAAACAACTGAGAGAACACATTCCAAGACAAGCTTTTCTCACATATCTTTGTCCTGGTTTCKGCTGGGATAGAGTTAAATTTCTTCCTAGTGCTGTGTTTTGGATTTAGTATAAGAAGAATGTTGATAACACACTGATGTTTTTAGTGGTTGCTAGGTAATCTACTAGTCAAGGACTTTTCAGCTTCCCATGCTCTGCCGGGCACACAAGAGGCTGGGAGGGAGCATAGCCGGGACAGCCAGCCCAGCTGGCCAATGGGGTATTCCACACCACGTGATGTCATGCCCAGTATACAAATTGGGGTGGGGGGTGGGGTCCAGGAAGCAGCACTCATTTTGGCCATTTTTTCGGCGGGTGGTGAGCAATTGCATTGTGCATCGCTCATTTTGTATATTGTATCATTATAATATTATTATCATTGTTATTATTATTCTTTCCTTTTCTGTTCTATTAAAMTGTCTTTATCTCAATCCGTGAATTTTTTTTCCCGATTCTCTCCCCGTCCCGCTGAGGGGGGGGAGCGAGCRAGCCGCTGTGTGGTGTTTGGCTRCCTGCTGGGATCACTACAGTCCTTTACATAGCTTTTTGGATAAAAATATGATATTCTGGGGGAATATAGCATTTTAATAGAACAGGAGTTGATGCTACAGCCTCTCCCGCAGAAACATACCCGTGCATTCTCATCTCTGTATCTGAAGACCTATTTTCATTAAACTTGTAAAATGACTCATTCTCTCTGAGCACTGTCAAATTTGATTAGAACCTGCTGGGCAATTTCAAAATTACTGTGTGAGGTGGATGACACAGACAGAGTGGGCATTAGCGTCCTGCTTTTTCACCCCCTGAACAGCGTTTTTCACATGTCTGACCAATTGCATGAGCTGTTGGGCAACATCTGCACATCTACTGGTCAACAACTGACTGTTACCACACACATTCTCATCCTCCTGCAGACGTCATGTAAAAAGCATTAGCTTAAACTCATTTTACCTGGAGCTTCCCCTAAGTCAAGGCTATGCACAAAGTTAAGATCTATTCTGATGCCTCTACTAGCTTCTTAAACCAGTTACACAGCTAATCCCCCCAAAGAGGGTAAATCAGAGCACAGATCTACTGTATGTACCGTCAGACKGAATGGTGCTAGTACCTTTCACTGAATGTCCAAACAGACTTCACACCTGCAATATACTAAGCAGCTACCATGCATGAGCAGAAGTTGCAGCTCTCTCATGTTATAAGAAATACGAGCTGCAGAGCCACTGTGCCTCGTCTAGAATTCACGCTCGGCCCTTTCAAAAGAGTTGCTAGAAGTGCTGTGCAAGTCTTGTCTTCCCTTTGCTGCAGATACTCTCCTGCACAAACAAGGAGCAATAGAGAATGAGAAGTCCATCCAAGAGGATCCAGCAAAAAGGTTAACACAACAAGCACCTAGAGAATAAAGACTCTGCTGAAACAACAAAATGCAATGACTTTTTTTCTTCAAGTCCATTTTAGCTTCTGAAAACAGAAGGAAGTTTTATAACCAGGCATTCAGAGTACACCTTCTCTATCTTCAAAGTACTTTTGAAAAGCCAATTTGATAAATTTWTTATAAACTATGTAATCCAAGAATAAGAACGAAATTAAGTTCTCAAGCCTTACCTCTAGTGACTGCATCTAAAGCACAGCCACATCCTGTTGCTCCTCCGCCTATAACAAGGACATCAAATTCACCTGCGGTTTGCAGTGCCAGAATTTGTTGTTCTCTTGTGGGGAAATGGTTCTTTATTGGAACAGTCACAGCTTCTGCAGCTTGAACACGCACAAAGGTCCCCTCCAAAGATTAAAAACAACACATAAGGATCTGTATTTATTGTGTATACACACACACAACCAAATCACAGCATTTTCTATAAGGGTAAACTCAAATATTCCCAATCAGTTTACCTATATTTAATAATAATATTGTATAAAAATGCTATGGAGCAACAAACAGCATTAAAACCATAAAGGGTTAGCACACATTTACTTCATCTTGCCTACTTCAATATAATGCTGTACTCAAGTGCTACCACCGATGTTAGTTATTTCTAGGAATAGACTTCTGCTATGTCAAATGTTACAGGATGCTTGGGAAGTATTTTAACAAACAGACACCTGGTTAGGCTCTCAACTCTCTACCAAAAGAATCCATCAAAGCAAAGGACTTAAAGAAGAATATACATTTTATATTTTAAAATTGATTACTTGTACAGTGGCATTAATCTAAGCTTAAATTTGATCAGGTTCATGAGATGATGTGGTTTACTGTCAAATATAGTATACTAAAACACTAAAGAAACATTATTTCCATACCCTTTTTTAAAATCTTACAAGGAAAGCAATTTACATCCTACAGCATGCTAAAAATACAACTTTTCTTTAAAGCGACAAAAYTTAATGATATGGCAGTTTCCAGAAAAGTTCAGATTTTACTGGAATGGCTTTGAGAATCTCTCTAGTACTGTGTCTGATATTCCACGAGCCACTGCTGCTCTCAATTTAGTGACCGTGGCGAGAAAGGCTGACATGCTTGCTCAGTCAACTAATATGGACCATGGTTTAAATTTTAAGGTTTTAAGAGAGCCTTCAGAAACTGGTTCAGTTAACATTAATTTAAACTGAATTCTGAAAGCCTTTACAGTCACAGGAATCCCCAAACCCTATTACTGGTCACATACTTCATGATAATGTTATGAGAGCCATCACTGTGGGTTCATATTCATCACACTAATTTCACATACAAYGGGCTGTAGGCAGATATCATAGTTATTCAGACAGTTAAATAGSGTGCAAGACCACAAAAGTCATGCTTGCTTTCTCTTTGCTTTCAGCTCCAGCTTTGCTTTTTGTTCCAGCTCTTTTCCTCCCAAGTTTTCCTCATTCACCATTGTCCCTCATTCTGCACAAAACTAGACAGTGAATTTCTCTCGCCACTATTTTTTAAGACCCGAAGGACTCGTGTTTTCCACAACAGTCGTACCTAGCAGCCAAAGCACCTGCATTTACAATACCGGCCACCGAGCCAGAACACCCGCAGCACATCCCAGCTCGGCAGCAGACCCCCGTGACCTTGAGAACATCGCTTGAGCCAACTCTTTCAGAAATAACCAGATTTTGGTGCTCTGAATTTTGTTTGATTGAGACAAGTGCGTTTATTAGTACCTAGCACTTCCAAAGTAACTGTTTTAACCACTACTGATTTGAAATACATACGTGAAAACAAATAGATGCCTACACTACCCAGACCAGGACAGAAGAACTAACTGACAGATTCAGAACGGATCAAAATAAACAAACAGGAAATTAAGAATTAACATTTTCAGAGTTTCCTGAAAATTATAAGCACTTTCAACACAAGAAAAACCTGTTTAAACCCTGTAGTCTAAGGTCTGAGAAAGTCCAGTCTTTAGTCCAAATGGTAGACTTAACTGATGTAAACAGCTTGTGTCCAGATGTCCTAAACAGGAAAGAGTAAACTAATACAAATTCAAGTGACAAAACACTAAATATTACTTCCTTACTATCATCTAAAACAATTTGTCTAATCTCTTTCCACCCACTGCTTACAATGTGCAAGGAAGCTCTCTCATTTAAGTTTTTATTTCCAAACATTCCTTGAATAAACTGAACTAGGCAAGTTGTTCAGTTACAGGAATAACTTTATTGCTTATTGCACTGTTAACCGTGAACTACAACTGCCACAGAACTAGCTCCTAAGCCAGTCCCACGCTGCAAATACACCATCACAAGCATCGCTCACCCTGCCTCAGTGTTCTATCGTTACTCAGCCCACGTGCTGGGTTTCCCAGATAGACGCTCCTAGATCACTGCGGTTGTGAAAAACCCTCTGCTAATATAAGCCACCTCCAGGTTTTAGGAACTCCAGCCACTTTCCCTGGCATTTGCAACGGGGAGGGAATACCTGCCCCATTAAAATAGCTTGACTGACAAAAGGTAACTCGGTCGCTTGCCACCATCTGTTCACACGCGCAGCGCACTGGCTCTCCGCGAGCAGCTAGCCAAACGGCGTCTTTCCTCTTTAGCAAGCAACTCTCCGGTTGTCATAGAGCTCTGTAAGCACACCTCGTGAGTTAAAGGTAAAAGAGATTCTTGCAACACGTCCACTGTAAGTTAACAGCCAATCCTGCCATGCACAAGAAGCCTGAACTCAGATTATACRGTGCATGCATCCTAAATATTTTTGTTCAAAATTATTTGCTCATTCTTCAGCAGTATTATGATTGAAATGCATTATTTCTCAATGCTCCTATCACTACTATCCAACTGAAAATAAAATCTAGTAACCAGTAGCCAGGTCTAAAGGAAGTGCATATTCAATTAATGATCAAGTTCATCCGGTAGTTGTGGATTATATTGACTGTAATGCAAGTTGCTCATGCAAATTACTTAGGATAGCCACAACGACTTTCATTGCATGTGTGTTACAATTCAATAAATGACGAAAGTTGGACTAGAGAAAGAGTGCTTCACTTTATATTACGGATTTATATTTTCACAGAAATAAAGTGAAAATGAAAACAACCAAAATTTGGCCAATTATGACTCAAGCTACAGTATTACCGCTGGTTCTTCCCAAGCGCAGTGCTGATGGTTYCTGCCGGGGTCGCCTCCAGCCCAGCCAGCCCCAGAGCCCGGCCCCGCGAGGTGCTGGGGCAGGGGCTCACCTCCAGGCGCACGAGCGGCTGCACTAAGCGCTCAGCCAGCTGTGGCCCAGGCTCAGTCACCCACTACAAACGTACCGTAACGAAAGGTCTCCTAATTAGAAGCTTGTTTAAACCCACCGCAACCCTCAAATAGAGACATAGGCGCTGCCAGCCCCAGGAGTTCAAGGAGTTATGAGACGCACAGACAGCGGAGGGGCTGAGTCAAAGTAAAGCAGAGAGGTCAATCTTGATGAGCCTCCCAATTACAGTCTCCCCTCGCTCCCACATGTTTACATACTCGCAYGTGGCAGCTGGCAAAGATCACCAGATAACGTACAAAGTTTTGGCACTTCAAAGAAATTCAGCTTCCACGTTATTCTTCTGACCAATGAATTCTGTACATTCCCACCCGCTTTTGCCTCTTGCCCCGCTCTCTCCCCAGCCCACTCGTCTCTAGCAGTGCTAAAACTTTTATATCCCTAAAGTATGGTAGCAACTTTTATATCCCTAAAGTACGGTACACTGACGCAGTTCCAGAAAGCGTTTTTCCAGGGAGTGACGGCCACAAGGAGGGAGACACCGAGAGGATCCAGCCGTTCCTGCCTTCACTCCTTCCTCCGCGGCTGTGAAGACGACCCTCCTGCCCCGCGCGTCCGCAGAGCTTTGCCGTGACCCCTCTGACCGCCTCCGGCAGCGGCTCTGCACAGCCTCCCATCCCGAAGGGGATGAGAAAGCAGCGCATGAAAGGTTTTTTCCCTTGAGTACCCGAGAACTGCGACATGCTGCAGCTTTCCGGGCTGCGTAGCAAGCGTTACTGTCTGGCTTCCTACACCGTCTCTGGTTTTCCCTCGGTAAGCTGTTGCATTAGGCATGCTTTTTAGTGCTGTATCATTACAGAGCGTACAGGCAGGCAGCTGATGCCAGGTCCCTAGCTTCCCTAAATAGCACCCTGTGTCTTGGAGACAACAGTGACAAGAAGGAAACTGCGAAGACCAAAAACACCCGTGGCTTAGTCTTGCATGTGGTTTGGTCGATCAAGTTCAGCTATGTATGCTTAACTTTCTTAAGCTTTAAAAAAAGTGAAAATCCCCATCTCAAAATCAGGTGTGCACTACATTTCCAGACATGCCTTCTTCAGCAAAACAAGTGACTATTTTCAAAGTGTGCAACTTAACTACAGGTAAATAAGAGAACACAAGAAAAGCAAAATTCAGAGTTCAAGAAGTACTCGCATCATTTGGTTTTGACTATATTTTTTGCTTTGTTTTTAAACATATTGTTTACAACAAATGGCTTATAGTAAAACACAGACCAGAGTCCCAAGCAGATAGCCACTGGTATAGCAAGAGCACAGAGATTAGCACTGAAATATAAGCAAAGTGATTAGCGCACTAGGAATTGATACMGATATGATTCATCTTGCTGTCAATTAAATGCAAGAGTGAAGAAAAGCTGCATACAGGGATTCCATCTGCAATAACGTGATTAGTTTGGCAGTGAACAAGTATGTTTACTGATATAAGCAATTGCTGTTTATATCTACAATTTCTCAGGCAAGAGTTCCTTGAATGGTTTTGATTACACTCTTAGCGAGAGGAAATTTAGTTTGGCAGTTTGAATTCAATCATGAAGTTATAAAGCGATCTAGTAATCCATAAGCAAGCATTCTTGTTAATTTGCTAATGTAAATCTCCAGGTCGGTTTACAGAGTCAAATTCATCATCCTTATTCATTAACAAAAAAAAAAAAAAAAAAAAAAAAAAAGGAAGTAATGAAAAAAACCAAAAGCAGGTCCTGATGCATTATCATATTATCACACTCTATTGGTTTCACCTTGATGAGCAATTCCTACTGACCAACAGTGTACTTACACACCAAAAAGAGAGAGGATTTCCCTGGTGGTCTTAGTTAGGAAAAGACAGCAATCTCTTACAACTCCAAAACAAAGCAGTGCTTTTTGCCTTAATGATTACAGGGAGGGAAAAAAAATCATCATCAGTGGTCTCCAATTCAAACTTGGCACATCAAAGAATACYCACATCATATCTAGTACTAGCCCTCTTGGCTTGATGCACTAAAATAAAGGCACAAAAAGCAAAAATGCAGCAATTCAGTCAGCATCTACAAGAAGCAAGAGAAACTGGTATTTCCATTTCTCTATCACCATTAGTGGTGGAAGCGCTGGTGAAACAGCTGGCAAAGACTGGCTGTATCACCTTTGCCATTAAGGTATTTGAATATTTGAGGCCAAATCAATCAACTATGTATATAGCCTGTGTATTTTATCTCTCAGAGGGGTCCAACTTCATCTCAGATGCGATTCTTCTTTTCAGGAGCTCGTGACTGGTAGTCGGTGTAGTGTACATGGATTTGAGAGTTTCTGTATTGTTTAAGATGAAATTCATTTACAGTGGTAGCACTGGAAAAAAAAAAAGTCAGAGAGTACACACACTTTTGCTTTGTTGGAAAACAGTTCAGGAGGGACTAGTTTCTTCAGACCTCTGCACTACCTGCTGTGAAGAGTTCCCCAACTGTCTCCTTTTCTCTGGAAAAGGGTTTTTCTTTTTAATCTAGCCAAAAGCCTCCTTGTCAGACTTACGCATTTGCCCTCAACAGCCTAAGTCAGTAAGGCTGCACAGAAAGCTTGACCAGCTTCCTTAAGGGTAATGGTTATTCAATATGAAAGAATCACTCCTGTGTGTTTACTGAAAGAGGTTTTGCTTGAATTAGTGTCATTCCTACTTATTCCCTTACACATAGTATTAAGCTAACCCATTTTATTAATTCAGTAAATATCCCAGTGATCAGGTTACTAAACAAGACACAGAAGAGCAATATTCATCTATCAGCTTATGCATTAAATTCAACAACAGTTTTGTCACGTCAACACGCGTTCCCATCCTCCCTTTGCTCAGCAGGAACTGGGTTGTCAAAAAACCCTACACACAAGAAGGGCAATTTACTAAACTGCCTGCATATGCCACACACAGATATATATTCTCAGATTATATTGCCTCAGTTGCTGTTGTGTGCTCCAAAATGTCAGCACACGCACACGTGTGTGTGTAGAAAAATAAGTTAGGATAAAAATCTTGAAAACCAGGACAGATCTGAACCAATGGAGTGTTTTACTTCCGAGGTGTAAACACTTTACAGCTGTTTACACACAGACAAGGTTAACCGTGCTAACTGTGCCACTCTCCTCACAGTCAGGCTTTGACTCTCAAACCTAGCACGAATGATTTAAATTTCAACATCGGAAATTGCCAATACTCATCCCTTTTAGTAGGCAAACCACTCACTAGTATGCTCGACTAACAAATCATAGAATCATTTAGGTTGGAAAGGACCTTTAAGATCATTGAGTCCAAATGACCTCCCACCCATGCTCAAGGGCCATAAGTTCACCACCCTTCAGCTTCTCCCTTGGAATTACCTGGACAGCCAAGTTTCACAGAAACATCGAACACCAGCAGAGTGAACATGGAGAACAAAGACAGACAGATCAACTAGACCGTGTGTTCAGGATTATTAGCCAGATGAGGTCTTTATTCTGTAACTGGGTGCCCCTAATTCCGGGATGCACAGCACAGACATCCAGTCACTAAGTGAGGCAATACAAACATGGGTAAAAAAACTGAGCATTTTATTTCTGTCTTATTATGTGATGGATTTTGTTCTTGAATTAACAACAGATTTCCTACAACACGTAGCCAATTAGTGCACATCTTGGGGCAATATCCTTCCCTGGCAAAGGAAGACAAGATCTTTGCCCTAGCATATATTTGATTGGCAGGCATTATTAAAAAGAGGACACTTTGGCTGGGGGACATGCCCACAGCTTAGATATGTCAACACAACAAATGGACCGTCCTCCTTTGTGTCAATCCCTCCAGTTATGTTCCACCTGCTGCCCTATATTAGGTGTTTAAGGCAGCAGCTTTAAGGGACATCACATGGGAAATGTGCAAGTTAGTACAACATGAAAACAACATGCTGTTCACTTGACAGATACAYTTGCTTACACATATGCTGGAAATTTTCAGATCCTTTGTAGACTGATCCTACACAACAGGTTTAGAAATTGGGGGACAAGTGGTTATTTCATTTTGACACCACTATCACCTTCTGTAAAACTTTGGTTTTTAATCTGTCTCTGGAAATTCATAATGGCCAYCCAATGGCCATCCATCCCCAGAAAAATGGGAATTCCCTGAATTCTGGAATACTACATATACAACAAGTGAGCTATCCAGATCACTTTTCACTTCCAACTCCTCTTATTTAACAGTCCTAGAATTTGAAGCTGCCATTTCTGTCAGCAACGAAGCCAGATTGTAAAATCCTGTGATAAAGACTCCAGWGAGAGTTAGAAACAGTATTATCAGCTAGGTGCAAGACAGGCAGCCCAATGGGAAGCTCACTTTAAATGCTAGGTTTTATTTTCTGCAACATTTTTTCTGAAGCCATAAGGATCCTGGCTTATCCACTTTCCAGCTAGGTTCCTCAGGAATGACTCATCTCATTTGCTTTACCAATACCTCAGCTGTTACTCCTCCTCCCCATAGAAACAGCCAGAAGATTCAGATTATCATTTATTCAGACATAATACACACCTTCATGGAGCTAAGTGAAAACTGTCTCCCATCACCCACTGTTTTACCTTCAACTAGACCACTAACATCCAGTTCTTCCGTTCCCATTTTCAGTTTGCCCAATTTGAATGGCAACTTATAGTACATGTGTGGTAACTAACGCAGCTCACAGAGTAACAGCTTGCCTGAATAAAGAGCTGACTGATTACACTTCTAAGGTGAAATGGGAAATGAGCTCCTGCTCACCTAGCTGCTCAGACTGATACCATCTCAAAGGAAGGAGAAGGTAGCTCCTTGGGCTTAAGCTTTTTCCAAACACAGACTGAAGCAAATCAGGCCAGACCTCTGACTACACCTACTTCAACCAGTTTATGGAACACTGATGGCAAATATTTTTGGCCAATTGCGAGGTGCCAGCCTCACAGCCCACATTTAAGATAAGATCAGAAGACATGTTCCCTTATACCTATCTACTAAGCCCAGACATGGTTATTTTATAACTTTAAAGCACAGCACAACTGCATCAAAATAATGGGCATTTATTTGCTTTAAGACAAAGASTAGTTGTTGATCCACACCAGCTCTGCCTGAAACCAGTCCACAACGCATGTTCCTTTTACCAATCTTTCCTTGGCTTCTGCATTGAGAAGGAAGTCAAAGAGCACAGTGACTCCGACTACTGTGAGGAGCAGCTATGCCAATAAAACCTATTATCTACAACAGCAAGAATCAATCCACAAACTGACACCGGAATCTACTGCATCTTTTTCTGCTACCACTACTTTACACCTGGAAGACAGGACTGAACTGTACCTCGAGCTTACCAGAGTCTAGGTTGTGCCCACCCAGGTAGAGGCCAATGACCACCAGAAACAACAGGGCCTCGCCACTGACTACTTTGGCACAGATCCTATCCTAAAACAGCTTTCAGCTTTTTGAACTGAATGAGACCTGCCACCATGACTGTTTTGAAGCTGAGATTTCTCAGAGGTAGTGCTAGTGGTTTCACTTCAAGCTTCTAAGTTTGAAAATGCTGTCCAAACTCTACTTAGTGCTTATACTTCAATCAGTACTTCCCACTCCTCCTGCAAGTAAGTAAAATCCCTAGTAGTACACAAAGGTCATTTTTTAAACATGAAAAATTATTTACAAGAATCTCACTTCCCCACTGGTTAAAGACCTACAATAGCAGAACAGTTTAATGCCATCCTCCAGATTAGCACCTACCAAATCAAGCTGAGAGGCTCTTGGCATTCCTTTCCAAACAAAACTATTCGTATAAGCCTAACATACGCTCAAACAGATTTTAAGTTTCATATTTTATCAGAAATCATAATTAATACTTACGTGTTTGTTTCTATACTGAGAAAATTGAGAGAGGCCAAAAACTGTTGCTATGGCACCTCCTCCAATGAGAGCAGTTCCTTTCACTGCCTTCTGAAATGCCATTTTTTACTGTAAGAAAAGAAGATAAAAATTAATAGGCAGTTTTACCATGTTAGAATCTAGGCTACACAGAATAGACCGTTTGCAGAAACTAAAGACAATGTTGTGACAAGTTGAAACTTAGGGTAGCAATATATTAAGTAGTGATTTTCATTGCAGTATTAACAATTTCTAAAYAAAGTCTAGACAGAGGCAAGCCAGAGTCCTCTGGTATTTGCTGTGAAAGCTGAACAACACAAGAGTATTTAGATACACAAGTAGATGTACACACACACACACCCCCATTTAAACGCTAAGTACTGTGACAAATTGTCATGGTTTAACCCCAGTCAGCAGCCAAGCACCACACAGCCGCTTGCTCAACCTCCCCCCCCMCAGCAGGATGGGGGAGAGAACTGGAAGGGCAAAAGTAAGAAAACACGTGAGTTAAGGTAAGAATTCAATACTTGAAATAAATGAAAATAATAATAATRAAATGTAATTAAAGGAAAACAACAAAAAAAGAGAGAGAGAGAAACAAAAGCCAGGAAAAACAAATGATGCAACCGCTCACCACCTGCCAACCGACGCCCAGCTGTCCCCGAGCAGCTATCAGTGTCCCCTGGCCAACTCCCCCCAGCTTATATACTGAGCATGGCGTCACATGGTATGGAATACGCCTTCGGCCAGTTTGGGTCAGCTGTCCTGGCTATGTTCCCTCCCAGCTTCTTGTGCTCTCCTCACTGGCAGAGCATGGGAAGCTGAAAAGTCCTTGACTTAATGTAAGCACTGCTTAGCAACAACTAAAACATCAGTGCGTTATCAACATTATTCTCATACTAAATCCAAAACATAGCACTATACCAGCTACTAGGAGGAAAATTAACTCTATCCCARCCGAAACCAGGACACAGGTGCTTACAATACTGTGGCAACAGCAGAGCAAGAACACCCTGTCATCAGCCAGATGGCCACCAAATCCTCATCATAACAGAACAGCTGATCTGCTTGACAAGATCACCTTTGGCTACCCTCCCGTCCCATCAAACTATTTCTACAACCACATTTGCCTAACAGTACTCTATCCTGCTTTCCAGCCAGGAACCATGATCCCAGTATTCACTGTATACCAGCAAAGCTTGTCCTACCCAGGAATGGTGGAGAAGTGACACACTGCTAGTCAGGAAGCAGGTCCTTCAGTGAGAAGCAGCAGCAGAGACACTGGACAARATTAAGTGGCTTGAAATAAGTGCAGAACTTCATCATCTAGCTACAGAGGGTTTAAAACTAGCCCTATGTGGGTCAGGCAAATTCTTAAAAGACCCAGTGTTCAGATACTGAATGAAAAATTTGCATGGAACTGACCTGAATCTTAAGCAGGCACAACCTAATCCATCTTCCCAGGACCGCGGCAGCTTGCATCGCATTAGAAACAACATACATCAAGTTTGAAGGACTCCCATCAGTGCTCCAAGCCCTCCGGTTATGAAGACATCTTTGTCCAAGCCCCAGCTTCACCCAGTAGYCTCCATACAAGAGATTTAACACCATTAAGGCTTACAGCAGAAGCAGGAAACGTCTACAGCCCCGTGCCAACGCCAGAACGCCAGTGGACTTACAATGCGGTGGGAGAGGCCCCGGGCCMGGAGCAGGGAGCCGCAGCAGCCCCCCATCGCGGGGCTGGGCAAGGGGGGGAGGCCCCGGGAGCCTCACCCGAAGCCTGGCTTGGTCCGGCACGGCCCAGTGCCTCGCTGCACGCCAGGCCGCACGTGGCCCCTGCTGATCGCAGCCCTCCCCCCGCAGCTCTGCCCGTCTCACACCAAACACACCAGACTGGGTTATAAACCATCACTTTTGGTAGCGTACAGCTTTCTTGTCAAGATTTGCAGCAAACTACTTACAGCTGAAAAGGGATTTCTTTGGCCTTATAAATACAATTAAACATGAAAAATTGTACGTTACTACGTATCTGTACACATTTCATCTTTTTTCTCCTATTAGTTCTTCCAGCTAGCATAATTGKTTTTTTTTTTCTTAAAAAAATACACCAAACATGTTTAAGACACAAGCCAAACAAGAGAACTTTGTTAAGATGGCATAGATCTTAACTTTGTTCCCTGTGCACTTTACTTGCAGCACATTCAGTGGGGGGGGCTCCACAGACAATTATTGTACACAAACATTTGATGTACAGATGTTGTATGTACAATACACAAGTTATTATCGTACAGAAGGCCAAGACTTGCAGCTTGCCACAGGTTTTTCTGAAGGGCAGCATGTATGCTCTTGAAGATTMCCACCGTAACAACCTTTCTTGGTATGTATGTAGAGTACCACATTTTCCATTTACTTCGTGCTTTGGTCTCAAAAAAGACCAACTTCATCTTCATCATTAGGACGAGAGGAAATGGCCTCAAGTTGCGCCAGGGGAGGTTTAGATTGGATATTAGGAAAAATTTCTTCACTGAAAGGGTAGTCAGGCATTGGAACAGGCTGCCCAGGGAAGTGGTGGAGTCACCACCCCTGGAGGTGTTCAAAAAACGTGTGGATGAGGTGCTTCGGGACATGGTTTAGTGGGCATGGGTACTGGGTTGATGGTTGGACTCGATGATCTTAGAGGTCTTTTCCATCCTTAATGATTCTATGATTCTATGATCTTTTCTTTATACCATGACAGGGAGGAGTAAAGAGGAAAGGCAACAGACAAAAGCCCCATAGCAAGGGAAGTTTCTCAAAGGAAAGTTATTGTGCAGGCCTGGCCCCAAAAGCTACAGCACCTCCACGGAAACAGGCAATAAGCGTCGTGTCAGACGTCTCGGACCTYGGTGCCGGTGTCAGCGAGCAGCCGCGTTACCACCAGCTACAGAAGGAGCACCATCCGCACCACGGCAGGGTGCTGCCGCAGCCGGCCAGGCTGGCGGCCAGCCCCGCGCCTCCCCCTGCACTCGCTGCAGCGCTGCGGCTGCCTCTCCCCGCCCTCCAGCTCCCAAGGGTGCAAGGTTTACCGTCCGCTGCCCCGCTGCATCCCACACGGGCTACCAGGGCAAGAGGAAGGTGAGTGCCCAAGGAGGAAGGCTGCCCGCGGGGGGACCCRCTGGAGCGCTCCCACAGCAGCCCAGCCAGCTCCCGGGACAGCCACGCACRCCGGGACACGGGCCTGTCGCCTGCAGAGTCCCTCTCCCGTCRGTCTAACACAAGCCTCGCACAACAGGATTTGAGCAACCTGAGAAAYGTCCTATCACAGGAGCAGAGTGCCTCAGAATCAGACCCTATCCTGTACGTTCCCCCTCCTCCCCCCCAATTAAAAAATAAAAACTGACCATCAGCTAAACCCTACCACCTTAAATCTGTTAAGACAAACCTTTTGTAATATCACTTCTACACACCTGAAAATACCAAYGGATACTCATGAAGACCTAACACAATATGAAATGCAATACTGCACAAGAATTAAAACATGCAGCTAGAAAACTTGCACTGCCATCACCACACTCATAATCTCCTGCAAAATAAAAGTACTAAGACAATCAACATCAGTTCACATACCATCTATAGCCACACGAAGCATATGGTGATGGTGAATACATACACATCATCCAAGCACTCTGTGTACCACACATTTCTACCATAAGGTTTCTTCAAGTTGCTAGAATAACAACTCATCTTTCAGATTGCAAACTGGTGGCAGTCTTGAAGTAGTTTCACACACCTTACACATCAGCAAAGGAGTCACTTCAACTAAGAGTATGAAACCCTTGCAAGTGCCTGTTCTGGGAACACAATATGCTCTAGATTCCCAGGGAGTGTAAAAAGAACAAATTAGCATCTTCCAACAAGCCGACTTACATGCCTGCAGAGATCGTGGTTTTCAAGAAAACAAATAGAAGTTTTTCAATGTTTTACCAAGGTCAGCAAGACAGGTTGATGGCTGAAGAAAATTCCCTACTTACCCCAGTTCAAGTAAACTCTTCAAAAGTTCATTAACTATGAACCAACTAACCGAGAGCCATGGCTCAGCAGCTGGTGTTCGATGGCAAGTGCAGGCTAACGGGCTCCTAGTCAAGTGCTGAGCACCTTCCACGGCGCAACAAGGCACCCTCCACCCAAGGCCAAACCAAGGCTGCAGAACCAGGGTAACAAAGCATGGCCGACACTAATCCCTGCTTCTTGTCCCCTGGTCTCCTTAAGCCTTTTCTGAGACTTCATTTTGAAGACCAGGTACACACCTACCAGAGTTAAACCATTACATTTTCATTGAGTAGGACTGAATGAGAAGCACAAGGTATACAAACCACTGACTAAAAGTCTCAGTGATCATTGCCCACACCAGTTCACCTTAAAAATGCAGTTTCCCRAACAGCTTTGGAAGTAATTTATTTTTGTTTTTAAAACAAGGAAATCATGATCTTCAGACTGTATGTTCTACTGGGCCTTTTTAACAAGCATTTTATCAATACTTATGAAAAAAAAAAATTCAAGTTTTTAAAACTGAAGAAATAATGTAGCTATGTCTTTTATTCAGCTGACCTTTATTTCTTTAGTTATGGGTTAAAAGGCCCTTATTGCATGCACCAAAATCTAAAGTTTCCTTGTGAATCACGCTAGAAATATCATTGCATATATGAAGAAAAAAGCACAAATTCCCCGGAAGTTGTGTAGTAGATTTCCAAGTTGTTTCTACAACAATGCTGCACAAACTAATGAAAGTAATCAGGAGCAGTAAACTCAACACTCACCACAACTGAGTTACATAGATAGCCTTATGCTATTTTTCAGTAGTTTGAAATATCTATTCTTCTGATAACTTTTTTGTTAAGAAAACTCTCAAACAGAACATGCTCACGTACTGAATAAAAGCTGTACTGGGCCAGTGCTGGGAAATAAGATAATGACTAATATTACACCTGCTCTTCACATTCCGAGAGCTGCATCTCCTCTGTTTCCATCTCCCAACAGGCCTCTGCAAATAGCAGGCACAGACCCAAGATCTCTGCTTTCAGCTRACGGAGCTCCCTGTGCCATTTCCTCCACGCTTCCCATCAGGTATCAGCAACCTGCCATGCCAACAGACCTTTCCTAACCCCACACCCTACTGTTGTACTCACGTGTGCCGACAGGCAACATTTTGTTATGGATGCCATAGGTTCTTATTCATTAGCTAGAACAAATACTAGTTTTTCCAGACAAGAGAAYTGTTTTAACAAACAGCAAAAACAACAAAAGCCCCCATAATGCTTACTTTGATACAGAAAGGTTTGAAGCATCTGCCACCAGCTCTATACTATACTCACTCTATACTCACAATACTACAGAGGCAAGCAAACAGCTTTTATWTAACATTTTCCTATACAAAATCTCTATTAGGAACCCAGCAAACTCCACTGCCAACTGCATGCAATAAATATTCCTTTATTTGTATAAATAAAGGACAGTCTTCAGAAGTTAAATGATTATCAAAATCAAATGAAAGTTCAGCTCTGGTTTCTTGAAAATTCTGGATGAAATACAGACMCTTTAGAATGGTGTCTATTTACCACAGTCTTTTGGCATACTAACCTTTTCCACCTTCAGATTTCTACCAGTGAAACCTTTTACCCTACAGAATCGAGTGCAATCAATGCAACACATGCAGAAGTCTGCAGAGCTCCACCGGCACCTGAAAGTGCTGACRCTCAACCACGGGCAGTCAGATCTGGGGAGCTGAAACAGCCACTGCCTGCCCTTCCGCTTCCATCACCTCCCAGAGCTGGCTTCTTCACAAACATGCACTGATAATGAGGGGGGGAAAATAAAAAGAGATCTGAGAGTACCTATACACCAGGCTGGAAACCGCAGCAGTACAGAAGCTGCTTCAAAAGCAGCAAAGGCAATAACCTCGAAGGAGGATCAGACTGGACAGCCGAGTGGCACTCACCTCTGTTGTCCCAGTTTAATAACCTTAGAATACAAATGTGGTTGCCCACATACTGTTACAACTTGATCCGACTGCCCCATGGCTTCCTCCCACAAATCAGCACAGTTTCTTCGCTGCAYGTATAACAACATGCAGAGAGCTGTGACAAGCCTTTCTACTAACACAACCTGTTCACGGCAACGCGGCTGACACCAGCAGCGAGCTCCGAGCACTGCCACGGCGGGGATGAAGGTACGGGCACACAGGGAATGGGGTTCAGGATCACTCCTGCAGTGGGACCTTACACCAGTCTCACTGTGGATACAGCTGTACTAACTGCACTGAAGTGACATTAGATATGCCACAGAGAACAATTTTGCCACTTTCATTATGCAAGATAACATATAACATAAAGAAAATGGCAGGCTCAGTGCCCTCTATACAGGAGGGATTTCCAGCCTCAACCATCAGCTGTCGGTAAGGGGCTACCCTCTGCTTGCCCGACAGCCGGGTACGTGTGTCATTAGCTCTACTCAGAGCTGATAGCCAGATTATATGCAATTCTCCGGAGAAAGGAACACTCCCAGGAGACCAGCTGCTCAAACTGCCACATAAATCTTGCTCACCATCGGTGAGAGAAGCTTATTCAGGGRCAGAAAGGAAAATACGGCTTAACGTAAGCCACTCCAACGCAAAGCTAGACAGGCATTCAAACCCACAGACGGTGCTTTTACACTTAGAACATCTCAATTTCATCCCAGGAACCTGCAAGCCCGTATTTGCGAGGTATGAGCAGATGTATTTGGATTAGGCTGAATTGAGCTCGGGGCATTAGCAGGTACTGCAGGTAGGCAGAGCCCCAGCCAGCCAGCCGAGACATGATATATACGTGCCAGGCTGCTGTGTGCCATGCCGAGGCTCTGCCCCAGACTCTTCAGTGGAGCCCTGCTAGAGCATATTGCAACTTCTCCCTGCCCAAACGCTCCGGCTTCTTTCCGAAAGGAACTGCATGGGGGAAATGGCACGCAACAAGGTCTCCTCCAGGCAGGAGGACGGCTTAAGCACTGCCCCAGTGTACACACAACCAAAGAGAAATTAGAGGCTCTCTAAACATACACTTGTGGGTTCTTTCCTCCAGTTCTGTCCCAGAATGGCTGCTAAAGGCTACTGTCAGCACCAAGCAGAATAAACCAGAGCGCAGAAGATTAAAGGGGAAAGAATGCAGTCCACATAGTTACGACAAAGGTTGTACACAGAGTGCTATGTACACAGAGAGGAGCCTACRTTTAAAAACCCCTCATCTTTTGCAAGTAGGTAATAAAACTTGACTCTCTTCCAAGTTGAGATCAATAACTTGTGATGGAAACTGAATTTTAATGAAAATTATAATAGCAAAGAGCACGAGAAGCGATGCAGTCAGAAATAAGTCATCTTTCCATAACACAAATATTTTGAGTCACCTTTAAAAATGGCCCAAACAGTGTATAGTGCTTTAATGCTGTAAGTGCCATCTGACACTGTAAATCTGCATGTTAAGCCTTATCCTCAGTTTCAATACAGGTCATAAATGGCACCCTTTGGACCCATGTCCTCAATTCGAGGTTAGGCTGAGGTGTCYGACAGGCTCTGGAAGAAGCTCAGGCAGGAGCAAGGAGCCCTTGACTGGCATGGGAGGAGCCAGCAACATGCCATGAGGAGTGGGTATTGCATACAGCACGATCTGTCCAAAGTTAAATAACCCACTGGGAACATTTCTCAGCGAACCGGCTGAGTATTGATAAAGATTCACAGGGACATTAGCTCAAACTTCTAGCTCTTAAAGCTGATAAGAAGAAATAGGCTTTAAACTTSAAAGGAAACACAAAGCAGGGAAAAAAAGGCGCTAGTTACATGAAATAGAAACTACACAAAAGATTTATCAGGGCAAGTTCATGCTTTCAGTTTCCAAAAGTTAACAAAGTTAATACAAACTGTCGTCACAGCAGGAACCGCTCCCTCCCGCAGTGCAGCAATTCACAGTCACACTTACTTTGGTGGAAAGAAGCACGCAGTAGTCACTTCCATAGGAAGCTCCCACTCCAGAGCCCAGGCTGGTGACCGGCGACCCTGCCTCAGTGAGGTCCCCAGGCGAACATCACAAGCTAACAGACCCTGGACGTCCTGCCCCAAGGACAAGGGCTCTGCTTCATCCATTAATACACTTCTGAAAGGCAGGATTCTTCTGCTTCACTTTCAGCCCCACATTTAAACACCAAAAAGCATACAAAGCACAACTTACATCCTGTTTTTTAAAGAAGGGATTTCAACACCTGTCTTCAGTAGATGCTTCTGAATAGCGTGCCCCACGCRACAAACATCTGCCACCCCGCAGTTCTCGTTAGCCTGATATAAATCCTAGGAGTGACCTGCCTTCCTTATTTCCTGTAATGCCCAGCCCAGGCAGCTGCAAGACTGTTGGCTGGGTCTTATTTTGAGTTGTGTAACTCTGTACAGCCCAGAGCGCRCACAGGCACCTACCAGGGCTCCCACTCCCACCCGAGGAGGGCAGGTGACTGAAAAGGAAGTGCTGCAATCACCGGCATGGCTGTACTCAAGTACTTTCTAATTATTAAGATATCGGGCTGGATCTAAGCAGCGCGTGGCCAAAGCTGGGGGAAAGAATGAGAGGAATGAGGGAAGAGGGAGGGAAGGGGAATGGCGGAACATTCAGACGCAGAATCGCGAGTTAGAGATCAAAGAAAGATGACTACTTTAGCAAAAGTGAAGAGACAGATGGATACAAACTGTGGAGCTTAGCAATAGGAGTGTGTGACGCCCTGTATGCTGCCATCAGACATGGTGTATGAGACGCAAAACCTGTTAAATTAAGAGAAGAAATCCAATCTGTTATGTTGTATATCTGAGAGCTTTATGAGGCCATTACCATGGAATCTGGGTGCTTCACATTCCATTTTAAACGAACACATCTAATAAAGTGAGTCACTCAATGGAAGACTTAAAAATAGAAAAACTTATAATCATCACCACTACAGTTTGCATAACTTGCCATTGGCACAGTAGCGTTGTCTAATTCAATCTTTCTCATTCCTTCCTAAAGCTTCTCAGGTGAGTTTTGGATSATGAGAGCCCCAGACCAATGTCCCTCCAGGCTAAGTTGAGAGTCTTGTGCCACCTCTGCTTCTCCAAACAGCTGCAGTCGCTATCCTCAGCTCCCTCTAATTCAGCTTTTGATCCTTCTTAGAAGGATCTACTTAGAAGGTGGYCACTGTGACAGCGCACAGAACAGCAGTAAGACAGGCCACAATTGGGATTCCTACTGTGGGTAACTTAAGCATTTAAAGCTGTACTATTCTGAGAGCATGTAACCGGCAGTTTATGGGTGTGTCAATGCAAGGAGTGGCCAAATAACAAGAAAAAGGGGATGTAATCAGAAAATAATCCTATCAGCACCCCCCCTTAACAAGATCACCTACCAGCTCTCCTGTAGTTTTTCTTGTTTGCTTTTAAAAAAGACTGAAGTGGTTAATACCAAGTTACATAGGGTGTCAGACCATACTAACCAAAGTAAGCATCTTAKAAGCAAGTGATTAAAGCTTAAACCAGCCAAAACTGAAGATGCTTCCCCTGCAGCACTCCTAACAGCCATCAAGCACCGCTCGCCTCAGTCGATATGGGTCTAACCTCCTGGCCTGCCCTGTACTACTTGTTACCTAACCAGCACCGCCTGAAAACAAGAGAACAAAGCAGCACACTTTGAAGGGCAACCAAAGCTTGTTATCTACCTCGCCAGCAGAAGTTTGGGCCGCTGACTCATGCACTCATGACTTCCACATGTAATTACTGTAAGCCATATCTATAATGAAGCCACACACCAAGAAGAAGTTCCAGTGAGTACAAAACATGGCTGATATCACGGCAGAGTCCATCCTCCAGATCCTCTCCCAAAGCCTCCRATGGTTACTTCGGGTTCTTAAACACCGGTTACGGCACTTTAATTAAAGTAATTATCCAAGAACTACCTCACCAACCAAGCACAGAAACATRGCCCACAATATCTAGACAGCTCAGAGGGTTACAAGTCCCTTTAAACCACAGACCACACCACAAATTTGTAAGTTCCTGTACACACAACTTAAAACCTGAAAACCCCACAGGCCACCCTGCACTAATAAGTGGAAGCAAAGCAGCAGTTCACCATATGRGGAAAATCCTTCCCACGCTCCACTACAGGCAACTAGCTCAGCTATCATGCCCAAAAGTAGTTGCAGCACTTGTCATGCACAAAAATAAAGGAAAAACAAAGCAAAAAATAGGTGTACTAGCTTCATTCCTTCTCTTGGTCCCCACTGCTCCAAACTACTTAATTTGCTTTCTGTACTTAGGTGACCAAGATCTTCYCACCCAGCATTAGATGACATCCCCGCTGCTTTAAGCTGTATCCTACAAGGAACAAACTTTTTTGGCTTCTCTTTCCACTATTTATATTTTTAACCTAACCACTTCTTTCTTCTATTTCATCACCCTCCTATAAAAAAATGCCTTACAGATAATGAGGGGAAAAGTCCGATTTGTACATCTTGGGATTTCAGATAGTAATGATTTTGCCAGAGAAAGCAGTATGGTTCTCAGAATGAGGCAATACTCACAGACAATGATGGCTGTAATCCCAAGCACTGTACCTAAGAACTAACAGGAAYACAAAGAAACACTGAGGTCACAGGTATTTTGAGCTTTCCCACCATATAATCATCATCATCATAATATTTATCAAGTTTTATCATAAAAGTATTTAAATTTCTTCCTGTCCTATTGAAAGATTACTTCAAAATCTGCCATCCAAGGAGTGCGAAACCTAGTCTCTGGCCTGATTACTGACTAAATGTACACAGGATGATTTCCGTACTTTTTTGTTCTTGTGCCAACGTTGTCTTCAGCTTAACTAGTTTAAATAATCATTCTTGCTTTCTAGATTAGTGGGGGTTAATATCAGCCGTAACACCCACCGCACACACAATACAAACTTGCAAATACTATAAACCAATTACTGTGATTAGAAAGAAATGTTCCTTTAGATACCGTTAATTTATAGCTGTTCACCCTTTTTTCTGCTATTCTTCACTCCCCTCATATTTAATGCAGATATTTGATTAGACAGTCTACCATTTCAGCTTGATCCTAATACTGAACTATATCCACAGTTTTCTTCCCCCCCCCCCCCTAGTAAAACACTAAAGGAGAAAGGATTAGAAGATAAGGTGTTTTGCCTATTACAAGACTGGACATAGACCTGCATATACAAACAGGTACCTGCTCAAAAAACGTAACTACAAATTAGGTGATTACTTAGGTGTGTCAAGGAAGTGGCCTAGTTTTATATACTGGARTAAAGACTGAGACCTGATAGTACATGCTAATCTAATCCCAGAGGAGGGGCACGCATTCAATATCATTTCGAAATCAGAATCAACTCTCGGTTTGAGAAACACTTCACTAAGCAAAAGGGGCACAGTCCAAGACTTGTACCCAGSCACCAGAGAAACGACAAACTGGGCTACACCAGCGTTATCAGGCTGTAACTCAAGGGCAAGTTCATCCGGCATTTGGAAACCCCTCTTGAGGCAGAGCTACACGTTCACTTGGGAAGCTGGCTCAAATAAAGTTATTTAGGGATACGAAACGCTTCTAAAAGCAATACTGTGATACTGTAGAAGAGTTTTGATTACAAATTGTTTGTTCATTAACAAAAATTGTTTTCTAAAGTAATGCTTTTTGGAAGAAATGGGCTACATCTATATTAGCAAGAGCTGCGGCACAGCCGCAGTGGACCCCTAAAGCAAAGCGGCTGTTGCTGAGCATGCAGCCTCTGTGGTCTCTGTGCTCCGCATCGTTCACTCCCAAGTAGCTCCAGCCTAGACCCACAACTACCCATGAAGCAGCTGAAGCACACGAGACCTTCCTTCTCTAAAGGGTGATCTTCCCGCTTTTGTCCCATATGCTTCAGAATTTTTCTCCCAGCCTCTAATTTTTATTTCGTGTTCATTTCCCTTTTTACCCAGCAYTCAGCTTTTCAGTGGTCTCCCACCCTCCCGAGAGCACCCAGCAAGGAAGGGGACAGACATGCGTCCAGCGACCCGCACCCTTCTGGAGGCAGAACCCTGTGGTCCTGCTCACATCACGGAGCTCACACCAGCTGCAGTGGCACACCCACCGTGATAAAGCTAATCCCCRGAAAAACACAGGCTCAAACTACAACCGGAAGGCCAAACAATAGACAGGAGATTAACTAATTTATACAACTAGACTATCAGACCTCTGTTTTAAACCGACTGCAGCATAGGCCCATATATTTTAGAAGAAGTAAAATAATCCTAAATCCTGTTTGCCAGCATGGAGACAAGCACTATGATAAAAGTAAGCTGCTGCTTAACAGAGCTACYTGCAGATGCAAACCCTTGTTTTGAAACCATTGAGATATTTACATGGGAAAGTAGAAAGTAACAATTGCAAACTGACTGTGGAAAAAGCAAATGTCTTTTAAATATTTGCTAAAGCTTGCAGAGACTTGTGTGAAGACAAAGTAGGTAGCAGAAAGGAACCTGTATGAGGTTTCATTTGGAAAACTGGTTTGCATTAATGGCCTTTGAACCTACCACATCCTTCCAGCTTTCCAAATTTCTATTAGTGACAGATTACCAGGTAGAAATGGATCCCTGAGAAAATATTAGATCATGTAATAAGGGCCTAACTCAAAGTTTTTACTACTACRCTCCTGTGAATGCATACATGCGCACACACATAATTAAGCAAAACAAAGTGTATATCCATATAGATACACAYAACCAAAGTAAGACTATAAATTAGATATAAGGTGTGTAATTTTTCATGCACATGCATGCCTACTCAAGACTTTCATCCAAAGTTAGACTAAATAAAATTGGTAAATGGCTAGCATTAAAATTAATAATATTCTGCTTACTGCTATTATAGAAGAGCCAACACTGGATTTTGCYGGAGCTATCAACCCTTAAAGATCTTGAAATATCAGATTGAGCCTTTACTAGCTAATTGTCAGTCACTGCTCRTCACTAAACATTTCTGAGGAACCACACCTATGAATAAGTGAGAAAAAGAAGAGGTCTGGTTAACTTCAATTAAAAATACACCATGCTTYTAAGAGCTCCGTCTCCAAGCTTGCTTCTTATCCATGGTCAGAAGATTATCTTACAAAGGGACTTCATAGTCTTCAGGCCAACACCAGTGTAATTACACTTGAGCAAGCCTCTCACGCAGGAAAACTTTCTGGGTGGAAACCCCACCACAGAATAGCAGTCATGGTTCAAAGAGAGCTCAGGACAGAAGCAGACTGCAAACACAGGGAATGAAAATAAGACCTACATACAGAGAAGTCTAGCCACGACCTGAGAACCACTAGAAGACAAATGCAGGAGTCCGTAGGGGTAACATTCAYGTGTCCACAGCGCTCCAAGTCTTCAAGAGAAAGTAGCCCTTGCCTCCGCAGCTGCCCTGCACGCAGCTGGAAGCCGACTGCGCCCAGCAAGACTGGAGGTGCGCTCCTGCCGTACSTTCAATGCCTTTGCCCCTCGAGAAAGCTCAGGACAGCTGCAGCAGGCACTGCTCTCTGACGTGAGGGCTTCTTACGGCAGTAAAGAGACATGAGGAAGCGTGGCAAGGAGGGGGCAGAGAAGAAAAGTGCAACTACTTCAGAGTGGAGAAGGGAGAGCCCC
Source organism: Oceanodroma leucorhoa (assembly GCA_030449065.1). Classification (NCBI taxonomy): domain Eukaryota; kingdom Metazoa; phylum Chordata; class Aves; order Procellariiformes; genus Oceanodroma; species Oceanodroma leucorhoa. Next base: position 22,778,840 of record JASVER010000005.1, on the reverse strand, counting down.
CACTTCCTAGCAGCAGGTGGAAAGGAGCTTGCTTTCAATGCACCTTTGCTACCAGTTTATAGTAAATAGTAGAGTAAGCTCAGCAAGTAGTAAATCTGGCTGTTTTAAACTCAAGGTCTCCACACACACGCATTTATATCTTTTCCTGTAGTAACAAGCTTACAAACTTTTACTGAAGCGATTGGTTAGAAGAGATAAGAACCCAAGAAAGTTTAGGACTTACTTGTCACACCGATACGCTTTCTCCCAGAAATGATCCCATGAAAGCATTCAATGCAAGTGAGAAGTAACCATTTTCATCTTCCAAAGTTCAGTGTAACTACAGCTATGKTATTCTTTGCCCAGCACTCAACATTTTTTTAGTAATAGGATAYGTTGTATTCTACCAGCTCCAGCTGAGAAAGCATAGTGAAAGAGTTCTGGAAAACCCCCTATTTGTTATATATAGATACCTACACATGTGCAAACAGCTATCCGTAAACAGAGACACTCGGGCTGCATCTGTTTGTGAGGACATTCTCGGGGAGCTCAGCCCCCGAGCAGGGTGACAACACACAGACAAGCGGGACAGCTGCCAAGGACTTTATACTACTTCCATAGAACAGCCACACACTCAATTTTCTGGCCACTCTTTCCAYCCAAAAGCTTAAATAAAACAGAGGGGAGGGGGCTGGGAGCCCTTGGTAGCGTGAGCTCCCACTGTACTTTACCAAAGTAAGATCTGGAGAAGGAGAGAGTCGGTAAGGATGCCTTTGCTACAGATTTATGATAAAGGCAACTTCGGAGTTGAAGCCGAGGCTACAACACGCGTGTCCAGCACAGCCCCCACCCCGAACCACCCTCTCCCCACCGGAGCCGAGCACGCTGCCCGCTCTCCCAGCCGCTCCCGCAGAGCCACCCCCGAGGCGGGGACCGCTCCCGCTCGGCAGCCGGGCCCAGGTGCGAAGCCCTGGTAAGCCGCGCCGCTCCCCTCCGCCATCACCCCCTCACCGCCACAACCGAAAGCCACTTACTCCGGGAGCCCGGGCGAGCCCGCGTCCCTCCCCGCGCTGCTCGCCGGCCGGCGGGAAGAAAAGGCGGCGGGGGGGGGGGGGGGAACGGCCGGCTTCCTGCGCGCCTCCTCCGGCCGCGGCACGCCTCGCTTCGCCTCCAGCGGCTTGCCAGCCCCCCTCCCCGCTCCGCCTCACCCACCCGCGGCGCCTCCCCGCCCTGCCCTCCGCCTCACCCAGCCGGCAGGCCGCGGCCGGGCCTAACGGCAGGCCGGTTCTCCTCAGGAAGCGAAGGGAAAGCGCGCTAGGCCCCGCCGCTGGGGCCTGTTCCCGCCTTCCCGCTCCGGCGCTGAGGAGAGCGACGCGCCCTCCTCACCCCGCTCTCTATTTAGGGGCGTCCCGGCCCTTCGCGGCCCCTCCGCCGCCCGCGCAGCCCGAGCCGGCCGGGGGTTGGTTTGCCCTTGCCTCTGAACCGGGAACTGGTGTTGAATTGAATTTATCATCTTCGTTTCTGGGGAGTTCTGGTGGTGGTGGTTCACTTTGGGGTCACAGAGAGGCTTCCTCCTTACCAATAAATGGGGAACAGATCCATTATCTTATATTAACGTACATTCTATTAATGTCCGCTTATCTACCACAGATCCTTCCCTGCTTGCCTAGTGGGTTGAAGTGCAGTTGGAGAGAGGAGGCCTTCCCAACACGCCTCTTCGATCACTGTTAGAGCTGTAATATTAACCTGGATGGTTCACAGAGGAAATCCCAGACCAGAAAAATGCTAAATCTCTGATGGTCCACCTTTGAAAAAAACAGGCAGTGCGTAATGGAGGTATAGAGCCAGATTCACATCTTTTCTTTTTCAGTTGTCCTCTCCAGTGGCTCCAGTATGGCATGAAGCTGGTTGAGAAACTTCATCGGTGGCTGCCTCTCAGTGACTTGATAAATYCTGCCAGCTCTCTTGCTTGAACTGAAACTTTTTGTGAAACCCCGCTGAGCTCCCCATTTCTACTGGACTTGGCAGAAGCGCAGCTTAGCAGTTAATCCAGGTATTCATAGACTAGAAGCCAGGCTTTCCACCTGCAGGCAGGCTGCACAACTACCCTCTGGTCGATGGTCTTTGTCATATGGTTTAGTTTTAGGTAGTCCTTCAAGGAGTGGGGAGCTGGACTCGATGATCCTTATGGGTCCCTTCCAACTTGAGATATTCTGTGATTCTCTGCCCCTCTGGGGCACAGCTAATGGAGTCCAACACAGGATGACACTCACACTGTCATGGAGAGGAAACTTGCAGCACAAAGTGCTGGGGCAGGGCGGATCTCACTTTGGTTTCGCAGCATAGAGTACGCAGGCTTGTTTTTCTCTATTGAGGGCTTCCTGAATTGAAAGCTTTCCCATTCTTTTCCTCTCCAAAATAACAGGTTTCCAGTCTTGAACTTCCCTAGGCACTTGCTGTGTAAGGCTTATAAGTGAGTTGCTGACTGGGTGATACCCTGAGACATTTTGTGTATCCTCATTCTTCTTACTACTTCCTGTTCTGTGATACCAAGTGACAAGACTTTGAAGAGCTGCTGCAAAGAGTTATGGTCTCTAATGTTCCTCTTTGTTTCTCATCCTGGTTCCCATGCTCCTAGGGACACAGCTGACAAAACATAGCTAGGTTTTTTTGGGGGATCATCTGGAGATTCCTGCCTGTTGCTTCTTTCGCAGTGAGCAAGCCAGACACACATTAGTAATAAGCCAGGATCTTCCTCCCCCTCCAAAACTCATTGCTGAACTTTTGGCTGCGCTTTTCCCTGCAAATTTACATTTTTAGTGCACTGCAGTTGTGGTTCCACAAGTGTTTGGGATCTCCTTTTCCATGGTGTTTTTAGTGCACTGCAGCTGTGGTTCCACAAGTGTTTGGGATCTCCTTTTCCATGCTGGACCAAAACACAAGCTGATCTTGTGACTATTTGTACCCATAAGCCTGTCACGAGCCTGTCTTTGCCCATACACTGCCTCTATCAGTTGCCTGATGCGGTCGGTGTCTCACAGGCAGGACCCCTGCACACCCAGTGGGCTGTGCTGTCTGTGGTTCCTCGCCTTCCAGGCACACAGGGATCAGCTGTGTCTAACCATGCTTCTTGGCTGTCTCCCAGAAACTGCTTTTATTGCTGTTCTTCTGTGCTCACTGCTTAGTCAACATGCTTTACAGGCAGCATGAGACGTGTTTTCTATCAGGCGCAGAAAAACAACCTGCTGCTGCCATGAAGGATGGGGCAYGTCTCCCTCCCACAGTGTCCTTCAGGCACGCTCCAGTCTCCCGTCAGCCAGCCAAATGTCAGCAACAGGTCCCATGTGAGGAGGCCGTAGGAACCTAATCCCTCCCTCTTGGGTCAGATATAACCAGATGAGCTAAATTGGAAGCTGCAATAATAATGCATGGCTATCAACTCTTTAGGTGGCATTTAAAGTCAGTAAACAACTGCAAGGGTTGGATTTCAGAAGTTTAGCAAAGTAAGTGATATTCTAGGCCACCGATGCTGGAAGCAGTTTTTATCCCAGACACATTAGGAGACATGGCAGTGCTTTTAAAAGGAAGATCTCAACTGGCAGCTGGAATTAGTACACTCCATAGATATTTAGGCTTAGAATCCACGGGAATACCTCAGCTGATTAGAAAGAACGGAAAATGAAAGAAAAAGCCCCAGAAGTGGATTCATTGTTTTTTGGTGGTATGGGCTGGGGGGGGGGGTGTGTTTGGAGAGAGAGTGTGAGAAAGGAAGAAGAATAATGGGCTGGAAAACAATGATTTATATGCAATTTGTGGTGAATAATTTCAGCATGATCCAACACACACAAGTTCTAGATGTGAATACCTACCCCACATATGTGTACTAACATGGCACTAAATGCTGCCGTTTCATCCGTCTCTAACAAATACTCAAAACATCATCATAAATTTGGTAGAACTGGGAAAATATCCTATCCTCCCACCCCTCAAGGTTGTTGCCTACCCAGATGTGGCTGCGTTGTCAGTATCAATTTATGATAATTTTTGATTGATTCAAAACAAGGCAGTGTATGAGTGTAAAATGAGTCTACATCCAGTTTCCAAGTGAACGTATTCTGCACCCCAGCACTTCTGCGTCTCATGAACTCTTCCAAACCAGCAAAATCTTAAAGSGGGTAGAAAATGAGAGCGCTGTACTATAGAGGGAAATCCAGGATGAGTGAAAACTTTTAAGAGGATCACATTTACCTTGCAATCTCCCTTTCCAGGACAGGTTCTCCACATGTTCACGGTGCAGCTACCAACAAACGAGGGATAGGCTGTTCTTTCCTCCCTTGATTAGGCTTGTTTTCAACTACAGCTGTCTTTTTATCTTAGTTACTTTTCAGCTGTGTTTTTATCTTAGTTACTGGTTGGTAGAGATTGGTCTTCATAAGTTTGAACAGTGAAAGATTTTTACAAGGTTAAGCAAAAAAATGAGATGCCTTAAAGTATCACAAAATTCATCCCTCTTGAGTCTGTTTTTTATTTAATGTCTAGGTGAAAATATTACCTCCCAAGTCTCCGTGCCTGTGGCTTGGTCCCTGGGACACCTGCCAAGACAAGAATTTTAGATGCCCGAATCATGTGCTCAGCAGGTGTAAATTGTTTTCAGGGAGAGTTCACCTTTTGTCCTTAACCCCAGAGGCAGTTTCTCTTCATTAGCAAGGGAAGATGGAGAAAAAGATTATCGTCATTTCCTGACTGCATGCCAAAGTTATGTATCATAAGAAGAAAATCTGTTCGTATGTTCACAAATATGTTTTCTCCTAATCTGTCTTCAGGAAAATGTCTTTGTGAGGAGCAAGGGGTAATAATAAATGCAGAAGAGTTGAAATGAAGTGACAGAAACAGAAGCAGAATTTCTCTACTGAGATTTTTTCAAGCAGGATCCATGGTAGGTCCTCTCATTGGAAAATAAAAGTACTTAGTCACGGCTATGATTAAACATTTAAAAGTGTTCCCATCTCTGCCTGCTAGTATCAGGTATCATTTGGAAATACAACTGTATTGCTTCATATCAGATGCTCAGTTTACCAACTGAACCAGGGCTGTATTGCTAGTGTTTAAACATTTTTCCCCTACACTGCAACAGATAAAAACATGCACGGTGTTTGTGTGTGTGTCTGAAAACAGAAAGCGTCTCATTTTTCTATTAAAACTTAAGTAATGTGTTATCATCATAATTATGTCTTATTGTTTGCTGTTATATAAAGATAACACATCAGGGCTGAGTCACAGAAACAAATGCAAAAATTGCAGTTTTAAAAGAAGAAGGTCACAGGTCACATTATTTGTTGCAGAACAAATGCAATAATTAATTGGCCTCTCCCTGCAATGGTAGCATAGGCAGCATAACTACGGGAGAGCCAGGCAATGGAAAGAAGCGATGTGGAATATTTTTCTCGGGCAAAGAGCTGGGCTAGGTCTAATAGAGAACATGAATTTCATTGGTAGAGAGAGAGAAAAGAAAGTATCTTTTAGAAAGCAAGACTGCTTGGACTATTCAAGAGTATTTATTTTCTGTTGTTTAAAAATCTTTCCTGTGGCAGGAAATATGAAAAAAATCTTTTAAATTTATTTTCTCTTTATGTGTGCCAGAGTGAGAGATTATATTCAGAAAATGGAACGCAAAAGGCTTTTTGGAATTTGTGCTATATTATTTTATTCTCTCAGACAATGACAGACCAAAATCAGCCCCAGTGAATATACACATCTGCTTTTTATGCAGATATTTTCTCCATTGAATTGATTAGGGAAAAACTTAGAAAACCTGTTCAAAGACATATACAATCACTTTGAAAGCCCTAGCCTAATATTCCGGTACATAATGAATAAATACAGGATTTGAGTCTCCTCTTTGCTTCAAATGCCCATTTCACTAGCATTGCTTGCCTGATGGCTTTCGTTTGTGACCATTTGAATAGTATCTGGGACAAACATTTTCGGGGTGTCCACAGGTTTATAAGGAGCTTATGCAGATCGCTAGCAACATAATCAATAGTTGCGTTGGGAAAAGTTATTTTAAATAACCACATATATCATTGTCAGTTTGGGTTTGGTGACCTTTTGTAATCCAGAAGTGTTCAGTTGAAAACAAAGGGATATAGGAAAATCCGTAAGTTTCCACTTTGCTGGYATCTGAAACAAATCAACATTACTGGATGTAAATGACTTCTCTCAGTGTCTGAAGCCTGTGGATCGGATACCGCGCCTCGGCTTCCTCTTAGCGCTATTTTTGACCACGCCAGCCATCCTGTAGCTTCCTTGGAATTTAAGATTATACCTTTTCATCTACAGAAATATTTTTCCCTGCAGATTTAAATAATTAATTGGGACGTGCCTGGTGGGTCTTGAGACAAACTTAAAAGAGGCAGCAGATATGTGTGACCAAGTGACCTTTTGCTGTCCTGCTCGTCCCTGTGCTCTCACTGTGCTCAAAGGGACGCTGTCAAAATTGCTAGGCCTTAAAACTTTAACCTGCACTGACAAGTTGTTCTACATTATAAGTCTTACCTAAAAGATTACCATGATTGTTTTGTTTGTTTTGTTTCAACAATCTTTGCTGAAGGCTCCACAATATGTATTCATTTGTCCTTTTGGGTAGGTGGATATTTTTAAATGCCCAGCTTATTCCGTGACCTGTTAAAATCAAGTTGATGTGCGTGTGCTCCACTCAGCGGAGAACTCACCAGGGATGGCACAAATTTTCTGCACTCTGGAAAGAGACAAGAGCACACTTTGGAAGCCGTTACTGAAGAGGCTTTTAGAAGCCATTTTGAAAGGCCTGCAATTATCCTTCATTATTTTGGGGGCTAGTAAGAAGTCTTGACTGAACCTTCCTGGTAATACTAAGTATTAGGTATGTGTTAGTTAAGGTATGTGTTAAATAAGGTATGTGTTAAACATGAGAAACTGGTGACCAGGCAGTTGGTTCTTACAAAGAGGTATGTCACATTTCAGGTTGGTCTGAATTACTCCTTAGGCATTATTTCYAACAAGATCTCCATTCAGTACAGCTCCACGTGAAGAGGTGAATCAGAGCAAACGGTACATTTGTAGCATCACACTTTCTCTTTTTTGTATACCAACAGAGGGATTGATGCAATACCCGTTTTAAAGMGGGTGACTGCACAGCTGCAATCGTATCGCGTGATGTGGTCATACCAGCTGGCGAGGAGGGAATGAATGATACCCACTTACCCCAGCCCAGGTAATCCACACCTGCAGTTTTAAGCTCGACTTGAGCTGGTTTACCRCTGCCTATCTGTTAGTCCCTACCTTGTTCCTCTTGCAGCTGCACCRGCTGAACTTGGGATGTTTGAGGCTACAAGTGCCCCTGAGCTACAGCACCCTCCTCAGGGGTAGGCGGCAGAGTTGGCAGCACCACCTGGAGCTCCTTAGTTCTGCTCTGCAGCAGCAGAGCCCCGTGGGAAGACACGGGGCTTAGCCATAAGCATCAAGAGCAAAGTCCCTTTAAAGGTGACCCAGGATAGAAAGAGATGTATTTGTTCCCATCTGGGGGATAAAAAGGCCTAAGAAAATCCTTTCCCTTCTTCCTGTAACAAGTTTTGCCTTCCTTGTTTCTGGTGCAGGTCTATGGCGTCTCCTTAGCTGCCAGAAAGATTTTTTAACTGAACCAAAGGGGGAGATGTCCTGAGTCTCTGACAAGATAATCCCTCTCACCCGTTCATCAGATATTGGGTAGAAATGTACAAAAGAACATTTTAAGCAATCTCACTAAAAGTATTTCCCTAGATCCTATCACCTTGTTATATGAAGTTGGATTCCTAATCCCATTCAAGCCATCCGCTGAACTTCTGAAATGATATATGTTTTACGGATGACAGCCAGAGACACATTTCTTTTTATGAAGTATTTGTACTTAAATTTTGTTTAGGACAGTAATTTCACGGAATGTTCCTGTACTGTTCTGCTAGCCTTACACAGAATACCCGTCTGCTCTGAGGTTTTGCAGGGACCGTTCCCCCGACCGTTGTATATGATTAAGACAATGAACTCCTAAGGACTCCTCGTCTCACTGGAGTGGGATGCAGATTCTTAATCAGCTGAACCAATCCTATGAAATTTTCACCAGTTCTGCGACTCTGGACCACCATTTTCTAATATTATAGGTCTCAATTCTCTCCTACATCCAGTTATTTTTAAAGGGAAGCCAAGGATGAGCCTGTGTCATGCAGCCTGAAAAAAGGCTTTCCGGAGCATGTTCTAGAGCAACATTTGAGCTTCAGTGAGGCATGTGAGTTGCCAAACTCCTCCTGATTTACAGAGTTCTCTGCAGTACGTCAGCCAACACCCACAGATGTTCTGAGCAGACGCAAAACCTGGTGTAATGGGCATGGGAAACTGTTCTCTAAACTATTGAGTGCAAGAACAGGTTTCATTTCTACTCTGGGAATGAGACGGGCTTGCTAATAGTGCAAAGTTTGTTACTGTGGCCATCCTCTGTAAAATGATTCTCTAACGAGCTGCAGTTCCACAGAAACACAGCCTGTTAATCACCCTGATCTGCCCAGGAGAACCAGCCCAGGGACTCCTCTCTCCTACAGAGCGCTGCTGGTTCCCACGCGGCTGCGCACAGGCATTGCCAGATCCGTCCCCCCGCCAGCCTTGCGGTGTCTCAACTACCAGAAATGAAAGGGGGTGAGAGAGTAACAGGAGGGGGGGAAACTAGTTGGTCAACTATTGCTATTTACTGCAGCGTGGCTAACTTTCAGATGTATTAAAAGAGTGAATTAGAGTCTTCTCAATAYGAGTATTTTTTGCCTAACTGCTTTGGGATTTCTGGTCCTATGCTTGTCTGGGAAAACAGTTTTTCAAGGCTGACTGATGCAATTGTAAGCAATAGGCTAAATAATAGTTATTACTTGAAGTATCTRCTATGTTACTTTCTGCCGGTGGAAATGAAGAAGTTGCAATTAAGCTTAGGGGAAAAGGGAACTGTGATGGCATTGTTACTGGCCTGCATTGTTCCTCCGGGCCGGGGGTGACTGGGAAATACTGTTGCCTGGTATTTAACTGCCCGGCGAGCAAACTGTGGCCTTGACTTTCTTTTCAGATTCACTGAGAATGCAAGTTTTGCTCAGTTTCTGCTTTACGTGTGCAGAAAAAATTCACCTTCTCGATGAACTGAATGTGCAGTTGGGAACAGTTGGGTAATAGCTGCAGGACTGGTAAGCAGAGGACTCTCTATAGGGAAGTTTACATTTTGGTGTTAACATATGTTCACACAGGAAATTGGAACATGATCTGTAGTGTCAAATTACTGTTCAATGAAGAAGAAAACACCTGCTTACTACCTTCCATGAGCTGGTTGGTGGTAGGTGTTCATCCTGTCTGGAGGGTATTCTTAAGCACAGCTATTCTTCTCATACATACATCTTAACATTCTCTTGACGTGAAACACTTGATGCTGCTTTTCTTTGAACTCTTTGGCTCATGCGTGGCCGCTCTTGGGAGCATGTCCAAGACAAACTGAATGTCAAGACTGTACATAATTTATATTGGAACATGGCATCATTACACCACAGTGCAAGCAATGGCGTTCTATTGATACCTCATCACCACACAGCRTTACATTGCACTGAAATGTCAGGATCCATAGCACTACATCAACTGACAAAACAGAGACACGTAAGTTTGGACATTGTACCGTGATGATTCCTTTATTAGCAGATCATGTGAGCCTCCTCCAGCAAAGTGCTTCCAGCGTGGAAAAGGAATGAAAATATACCTTTTGTGACTTGGTCTGAAAGCTTTTAAATGTAAAGGATGATGGGTAGATTATACAATTTTCTATCCTTTAGAGGAAAAATGTGTGCAGACATTACTAACTTTCTAAAAACCTTTTTTCCCCCTGGACATAACAGTTCAAAACTACTGACTGTGAACATGAAATTGAAAAAAGGAGAAAAACTAAGTTAAAGAAACCCCGAATGCACTCGGGGAGCTACTCGAGGGAGCCGCCGGCAGCAGGCCCCTCCGAGCGCGCATTGGTGGTTCAGTGGTAGAATTCTCGCCTGCCACGCGGGAGGCCCGGGTTCGATTCCCGGCCAATGCAGTTCCCTTTTTCTCGGCGGAAAACCCGWGGCGGTTTAAGGCCAGAGCGTTCGCAGCGCTTTTTATTTTCCCCGCGGGGTTCCCGAGCGGGAAGCAGCGGTGCTGCGGGGGGGAAGACACGTCGTGGCGGCGGCCTGTCCCCGCGGAAAACGGCAGGGAGGGGAAGATAGACGAAAAAAAAAAAAAAAAAAAAGAGCCGCCGATGGAGATGCCGGGGATTGAACCCGGGACCTCACACATGCGAAGCGCGCGCTCTACCACTGAGCTACATCCCCGGCTGCGAAATCCTTCCGCCGGGCGCTATCAGAGGGCGGACGGGCCCAACGCCCGCGCCGGGCGGGCAGCTGCCGGTGCCCKCCGCCGCCCCCCGGCCGCGCTCCCGCTCCCCGCAGCCCTCCCGCTGGCGTTTCGGGCGCGGCCCCGGCGGCAGCGGGGCTCCCGCGGCACCCGCCTTTGGCCCGTGAAGGYGGAACAACGACACGCTTCCCCCCGAGCGGAGCAGTCAGCGGGAGCAGCACAAGCGCCGTCTTGCGTGGAGGGGGGAGTTCCAGCAGGAAAAAGCCCTTCCCCTCGCCACAGGCGGCTTTTCAAACTCCGCTTCTCCTTCCCGCTCTCCGCACCTCGGTGCCAGAACAGTTCGGGGCGCCTTGCTGCTCGAACCCCGAACCCCGTTTGGGGATCCCCAGCCCGTCCCACGGGAGCAGTGGGAAGAGCCTGAGGACCTGCCTAAAATGGCTTCGCCTCCCCGGCACCACCCTGGCACCCGCCCGCGCCTCAGGCTGCCGGTGTCAGAGAGCCGGGGCAGGGCGGTGTGCCCACGACCCCCGGGACGCCCCTCCCCACGGCGCTGGGCTTYGCACAGAAGCCAAAGACACGCACCCCGTGGGGGAGAGCCGCCGCCACCCCCCGAAAGGGGCCCCGGGTGGCTGGAGGAAGCCCCCTGCGGCCGCAGAAACGGGGGCAGGAGGGCGGAGGCCGGCGCGGGAAGGGGGCTGCGCTGCCGAGGGAGGGCAGAGCGAGGCGGGGGGCGCGGGGGCAGGTGCCCCCTCCCCTGCGAGGGCTCGGCCCGCGCCCCGGCCCCACCTGCCCCATGAGCCTGGCGCTGGGGGAGCTGCGGGTGCCCGGGCCTTGAGATCTGTAAGTTCATGGGGGTTTTCTCAAAGAACTCCAGGGTCACAATTGAAATGTTTCTTTTAGAATGGATTTTAACCAGCTCCATATTCCATACAAATATGCAATGATTCCTCGCATTAACGCACACGCCTTCTTCGGTACATCTTCTTTAATCTCAGATTTTCCTGACAAATCTAAGATGCTAAGTTGTTAGTAAGAGATTACTGATAATGACATAAAATGCACCTCTTCCAGGATATTTTTCCTATCTAAATATGGACTTGGCAGGTTTAGAGACCTGATACTGAAGGAAAAGAACCCAACCAGGTTCTTTTGGTGGCATATTCCCAGCAAAACCAGCAACTTCCATTAGCTTTAGTGGGAACTACCTGGTCCCACTCTCTGTTCAGGTTTATTTTCAGAATCTAAGCACCATCTCCATGATACGTGCTATTCACCCCTCAATATCCATCTATACTACAGCACATAATACTATAGTGCATTTAATTTATACTGTTACAGGAAGCCGCCGCAAGCAGCCGTGCCCRTTTCACAGAGCCTGAGACAAGGAGGACCCTTGGCCACCGAGCGCGGTTCCTCCAGTGCRCCCCGTTTTGGCATTCGTAACCGCAGCGACTCACGTTTTTCTACCCTGTCAGAAAGCAGCATTTAACAGCTTGAGTTTCTTCAAAACAGATTTTAAGAAGCAGCTTTCTAGGAGTTACTGAATTTGATTTTCATAATTAACACAACACACAAACTATTTGATGTGTCTGTTAATGCAAAKCACAGAATAGCAGTGGCTCCTAACAAGGCTGAGCCAAGGGTGCAGAGCAGGTTAATACCAACCACTGCAATAAAAACACAAAGCAATTTAAAACCTTCTCCTCAGGTTTTTCTCCTTTTGTTTACCTTTCTGTAGACTTCAGAATAGTAGAAAATGAATAATACAGATATTACTATGCCTTTATGGATTTCTCAGCTGTGATGGACAGTCAGTCCAATTGTGAAACTTCCCGTTTGGGAGGTGGATCAAGGCAGAGCACATTCAAGCTGCTGAGAAGAGCAGCTACAGGTCCAAAGCATATCAGCAAGTATTTGATTACTATCCCGGTGGAACCAATACAAGAGCTTATGTGCTGCCTATATTAAAGTGAAACAACGCTTCTATTGCAGCTAGATCTAAATATCCTCTAGACCATCACCTACCAAATATAGGATAAATTGAATTATTCAGGCAAGACTCAACATGTGGATGCTACGGGAGAAAATAAGATGCCTTACACTGAGCTGTAAACAAAATGACCCACAGATGGCTATAACCTATGGGGTGGTAAGCCCAAGCCTACCAGAACTGCATGTTCTTAAAACTTCAGGAGGCAGGAGTGGCACCCTGTTGCTGCCCCATGCACGTCCCATGAGCCGTCCGACCATCGCCCACAGCGCCCGTCTTGCCCAGATGTCTGGAGGCAGCCCCTGCTTCCAGGAAACACTTTGTCATCTTGTGCAGAGCAGTTTTTAATGCTGCTGGATGCCACAGCACAAGCTCGACATTCAGCTTTCTCAACAGCTCTCTCAGAGGACTACATTCACCTCTTTGTGTTTGGGTTTCTGTGCTGACATCAGGGAGAAACAATGTCACTCTGTTATCTGGCAGCTCCTCCGCATTCCTTGGTGGGATTAACTCATTCCTGGTACCTCGCAAACCTTACACGCCTTTCAGGGAGGCCTGCCTTCTCCCTGGGGACGGGGTTTTCGTTGAACCTGCTGAAGTGTTTGCATTTTTCATTGATTCTCATTAGATAACGCACTTAAATTCACTCTGTATTTTCCACGGCAATTTTTCTCCAGGCTGATGGATTTCTGTAGTCCAGCCTGAAAGGAGTTCAGTTTCAAAGTTACCCGGTGTACGGACTGCRTAAGGGTGATCACAGTGACATTCTGAAGAGACAGATGATAGGTATTTCTGCATTTCTTTCTGATACAGTTTCCTATCACCGCATTTGTTCCCAGGAYTAAATCTTTGCACTCAAAATAAACACTCTCATTCAATAAAATACAGAAGCAAGGCACAGCAGTATAAAACAAACGCGTGAGGAGTATTCATTTCGCTGGCCCAGCTCAGCCATCCGCATTCATTGCCTTGCGCAGCCGCAGACCTGCCCGGCCGGCGCGAGGTCTCTGCCCGCACTGCCGTCTCCCCTCGGGTTCTGACGCTGCAGCCCTCCGTGCCGTGGCTGTTCCCATCTGACCCAGCGCTGCAGCCCGAGGCAATGGCATCGGCCATTTATAAATAAATAGCTGGAGTTATTTTTCTTCTATCGTATGATCAGGTCGTCCATTTGTTTGAAGTGTCCAATGAGTCAGTGCAGAATATACGGATCTCTTACATTATTTATACTTAGTGTTCCCGTCCTCCTTCAAAAGACATTCCTGCCGGAGATTAGGAAAACCGTAAAGTGACAAATCTCAGAGATTATGAACAACACACTAACTACTTACTTATGCCGCTTACCAAACCATGTTAAATAATAAATGTATTAGGAAAAAATGAGGACAGAGTTGTGATCTGCGAAGTAAAACAACTAAAAAAATCGCCGATGTTACATTTTCCAAATAGTTTTTATCTACTGCCACTCATCAGGGAATATAGSGCTCAGAATAACCTCTAGGAGGTTCTGCACATATGTGAGACTGACTTTGAATRAAGTTACAATCTTCAGTCCTCCAAATACAAATTTTTCTCCTGTATTTTTACGTCCTTGATTTTTATTGAATTAACTCCCTTGTTTGTTGTGGTGAAATGGAGGAATAAAGCAAGGAAATCTTTAATTAGTTCCCAGTCATGCAAGGCGTAGTACAAAATCTAAGTGTTTAGCTGTTTTTTGTTGTTCCTGGTGAGAACATCRCAAGAACATCCCAAAAATACAGGTTACAAATCAGCCCAAAGGAGATAAAAAGGCAGAAAACAGGATTAAAGTACTGAACTGGGAGACTCATTAGGGTTGCAGACAGATAAGTAAATTATAGCCCTGCAGAAATTATTTGACTGGCAAATTAATTACACAATATTACAATGGTTTTGTCAGCCAAATTTAGCCCTCAGGAAGCAGGTAGGAGTCTGCATGACTTAATAAAAGGAGCCTYGACTGGTCTGCAGCTTAATCAGAGATGAAAATTAACATTTCAGGATTTGAGGCAAATAGGAGTTTTTTTGTAAAGCTCAGAAAGACAGAGTCTAGCAGAATTATACAGGTTTACACAGATTATAAAGCCGAAGCGTCCAGACAGTGGAATGCTCCTGCTTTCTTCACAGGCCTTTTAATTACAGACCTACCCGTGAAGCCAAGGTAGCAGCTGATTTGGAAACCAACACGGCAGTCTCATTAGGACAGATCATTCAACAGGACACTTCRCATTTGTTCAGAGAACTCCTGATTAAAGTATTCTGCAAAATATTTTACCCCAACCCTGCAAAAATACGCTATTATTATTATTATGTCTTAAAGCGTTGACCTATTCTCTGAACTGTATTCCACGTTTACAGTTCTCACTCTGTCCCCAGCATGCAGAAACATAATACGTAAGAAATATTTTTTTTTCCAGTTTGCTTGCTAAGTGWCAGATTTTTAAGGAAGAGATATTATGAGCTTTCTCTTGGAACAAATGTTCTTTGTTGTTCCTGGAAAAGTTTTTGAAACATATATACCCCAATTGAAACACATCATCTCCTGGTGATAAKTATCATACGACATGGTCATTAGCCCAGTCTGAATCACAATATAATTGCAAATATTAAGTAAGATCTTTTCTGATTGCCTGAARTTACACAACAAGAAGGCAAGGCTCATACTCATCTTCTCAAATCAAGCATAACTCTTACTTCAAATTACTACAGAGCATTTCAGCTTCCAGCGCTCTGTTTTCTCAGGGGGAATCTCCTGCTTCTCCGTTCTTCATGTTCTTCAGGTTACACCTGGAATCCAAAACATAAATGTTTTTTCAGACAAAAGGAAGATGTAAATCTTTTGGAAATAAATAATTTTGAGACATTAGGATGAGGTGCGTAGCCCTTTAAGTTTAGGATAAAAATGTGTACAACCRAACGGACCTGGAGATGTGGCCTCCTATTGAGAAGTGCTTTTAGCACTTAATAGTGATTTTTTCATCGTTGCAGATTACAACAGCCAACAATTTCTTCTATGTATCTGGTATCGCTGAAGGGTTTGGTTTCTGCACGGGCAAAACCAGTTAAACTGAGTAAGGGTTTTCTTCCCCACATCCGTTTGGTCTCGTCTTCCCTCCCGCTGGCTGGAGACAAGCTGCCGCAAGCGTGCCGCAAGGACCATGACGCTGCAGTTTGTCCTGGGCAATTCGGGCACCTTCCCGTGCAYGGGTCTTCATTTTGTGCCGTCAGCAGTGACGTGGCCACAGTTTGCTTTCCACCCAAACCATACGCCGAGCGTGGTGCTAAATAGGCGGATTAGGAGCAGGAGAGGGGTGGCCCGTGCCCCCCCGCCGCTCACCTCTCTGTGCAAGGGGAGCCCCAGGTGGGAGATCAGGTCACCCCAAACGTGCAGCCGCCAAATCGGTCTGCCGTCCCTGTTCGTCTGAAAAACCAAGGGAGCACAACTGCTAACCCTCCTCATCCCCAAAAGTGCCCCCCCATGTCACAGCTCCTGGGCCGCCGTGGAGAGAGCGGCTCGGGGGATGCAGGGTCTCATCCGAGAAGCACGGGTCAGCCGTCTCCTCCGAGAGGTACGGCGTTTTCTTTGGGTTTACCAACACAGCGGGCGTTTCTAAAGTTTTTGGGAACCATTACTCCCTTTGCCTCCTCTGCAAATCAGGGCCCTGCTATACTCAGCACGCTCTCCCCTCAGAAATCACGAATATTCTCATGTAAAACCATCTTTTTCCACTTTCCTGATCCATGTGGGAAAATGGACTTCTTTACCCAGACTCATAGAGAAAGGAAACCAAAATGAGGGCTACTAATAGCTCTTGCAAAAAATACAGTTGGATTTAATTTTTGTTACTAGGCTGCTTTTGAGCTGATGGGAAACTGGAAGCTTTACATTTTATCTCATTTCAGTAGTATTATCATTACTATTATATATATTTTCGTTACATAAAAATATCAGAATGACTGCTTTATTCCTCTGCACTAGTGCAAGTAGATGAACACAAATACTGTCTTAGAAGAGCATCTAGAACACATCTATCACATCCTGTTGTGGTTCTGCTGCCAGGCAGACATATTACAGCAAAAGAACCTAAAAATAACTGTGAAAAAGCATCATACGCTGAAGGACAACAAGAATCTGTTGTTAATAAAAAACTGAGCAAAGTGAAAGTCTCACTGACAATGGGCATCAGGAACACGAATAACTGAGAAACCCCCAGGACAGGAGTTTATTGCTATTAYTCAAGTGAACAAATTCCTATAAGGGGTATTCTACGTGGAGTCTCAAGTTCATCTTGTGGAAGACAAACCAGTATATGTCGTGGTAACTCCTTCAGTGGACCTTGAAGCTAAACCTTCTATTCTGTTATGATGCTAAGACTGAGAAAGAAGAGATTACTTAGAACCAGAAAGCAGCAACGGAAAAAAACCACAGAAAAACAGAAAACAGAAAAGAAAAAAGAAAAAAACACTGAATTCAGTGAATAAGGAGTATTTTTCACTTTGGAACTTGAATTAGATAAAGTAGCAATAACCATAGTGTTTGAAAAAAGCAAGATACTGACCCATAGTGTGCACCCTTGAAATTCAGGCACAAGTTAAATGAAGGGATTTAGAAAGGACTTAGGCACATAGTACATGTCTGCAAAAAAAAGCTTTGAGCCTTTGCAGTGCTGGAGGCCTTAACCCAAGGTTTTGGGGCGCTGGGGTGACTGGCTGAGGCTGCTCCGCTGCCTCGGCCGTGCTGTACCCCAGGTACCTGCTCTGCGCAGGGCGCGAAAAGCTGCCCGGTACCGTGTGCTCCCRTGCTGTGGGAGACCCAAATTCCACTCTCTGTTCTTCCCAAGAGGGTCGGCGCCATTGGCAAGCCCCGAACTCTGAAAGCCCTGGCACGGGTGGGCGATGGGGACGGGACCCCGGCCCCCGCGCCCCGGCCCGGCTGCGGGTCAGCTCCTGGCCAGCGACCGTGCAGCGCGCGGGGTCAGAGCCGGGTCAGGGCGCTCCGTCAAAACGTTGGTCCTAATGTTTAGCACTTTGCCTCTTCTTTGAGAATAATTGTGTTTTGCTCATTAATCTAATGGCAAATTTCCCCCCTCATTTTACCTTCCCTTTACCTGACTTGGATGCCACTGGGAATGAAACACGTTATTAACAACAGCATTTAACTCAGGCCTCAAACTGAAGGTATTTCCCAAGTCTCAGTACCAGATGGGTGTATTGATAGTCAGGGGGGCGACCTGCCCATTCCACCTTGCTAATACATAGACAGGATTTTAAAAAAAAAGTGCTCTCTCACACCCACACGGTCATTCCTCCTGCCCTTTCCCTGTCGGCTCCGTCCCTGCCTGCTCTCCTCCYGAGAACCAGCTCTCCTCTGCCGGCTGCCTCTCTCTCCGTGGCATTCACCATGCCAGTAAGGATCTTGTAAGGCAGGGTCGAGAGTTTTGTTCTGTTTGCATTTTCCAAGATACCAGCACATCCAGCTAATTCCTGCTCTAATTCCCACTGAATAAATTTCCCAAACTCAYTGTCCAGACGTTAACCCGCGGCAAGGTATGGCATATTTGACAGTGAAACAAAAATGCAGCTTTACATCTTTAGTAGCTACTTTCTTGGTCACATTTATCAAAGAGGTTTTCACTGGTCTAGATTTTCTTAAATGCTAGTCTAGTATGTTGTGAGCTTGCAGCAGCAAAGTATCTTGATATACGGCCGAACAATAATTAGACACGCAAGACCATTACAGTGTGTGTTAAATAGGATCTTCATAGAGCAGAGAGAACAAATTCTTACAAAGCCATTATATGACCATTATTTTAGGTAAATGAGGAAGACTACAACTTTACATGTCTTTAAAAATTAGACTAAACTTTTTATTTCTTTAAAAACCGTAATAAAACAATGGCAAATTCCCATGGAACTAGGAATTCAGCCAAACTGATTCTTGCCCCTTCACATAGAAGTTACCACTGACTCCAAAGAAACACRTCCAAGCCTCACAGCCCAAAGACTTAAGATCAAAAAATTGTCCCCTTCCTTGCTCTGTTATTAATCCAGACCGACTCCATTTGCAGCAGTGGAGATTTTCTTCTTCAGTGACACAGGACAGATTCCGCACCTCCAAGTGGCTCCATCCGCAGGCTACCCGCCGCCACCAGCGTGGCACGGTCGACGTCTGCGTGGGCAAAGAACGTGGAATTTCTCCCGACCCCCATGACGCGAACGCAACTGTTCCCCAGGCACCGAACCCTCTGTTTAAAGCGCAGACTTACAGCTCCGAGCTGGCGTAACCGAGTCCTTGCCGTGGCTGCTGGCGCACGGGCTGAAGGATCAGGCTGATGTTCAGCTAAAGGTTCAGCCACTGCTGCTGCCCGGCGTCCCTGCCCCCAGGGACCGGCGGCGGCGGCTACCACGAGCCCGGCAGCCCTCGCCCGGCCGGCCTGGCTGCGGCGGCGTTTGGGCGAGATCGCCGTCGGTGAGCGCTGGTGGGTTGCTGAAGCGCTGTGAACCAGAAAGCAATATATTTACATGTCATTATCAATATGTCAATAGGGGCCAGTTCTGTAGATTTGCTCGCTGCAAAGTATGGGCTAATTTAATAGGGATTTGACTGATATAAAAATTGACTTGGTTTTCCAATGATATCTTGTACTGGAATGTTGTGATCTGGAAACTAATATATTTCTTCTTGCTTATCACATCAATACGGCCTAATTTTGTTGGCTTCTGTATTGAACAATCTGGTGAATACGCAATCCAGTTTTGATTTCTCTCTTCATGATACCTCTTATTAGTAAAGCTCTCTCATCCAAAAAATAATATATTTTTATTTACTAGTAATATTAATGGGATTCAATTTTTACCTCAGTTTTAATCTATTTTTTTCATATTGAAGAACCAGATCCCATTTAGTTAAAACTGAAAAAAACCCCACTTTTTCCTCCGTTCTGTGTGCAGGTTGAACTACATTTTGGGTATTTTTATTTAATACTACTATTTTTCAAATCAGTGTTTATGACTTGCTGTGTTTCAAATGCTGCAAAGATGACTGTTATTTATCGTGCATTATTACTTGCCTGTTTCTCCATAATTATTTCACTGCCTGGATATGGTAAGCATACCCTCTGCGTACCGCTGGAGGTATGTATGTAAGTGCTGCGCTTGCACTAAATTCCAGCAGAGCCTTGCTGAAAGCAAAGGAGCGCTGCAGGGAGGGCGAGAGGGGTCGGAGCTCTGACACCCTCCTCCTGAGTCACTGAGGGGCRGAAAATAGGGGTCCTCCCAAGATGATTTTTGAGGTTCCGCTTTCTGTTGCGATCCCCGGAGGACGGCGGCCGCCGGYGCTGCGGCGGTGAGCGGGTGGGCACCTGGGCGCTGCTGGAGGGGGGACGGACGCGGGGCGAGCAGATCCATCGCCGGGCGCCCGCGGYGGCGATGGCCGGGGAGCGCCTGCAGGCACAGCCGGCGTGCCCAGCTACGGGCACGCGAACCCTGTACCGAGTACTCACGGTAATAACTGAAGTCCACAYGTACGAGCTGGAGACGCCGGCGCCGCAGATGTTGCCGTGCGGCTCGCGTTGCCAAAGGAGCTGTTTACTGCGCAACACATGCCCGGCTCTAGCCGGTATTTACTCCCCACAAAAATGCTCCTCTTTGTTTTCTCCTGATTCTTGCAAGATGTCTGCAGCCGCTTTGGGAGCAGCGAGCGGCTGCYGAGCTGGGTCCCCGGCCGGTGCGTGCTTCCGACAGCGGCAGGAGGCTGCAGAGCACCCAAAGCCCAGAGGAGCGGGCGGGTGCCCCCCGCCCAGCCCAGCACCGGTCCCCATCAACCTGGGGCTCCGAAAAGCGGCGAAGGAAGAATACCCCTGGGCGCAGAGCTGTACCTGCACCGCGGGGCCCTGGCCAGAGCCCAGCCGGGAGGGGAGGCAGCAAAGAGAGTGCAGCATCATGCCCGAGAAACCACACCAGGGCTGGGAGACCCTGAAGAAAAGCCATCARCATCAATGCTGCCATGGCTGGGACAGCCAGAGCCCCCAAAAGGCCAAAATGGCAAGTCAAAAGTGTTACCYGGGAGCCCCTGTAAAGCAAAGGCTGTAGCTGTAATCCACCACCAACTCCAGAGAAAGCCCTGAAAAGGAACAGAAACTACACAGGAGGAAAGCACATTTCTTAGTGATACTAAAAATAAGGTTCAGCTGATATTCTACGATAGCGTATTGGAAATAATTAACTTCTTTAAACATAACTCCTTTGTATTCTGTATTAAAGTCAGGCATTTTAAAAAGCAAAATGATATTTTAATAACTATTCTTGTAATTACAAACTCCATTCTCTACACAAGTCCTGTTTTCAATTAACATCCTGCATTAATGGGTTTATTCTCCCTGCCATTTACCTCTAATGACAGCAACCATCACATACATGAGGAGTTTTCAAATTCTTAACTATTATGAGTTGTTTTTTCTTAATTTTACCGCTATTTTCTGAAGCCTGCAGTACACTATGGGCCTTTTACCCAGGAGATAGCCAGAATTCTCATGAGATTTTGTTTCTGAACTTGTATTCTGGCATTTGCCAACGGCTCGACACCCGTCGCGGAGCCAGCTCTTGAGGAAGGTCATTGTCATACGAGTGGCTGGACAAACACACGGTGCTGATAACTCCGTTCCCGATGACTGTCGTGCAGCGCACCCAGGCCCCACCTCAGCGGCTGTCGCATCCATCCATCGTCATCAGTACCTTCGGCAGTGAAAAAAATTTTAAGAGCCCTCTTGCCACAAAGAGACTGTATTTTATAACTTGGACTTATTTCGGAGCAATGATTGCAACATACAACTTGGTCACCTCTAGAAATCAAACATATTTTGCAAACCATGCCTTCGCTGGGGCTGTCCGAGGAAACAGGGAGATGAAAACTGGCCATCCCTGGGGAAAGCCCCTCGCCTGGGGACACATCCCGGCTGAGGGGGACCCGGCTTCCCACAGGCGCCGTGCACCACGGGGTGCCTCGGGCAGGGCCGCGCACCAGCCCAGGGACCCCGACGGCCTGTGACCGGGGGGGTCCTGCTTGTGCCGAATTTCAGCCCAGACTGCACCGGGATGGAGGAGGAGGCTGGCACCGGCGGGGCTGGCACGCTCCATCGCAGCTCTGCGAGATCTGCGCGCACGAAACTCCCACTCACTAGTCATGAGCATAACAGCTTTAAAAGATACTGTGTAAAATACTCAAAATACCTCTGCTTTGGGAGGCCTCGAGGCTTACAGCCTCAATGGAAAATTATTTTCTTAAGACTGGAGTGAAGGGGAAGGATCGGGCCCCAAAGCGGCGCACGTCGGTCCTCAAGCACCGCGGCAGTGCCGGCAAGGCCATCGGCACGGCTGCCTACCTCCCCTGCAAACGCAGACCGCACGTCCGCCGCCGTCAAACCACCGTGTCTTTATACACGACTGTTTTAGCGAGCGAGGGGTCACGGCCATCCTCTGCGGCGATGAATTCACCAGGCCAAACACTTCGTGCCTTTGGCAGCGAGTCCGTCCCACAGAAAGTTGTTTGAGAGGACTTCAACAAACTGTTTCTAGTTGGGGAGTACAGAAATAGACTCCTGATACCTCGGTCAAACCAGACATTCCTCCGGCATTATGTTTCACATCTGCGAGGCTTTATGCAAGCGACCGCAGTGCAGGGTGGAAGATAATGATGCYGTGATGTCCCGAGAAACACCCTCGCTCGCACAGGCGGTTTTGGCACCCGCGGATGGGGCTCCTRATACCGAGTCCTGAGCAACCTCACGCTGTTGTTATGAGGCTCCAGTAATGAAAAACATCTTGGAGGAAAAATACTTGGGTTTGTGTCAAGCGCCKTTCCTGGCTCCAGCTCTGAGCAGCACCGGCCCAGAGGCACTTTTGGAGCTCATCATCGACCCCACCGTGCACAAGGACCTCTGGACAGCGTTGTGCATCTGGAGATGAGGCCAGCAACACCTCCCGGCGCAGCCGGCTGCTGCACTGGAAACCTGCCCCTTCGGCCAGCTTCCGTGGTTTTTTGTATTCCCTCAGTCAAAYACAGCAGTGTCTTCCAGGGCATGTATTTCTGAGGACTGTATGAGGGGGAAGGATCCCAGGTATGTCGAGAAAATCCCTCCCAAAACAAGAAAGGATTTCACCTAAAACAACAAAAAGGATTTCACGTAAGGAAAGTAGTTAATTAAATCAGATTTCTGTGTGTTTTGTCAGTCAATTACCAAAATACGGGGAAAACAATGTGTAATTATGCTATTTTAGAGTGCTTGTGGCATAAATACATCACTCAAGCGACATCATTTTTTKGGGGTTTCCAGAGCTGGCAGAACTGCCTGGAGCCAATCCCTGCGACAATTCCCAAACAAGCCAGGCGACGGCCACCTCCACCGTCACCGCAGCCAGACGCCGGCCTCCGGGACACTCTGCGTCGCCTTGCCATCCTGATTTCTCATGCATTGCTAATGGGGGCTCCTCGGCTAAGGGAACGCACAGGGGCAGAGGGAAAAGGTCCCCTCTGGAYGCGCAGTGCTGCGCTCGCTAACCGGCCGTGGCAATCGGAGTCAGACATCTGCTGCTCCTGTTACCATCCACCAGCGAGAGCTTCTGGCAACGGCCGCGGTAGGAAAACACGAAACGAGGCAGCAAACAGTAAGAGGACTTGAAAATCATGGCTCGGGGTTCTTGTGCGTTTAAATACGGGTGGCTGGCTTTTACTGCAGGCAGTCCCTGGGAGCAGTCCGATAGCACTCCCCGCACAGAGCCAGCCCTTCCCGCTGCGACAACTGGTTTGTTCACGGGCTGCGCGGTCTTGGTGTTGGTGGTCAAATACGCCTGTCCAGGCAGGTACCTGCACCCCCCCCCAGCAAGCCACTTAATTGGGAGCATCTGATCCACGTGCAGATCCATGGCCTGCATACATAAATTCGGGGGGAAAAAAGTGTAATTACATGCAGATATTCTACTGGAAGCAAAATGACTTGAGGAGCTGGAATGGTGCAGCTYCGCTTCCCTGCCATCACTTCCCTGACCGACAGCGGTAGGCGGCTGCTGCCTCTTCCCAGTCCTTCCCAGCGCCGTCCCAGCACCGGCAAAGGGGCCTGGGCCATTCCTGGGACAATCTTGGAGTGGTTTTGCCGTTATTCCAACCTGGCTGGCATCCTGGTCAGGTAACAGAAATTCAGAACTGAATAGCAAATGAGAAGCTACCATAGTCTCTGCAGCATAGTTACTACTTTTGGCATTTTCAAACYTTTTAGGAAAACACTGCCAAGTTAAAAATCCAATCTACGTATGTGTTAYAGTATGTATGCATGGGGGTGTGCGTTTAAGTGTACAGATGTATGTTTTATGTAAGAAACTTTACAAGGTACTTAAAATAGCCCGCTTTCTGGAATCGGCCGCATCCCGAGGACGCTCAGCTGCCATCAGCCCGCSAGGCACCCCCTGACCGCGGCGGTGCGGGGCCGGACCCCTTCGGTCCGAAATCGCGAGCGGACGCGCTGGTTCCGCGGGTGCGGAGGTGCGCGGAGCGGGGCCGGAGGCGGAGCCGCCGCATTTCCAGTGCAAAACAGCCGTAACGAAGACAAACCGAATTGCAGCGGAACGCCCGGGGGCGGGTGGAAGAAGCCAAAACAAACCAAAACCAAACAAACAAAAAATCCCGAAAAAACCCAAACAAACCCCAAACCACCCCGCTAGAGCCGTG
>JASVER010000005.1:22564016-22742033 GCA_030449065.1 Oceanodroma leucorhoa | reverse complement strand
GGCCGCCGGGCAAGCACCCCCCCGGCTTGCTGCGGGAGATGGGGGCAAGCCCCGAGGTGTAGTTGGATGGTGATGGATGAAACGGACCCCTCTGGATTTGTCGGGGGTAGGGAACTTTGTGGCACGGTTAGGGTGAGGGATTCGTAAAAGGAGTTGGAAGAAGAATAATAAAATCGGTCTTTTTGCAGGCGTATAGCAGGGCAATTGGCGGGTCCGGGAGTTAGGCAGGGCCTGGGTGAGGCTGAGCGAGGTCCGGAGCTGGGAATTGCCACAGGCACGGGGCTGAAGTCGTTGCGACTTTAACCCTTATGTGAAGTCTCCACCTGCTCTCATTTTCTCCCGAGCAATAAGCTGCTTTCACCAAACGCTTTCCTGAGTGTCTTTTGTAATAACTTTTCTCACACGCTTAATCCTCTACATCTGGGGGAGAGCAGAAGTTGTCCTTCTGATGCAGCCATTTTACACCTGGCTTGGCTTTTCCCTCCGGCTGCCAAGCGGTCCCATCTTCCCGCAGGTTTCCAGGCTCTTCCCTCCACTCCGCATCCCTCCGGATGGGCTTCTGCCACGGCTACGGCTCGGTGTGGCACCCGGTCAGCGGTGCAAAAGGCTGGGAGCAAYGCTGCCTGCCTGGCCCGGAGCATCCGGGCAGGGGTGGGTTGGGATTCACAGGAGGTAACGTTTCCAGGTGTCGGGGCTCTCTCATCTGAAGGGTCGTCACCCTCGGCAGACAGGGCTGGCTGGAGAGGGGAGGGCTGCTGAAGCCCCTGTGCTTCCTGAGAGAGGAGTCTGCTGGTTTCCCTGTTTTGCAGACCCCTGGGAAGGAAGGGAGGAAAGAAAGAAAGTAAGCAAGCAAGTGCTGTATAGAGACATTTAGAAAAATGTTTGGAGTGGAAGCTCAACGCAGAATATGGAGCTGAAGGAATAATTTTTAAATGGTAGTATCAATGGGAGGATTTATCGAAATATTTTACTTCTGTAGGCRCACAATATTTCAGATTAGTAACTGTCTTAATTATTTTAGCTCTGTGCTGAYTATGAAATTTGTTGCTGCTTTTTCTGCTTGCTTGTGTGAGAGGGCAGACAAAACCCATTCTGTTTTGTTCCTGCAGGATTTCCTTTTTTGTAGTTCATTATCAGGCCGCTGGGCTGATTTGAACCTAACTTGTTTCCTCATACAATTGCACTGCCTTCTACAGAGTTACTCCTTCAATGCACCGATGCATAAGAATGGAGTCTGTTTGCTTTATTTATCTAAAAGTCACATTTCTGTTGCCAGTGAAGCCCACGCAGTTGTGTGGTGGACTGTCTCATTGTTCCTCTGCAGAGCCGGACACCTTTCTCCTCCTGATGTTGAAGGATGAGAAGATTGCACTAAGGCATAATTTTCCAAAACATGCTGGGGCTTACAAACTCGACAAACAAACTGGGGGTGAATTCAGGTCGGGTGTTTGCTTATACAGTACATCGTACTCAACTCGTAACGTTTAATTTAAACTTTGTTTATCTGAGGGCCTGGATAACCTGACGTATGCCTTGCATGTGTTATGCTTCGGGTTCCACAAAGCTGTGCTTGGCTGCGGTAATTCCGATATAATTCACAGTTGGTGACTTAGGGACAAGAAAGTGTCGCGACGTATTCTGAAACCGCCTTCCTGAGCGTAGCGCTGGGAAGATGAATTACTGCAGGCACGAGACCCGTGTAGGAGCTTTATCAGTTCTGGAATGCAATCAGCAACACTTGCTTTCTTAGTCCTTTACCTAATTATCCTCATTGCATATGTCACATACATAGAGAGCAGCCAGGAGGAATTTATGTCTAGGGTAGTCAAAGCTAGAAAATTTGTGTTTTATGTGATTCTACCCTTCTGACTTTTCTTTAGTGGTAGAAATCCCTGTACCGGCTGCATACATAAAAGCACTCTGGATGCACCTGTAACTGATTTTTTATGTATAAGTAAACTCACTGCTGCATAATCTGCGCTTGCTGAAACGTTAGCCCTAAGTAACCTTTACAGCTGGTTATGGTGCAGAGGGAGATGTTGGTATTCATGAATGTTTTGACATATTTGACATTTTCTATATGGTGTGCTCTTTCTCTGTTTTTCTGATTTCCTCCTGTCTTTGCCCCCCTATTTTAGTAGTAAATAGTAGCCTTCACCAGACTGTTGTGGTCTGGGTTGGTTTAGAGGCAGAAGGGTGGATCTGCAAAGAAACTTAAGCTTTGTGTTTTGTTTTGTTTTGGTTTTTTTTTTTTTAATTTATTTTATTTCAAAGTGTGGTCTAGGTAAATAATGGGATTATTGCATTTTAATGTGGTGCAACTATGACCAGAAGAGCTCGTTTTGACAAAACAGGTGATTTGTGTTCTCTTTCAAAAGAAGCATGTCTGGCATACAGATTTGTAAAAATCTGAAGGCAAGGGATTTCTGCATAACTGGAACTTAATGCAGACGCAATATAAATGTATTAGGTTTATTACAGTACTAGCAAGGCAGCTACTTAATTCAGCAAGATGATTTGTGATTGCTTGAGTTTCCAATGCAATGTTTTCTGCAYGATGGAGAACGTGCCAGGCCACAGAATGACTGACGATAACACTAATTTTGGATAAATGTAAACAATACATTAGTTGAAKAGGCCTTGTGTCTATTCAGATAATTTCTAATTTTTATCCACATCTACATACAGTAATCTGTACGAGACCAAATCTCGTTAGCAAATTTGGGACCTTCACTGAGATCAGAGAACTTCTGTGATGCTGGTTGGGTGTTTTGGTCACTTGATGTTTTTTGTCCTCAGCTGCCTCGTTTACGACGGAGTGGCTTTCAGGGTGTAGGAAGAGTTTAATGCAGATGAATGTTTCTCTTTAGGAGAAATGATACTTGAACAACTTTTGTATGTAGACACGCAGCTTTTTCGTGTAAACTCCCTTGGTGGGACTGGAGCCTGGTTCCGCTCATTCACAGCGGTGGTGGTGATTACGGCTGTTTTTTGGCAGGCGGYGGTTGTTGCTGTGTGTGCTGGGTTAATGCTCTAAATCGCAGCACTTCGGGTTTGGTGGTTGAAGTAATGGCTTTAATAGGACAAATCTGCTCTACAGCTCTGGCAAAAATAGCTTTTAATGCTTGTTGCATGTCTTATTAAAGGCATAGGGCCTCGCACATGTTAATAAATACTAAATAACACGACTGCTAATTTTTCTTGGTGAACTTGGTTTTCTACAAAGAGACATCAATCCAAAATTTTAATTATTCTATCGTTTTAATGTTCCATGCGAATTACACAGTATATTATAACAACCCAGTCAGAATTGTAGGCAATAAAACRTAGCTGTAATCCGGTTGTAAAATAAACAGCAAAAAGTCTTTTTGGTGTGTTCCCGTTCTCCAGCAAAACTTGTAGAAATGGTTGGGGTTTGTAACCATTAAATCCTGAGAAAGTGCCTATGTGTAGTTACTGGCCCAGCTGCTCAACCGGTGATTTGGTAATTGCGTGTGCTAGATCCCGGGGCGAGATGTCACCGATGCGCACCGCGGTGTGCAGCCAGGAAAAGGCTAGGGCTGCGCCGATGGCACAGCTCTCTGAAATAGTTAAGGTACGGACCTTAAAACAAGAAACCCTCCAGCTTCTTCATAAAGAAATAAAGCGAAGCGACAAGCTCTGGAGCGAGACTCGAAAGGCCAACAACGAGGGGCTCTGCTGCGGGAGGGGCGAGWGGATGTCGTCAGCCCCTCCGGAGATGTTCTGGCTCCGGGGAGGGAACGTCACCGTGAGCCGGGGATGGGCTCAGGTCACGGCGTGGGGAGTGGAACCGCTGCTAAAACAGGGTGGGCCTGMCTCTCGGACCAAAAGCGGCATCTTCATTTCCACTCGGCTGTACTCAGTCCGGGCTCGCAAGGCAGAGACCGCCGCGACGTTTGGCCAAAGCCTGGCCGAGGCGGCGGGCGGGGGTGCTGTGTGCCAGCGGACCCCCGGCACGGGGTGCGGAGGCAGCAGCGGCCGGGGTCCGCGGGGGGCTGGCGGAAGGGCCGCGGCGAGGTCTGCCCTGGGTACCGCAGCGGGCACTCCGCAGCTGTACAGCAGCTGTACCTGTGCCTGTTCGGCTTCTTAGACGCGCTGCTGGGAGGCTGCAGGCGTGAGCGTTTTGAAAGAGGAGGTGCAAASTGCGGGCCCCCTCGCCGCACGGGAGCAGGGTGCCAGGCTGGCGCGGGGCACGTGCCATCGCTTCTCTGCAGAGCACTGTCGGCAGGTTCGGCGGGCGAGGCGGCCCTTCTGACATACAGGGATCGCTCTCTTTCAACACTGACGCGGCTAGTTCCGTAGGACTGTTTCTAAATGTTATTCTCCTTAGGACTGTCCCCGAGTTCGTACGGGTTGACATTTTTTTGTCCCAGATATTTCTCCTGTTTTTATCTCCGCTTGCTCCCTGTCAGCTGCCGCGACAGCTCCTTACCTCCGGCGGGGAGGGCAGGTGAGCGGCTCTCCCTGGCAGCCATGGCAAGGTTGCTCGGCTTCCCAAGGCTGCCGGGGCGCGTGCCCCCCGCTCCCTGCCCTCTCCCCGGGGTGGGGTGGGTGCCCCCCGCTCCCTGCCCTCTCCCCGGGGTGGGGTGCTCAGCCTGGGGGGGCTGGGGCTGGGCTGGGCATCGCCGGCAGCCTGCAGGGAGCTGCCCCCGGAGGYGCTCCCCGGGCAGCAGGGGTGGCTTTGCAAAGCACGGCTTAGCAGGTGCCCTCACAAACCCCCTTGGTGGTGTTTTTTTTTTTTTTTTTTAATATCTCTCTCCAGTTCTAAAAGTCCTTTATGTAAGCAGCCATGCCATCGTTAAGTGGTTGGGTAATTTTGTTTCAGAGCCATTTAAGGAGTTTAAGATCCTTAGTTTTGACAATTTTACTCTCCTGTTGTAAGAAATTGCAAACACAGAAGTGTAAAAGCAGGAATCTGCTGAGTCCACGGAAGCAGAACTCGCTGCTCCTGCAAACAGTGCTTTTTGTGTGGTTTTGTAACTGAAGTTACTTAGTGAAGGTTCAGGACTATCGTATTTTCAAAACACAACATTTCCCTACAGCTGCAATTAAGCATTTTGAGAAGCTAAGTGACTAGGTGCTATGGTAAGCTTTTTTTCTGTTGTAATGTAAAATTGGGTATTTCTCTGGATGATGTGTCCAAATAACGTGGATATGATTCTTGAGCAGTGACATGACTTCCAATATCTGGCTATGAATTTTGCTTTATAACAGGGGTCTGATTTTACAAACCTTAGGCACACGAGCGTACTGGCATTGATAAACTTCTGAAGCTAAGGACATGTTAGCATAGCATCMTACCATTATCTATATATCTAATGTAAACGGTAGAGGCTCCCAAAGAATAGAAAGCCCAAACCATGTATTTATGATATTTATAGCTAGAATAATCTACTGTGTAACTGAGAGCATAAGCAAGGACGATAAAACACAGTTGTGTCTATTACAAATTAATTTCAAGTCATATACTGATGCCTTTTCTCCTGAAAAACCTCTATAAAAACAGATCTTTGTGCTGATTCCTGAAGATGGAGCTTCTAGAACTTAAAGAACTGTAAAATTTTTACTTCATTTCATTTCCTAACAAAAACAAATTTCATGTGTTCTCATTACTTCTGCAATCATTTGTAAGCAAGCAATATGGCTATGACTAAGAAATACATATTTCCTACAATACATTTGTTTCAGAGTTGTATTTTTAGCAGATTTGCAAAACAAATATGAAATAATGGGATAAAGTTATTTGGAAAAATTATTGATATTAGCGAAAACAGAGCGAGATGGTTAGCTAAAATTAACTACAAACATCTGCTATCTATGCCTTTGTTAAAATCTTAGGAAAGAAAGTTGCAGGTTCAGAAAATGAGGGGCTAGATAGARACCATTATTTTTGTAATCCTAGAAATGCCTGTGCCATGGAAACTTTGACCAGGTTTATTTTCTGTAGTGATCAGAGGATGTACAAGCCCTGAGAACATTTCCAGGTGTTTCTACACTGGAGTGCAAATTCAGAATGAAATCCTGTGTTGTTGTTGTTCGTACATCCACAATTCCTTTACAAGTGAAGCAAATATTTAATTGGGATTAATACTGCAGTGTTCTTTATTCAGACAAACGTGAAAATAAAATAGGAGTGGTTAGCTCTCTTAATGCAGAGGAACCCCTGCCATCAAATCCCCTGTTTTAGACTGAATTACAGATCAGTGCATGGGAACGCAGAAGATGATAGCAACATATTGGAACTTTTAATGCAGTGCCTCATAAAACCTTAGGTGAAAGATGAATTAGGAGGGGCCAGGCTATTAGCCCTCCGGCACGGYGGGAAGCCGGCTGAAGGACCGGGAGCGGAGCACCGAGGGGTGCTGGCTCTGGGCGAGGCTTCCAGGGAAGCTGGTGCAGCCACTGCTGCTAAGCTCGGGGTCTTTGGGCATCGGCACTGATGAGTTGGAAGACAAACAGCAAGTGTGTCATATTTTTAGATGAAATGAATGTGGGTTGTGGTTTGTTTTTTTGTTTTTTTTTTGTTTTTTTTTTTTTTTTTTCCCCCAAACAATCAGGACAGTTAGAGATTTCCAATATATATAGGGCCCTACAGAAATTGGTAAGTGAATGCGACCTGCTCTGACTCCCCGAGACAAGCAGGGTCTAAGAATTAGGGCCAGGCTCAGGATGACTTTATTTTCCAGATTAACTCTTACTTTGCTGTCTAGTGCAGAAATAATGCAGACCACAGATATTAGTGAGAAGGAAGTAACTTTAAAGAAAAGATGTTAAGTAGGAGCTGGAAGAAAATGTAACGGAGTTTAATGAGCTTCTCACGGGACATGCGGACAAAATTAAAATTGGAAACATGCTTTGATGTGAAAAGGCGAGATGGAGCAGCCCGGTCTTTCCGAACACAGGAGTCCAGCAGAATGAAATGCTGAGTAGCTTGTTTAAATGTGGTTGTTGTATTTGTGATAGAGTCAATATTAACATTTCTATTAAACTCATACTGTCGCTCCTGCTAGTGCAGGATTGTTTCCTGTACTGCTCGTGGCTGTTTGCTGAAGCCAGTGGCTATAAAGTACAGCAGGTGATGAAAGCGAGCGTGTCATGACCGTAAACTGGTAAAACTTCCCTGTTTAACCYAAGTGGGTTTTGCCCGTACGCGTTTTCATGGATTCTGTTTGGGCAACAGGCTCTTTGCATGGATATTTCTCAGGATCTGATTTTAATGAGAAAAATAATTCAGGTGTGGCCGCTATTAGCTCATGGAGAATATTTACTGCCAACTCATAAACCCCTTGGAAAACCAATTTTTAAATGAAAGTGTTAATACAGCTCTAAGCATGTTGTTGCAGAAATGTATAATTTTACTCACTGCCATTTGAAAAGACATGTTTTCAAATCCTGCTCGAGTCACAAACAGAAGTGATCTTGAGAGTCCTCCTAATCCCTACTGGATACCCCTCTGTTTCATAAATAATAATAAAACCTCTCTGCCACACGGTTTGGCACAGCGAGGCACAATTGGCAGCTTCTCCGCAGCAGAGGGCTGGGACTGGGTGAGCAGATGTGTTGCAAGTCTGCTCCATGGTGCAGCGGCACAGCTGTGCGAGGAGGCTTCGACAACAAATGGATGCATGGGCTGGGCTCCAGTTTGCCGTTCCTACAGCTAGGCATCCTGGAAGCAGTAGAATCTACAAAGGTAAGATCTTAGCCAGTGCTTTTTCTTTGCAGTATTGGTAAATAGCAGCGTAAACAGATGATACTGCAGAACCGCCTTTAACGAATGTGTTTTGCATAAACAGTTGTATTAGAAGGTAACGGAAAAAAAGGAACAGTTGTTCATATGAAAAGTACTTATTAACTAAGCCTGAGAAATTCTATGGAAAACTGAAAGCTGTGATTTTTGTCCGAAGCGACGRTTCACTTCCAGCGTCGGTGGTGCTTTGCTAATACCAAATGCCGATGTGCTCCTCTAACCCTTTCTCGGAGTGGAGGGGTGACATCCCTGCAGTGAGGGACCAAGGAGACATGACTCCATGGTGTGTTCGTTCCCTTACCTGTGATGTTAAATCTCTACGCACCCGGAGATCTGCGCACCTGCCAAAGGCAGAGCGTCCGTGCACCGAGAGCATCGAGGTCTCGGCACAGGAACTCAGACCTGTGGTTACCTTCATGCTCGGTGAATCGCTCTGGAATTAACTCAGCTGTTCCCATGCCCAACGTGGATCCCGGGTCTTTGGTCAATTTTAAGTGGACACGACGGTCCTGCGGTCCCCGTGCGGGAGGACTGTGCTGGCAGTGGCCGAGGTGCRGCGCCCGGGGTCGTACGTGCTGTCGGGAGGGCAGATGCTCGGGAGAAATAGCCCGTCCGTGTCGGCAGCCCTYCTGTCTCGCGTGGGATTTGGCAGCTCCTGCGACATCGCGGGAGAGCAGTACCTGGCCACTGCTASTACAGCCAGCAGGATAAACTCGGAAATCTAAACAAGCCCTTGCAGAAGGGAGCTGAAATCTGAATTTTCTGCTGATTCTCCTTGCAGGTGTCTCCACTGCTGGGCTCCTGTGAAGTTTACATTCCCTGTAAATGCATTAAAATGTGTGACTTCATTTGTTAACTCATCTTTCTCTCTAAGGTGTTTGCAAAGCTGATGACCTTCTTCGCGGGAACGTGTGATAGACAGAGCTGTCAGAGGATGGCTGCGTTTTCCAGCTCTTTCACAGGCAGTGAACGTTGGCTGTATGCTTCGTGCCTTTTTTGGGTTTTTTGGTTTGCTTTTTGTTTTCTTCCCCAGGTAAAGCCCATTGAAAGCCAAGACGTGTGACTTTCCTGAGCAGAACCGAGGCGGTCTGCCAGCATCGGTCCGGACTGGAGGRCGAGTGTGGTTGGGTAGACGCAGCAGTTAAGGAAAATATCCC
Source organism: Oceanodroma leucorhoa (assembly GCA_030449065.1). Lineage (NCBI taxonomy): Eukaryota > Metazoa > Chordata > Aves > Procellariiformes > Oceanodroma > Oceanodroma leucorhoa. The sequence continues at coordinate 22,733,108 of JASVER010000005.1, read as the reverse complement.
ACGTGCCCTCCAGYCCCAGTCCCTCCTTCAGCGACGAAACGGCGTTCGCGGTGCTGTCAAAACAAGGCGGTCTTACCTAAAAAGATGAGGAGGAAAAAGTGCCTTCTCCGTGACTTACTGAGGTTTTTTCATGATTTTAATCAAGCGAGTTAACACTTGGATAAAGGGAAAGCTTTACTTTCAATTGTCTGTCCATGTTTTAATTTTAGGGTTTTTTCTGTACCATGGCAGTAGTTAGTCTCATGTGTCAAAGGCTGTTTCCACAATTATGGTTTGCCTAATGGTCCTTTTGTTGTAATTCATAGGCTAATAGAAGTCAGAGATGGAAAAGACCTATTAGATTATTGAGTCAATGCCCTGCAAATGCAGGATATAATCTCCTAGATAGAGGATGTATCGGATATTATTAAACAGATTTTACACTTGATCTTAGCTAAATTATGGTTAGTAGTCATTCGATTCCTTGAACGGTGTAATAACAATAGCTTAATTTCAGGTTTTGGGAGAGTATATCTGTATTTAAGTTTACCATTTAGCATTTCTCTCTATTGCCTGTAGATGTGCATACTTTCTGAAGGAAAGATTATATACTCCTAACAGGCAGCACTRKGGGGGGGGGGRRAAATAAAATCCATCAAATATCTCTAAAAAAGCTGTTCCATTTTCCTGGGTTAAAGCAGTGCAAAATATCAACTTTGTAGGGAAAAGACAGCTGAAGAAGGGAAAAATCCTCATCAACATAAGCATCAGCAGTAAACCTTTACGGAACCCAGCTGGTTTTGCTTTGTTTTCCAGCTGAGCTCTGAATGCCTCTGGATTTGGGCACAAGTGAACTCAAAATATTAAGGGAGGCTTGCTTCAAAAAAAAAAAAAAAAAAAAAAAATCCACAGAGAACAAACCTACCTTAACGATTTCACCTAGAGAAGTTCAGTTGGATGCAAGAGCAACCACCTTGCCCGAGTCCCGGGCGCGGGCTGGGGAGGTGCGGGGCTGCGGGATGCTGCGCGCGAGGGCACCCGCCCTGCCCCGGGGGCTGTCCCCAAACGGGCGCTCCCTTCGCCGCCGCGCCGGCTCCATCCCCCGCTGCTCGGGGGGCTGAGGTGCCTGGCTGCCTGTAGCGAAGCTGTCGATAACGGCAAAGCAAATACGTGTCGGCCACGGCCGGGAGAGCTGGGGTTCCGCTAACTCGTGAAAGCGGGCAGAGCAGTGTTTGAACCCTGGGTTCCGCTGAATTAAACGTATCGTGGTTTACTTTAACCTCATTAAGATCACGTGGCTCATGCTGACGAACTACCAGGAGAACCGTCCGTTTAGTTACCTTGTGTTCTGAGTATTTGGAACCTAGGAAGTCGGGATGTTTTAGCACTGAGTGCCTTCGGAAGGCGTTGCTGAAGTCGGATATCTCGGAAGATCACCTGCCGTTTGTCCTGTTTCTGCTAAGCCAGAGGTCATCAATGTAAGAACCGCTAAGGCTTGGGCTTGAGTGGAAACCTTAGTGCTGAGTGGTACTACTGCATTTGTTATCKTCTTGGGTATTCCTGTGTAATTATGTATTCCCTAGTTCTGTTTCCTATTTTTAATTTTTTAATTTTCATGTGACTGCTTAGAAGAATCAGCATAATTAACAAGCAGGATGCAACTGCTCTGTCTTCAGCTCCCCCTTCGTCTGACAACCTTTTTYCTCTGTTTCTTTTGGTACGCGGTGAGGTATTTGAATAACGCCCCGTGCGTGCTCAGTGCGCGATGAACGTCCGACTGCGACGTGCCTCAACCTGTCAGCTCCGCGCAACTGCCGGCCAGGTCTGGGCTCCTCCTCGCTGTTTGAGAAGGTCTTGTGGTAGTGGGACTTGTTTGAGTGGGGTAAATTAAATGTCTTTCCTTCTGTCACTTAGATGAACTGGTTTAATACACMGCATATGAGGCCGATCTGCTTCCATCAGAAGAACTGGGGACCAGGACTAACGCTGTTTTAAGCGATGTCTCCCTGTTTTTGGGATAAAGGAGCTGTAACGAGGGAGTCATCCCACAGTTTTGGAAGCATTTGGAAAAATAAGAGCTGGAGTGGGAAAGGCATGTTGACTTAAAAGGCTGTAATTAAAAGATGGATAGGCTTTGTTGACTCAGAAAGCTGTAATTAAAAGATGGATAGGTTTCTTCCCGGACACAGGTAAGGTGCAATTCTTCGGGTTTGAAAAACTGCCTATTCTACTTGATGTTCTTCATTGGTGGGCTCTTGATCAAAACCCGTTCTATAGTTAAAGATAGCTACCCGCGTTGGTTCTCGTTCTGCGTATTAGATGRTGCCTAGTCTTAGCTGCTTTTCCCAGACAGTCTTCTGAAGGCCTCTGGTACTAAATCTGTGGGTTTTACAGTAAATCTGCTGTCAGTTGTTCTCAGATCTTCCTCGCAACGGATTTCCCCGATGATAGAGCTGCAGGGCGTGCGAGGAGACCTCGGTAGCTATGACACCGTGTGGGAATGCGGCAGTGTCCTTGCCGAGAGCCGGGGGCATGGCGTGAGTGACGGGGCTCAGCGGAGGGCTGGAGCCTGCCTGCCCGTGCCTGTGGGGCTGAGGTCGCGTGCCCGGCCAACGGGCACTGCGGGGATGGCTGGGGCTGTCTTCCTCTTGTTAGATTTGGGGGTTTTTTTTTTGGCATACTCCATCTGAACCGAGTTTGATTACGTGAAGTTAATATATGACATAAATTTGACCTCCAAGTTATTTTCAGTACTGCTTTCATCCACTTTTCCTATAATAAATTTCTTGTGTAATATCTCAGTAAGAGAGTCTGGCTGTTCTGCTGTTAAAAAACAGYTGTCATCAAATACGTGGGAAAAGTTGGAACATACACATGAGCATGGCAAAGACTGAGCAGAAAGTTTTGAGATTTTTAGATGGAATTGTAGTAGAAATTGTTACAGCAATTTATGTGCTTTATAATCTCATGTGTCTAAAAAGAGAAGTCCATAACATACTATTTTGCAGCATTTTTCTTCCTGTGACTATTACTGCAGGAACCCTTCCGAGCCTAATAARTATTGTCCTGAAGAGAATAACATAGTATTGGTTCCTCAGAGTTATGTTAAGTGCAAAAAACATCATGTATATCAAAATGCAATGTTTAAAACAAGTTGACCTAGAAGAATTTTTTCAAAAGTGAGTAGAGACTCTGGGTACCTGCATCTAGACATGTTAGAGAKATGACTGGATTCCAGGAGGAGATGTATAAGAAGCCCTCTACCATTAAGATATTCCGCAGTTACATGAATAACGATGCTCACCACCCATGAAAACGTAAGCTTTTCATCTTGGCTGGATTGATGAACAAGCAGAAGGACTTTTTAAAATGTCCACATGTTTCTAGGCTTTCCTGTAGTTGCTATGAAGTACATYGATTTTTATACAAAAGGATTTGTTTTAAGTGCATTATTTCAAATACGAAGAGGACACTTGTGATGCTGTTTTTTCCCTCTTCCTTGGGTTGCAGTTTCTGCAGCTGATCTGCACAGTGCCAGGGTGACGGTGAGGAAGAAAGCACAGACAGAGTGAGGTAGTGCTTATACTTCACATGAGTAAAACGATGATACTCCTTACTAGTGATCAGGAAAGCTTGGAAAAATGTGCACAGGAGACATCTTTCTGCATGGCATAGGAAGGGTTTTCTACATCGTGAGACATTCCCCCTGTAGCAGGTACGCTTACGGAGTCTTCACAATGCCCTTTGCCTGTCAAACTGTATTTGATCTAAGTTTTCCTCCTCAGGCTCTATAATAAGCTTTAAAAACAATATATGAAATATGCCTTGAGGACCCCAAAACATTGGAAGTCAGGGTTCCCGAAGCATTAACAGGGGAAAAAGTGATGCACCTCCTGGAGCTGTTTGTGTTTACCCACTGTTGCAGTGTGTGTCCGAGAAGCCTTTAGTATAGTATGCCTATGAGTAATGGAAGTCTGGTTTCTTTTTGGAGTCAGAAAGAACGGATTTTTCTTTTCTTTTACCAGTTGCCCTACCTGGACACTAACTAGACAAACACTTACAACTCAAATGATGTAATGCAATCAAGACTGTCTTGTAACAATCTGATTTGCCTCTCTCATTATAGAGAGTGACACCATTAGAAGACGTGTTGAAGCTTTCAAAATGATTATGGTATGTGAAGATACAAAGGACATGGATGATAAAATTTGTTAGATGCCTGCTGTAGAAGTGTTGTGCACAGATTCTCATGAACAGCTTAGTCCTATAGCTGTCTTTGGAGAAAAATAACAGATTATGAAGGACTAAGTCAGAGCTAGAATTAACATCCTAGCTTGAAGTTTAATTGCATTTATTAATAGGAATAGGGGCTCTTTTTTTTTTTTTTTTTTTCTTTTTTTAAACCTGAAGCCAAAAATCTGAGTTGTGAGATTGCTTTAATACATCTTTTTCTCCCTCTGCTCTCGGGGAAGTTGAGATCAGCATGACTTTTGGGGCAAGACTTCCCCGTCACTARCAGACAGAAGCTTGCAGGGGTCGGGGCGCTCCGGGGGCGGGCGGTGGTGGCACTGGGGGACGCCTCTGACCCCCGCGGCAGCAGCCTGCAGCCAACCCGAGGTTTCCTGCAGCTGGGGAGTGCTGGGAACTACTGGAGGTAGGCATGGGGAGCGTTGCTATTGCCTTTGCCTGGTTTGGCTTTGCACTGTTCCTGAGCCCCGTCGTCCCGGCGTGCCTGCGGTGGAGTYCCCCGGGAGGTCCATCACGCAGCTGAAACCCCCTTTCGTGCCGCTCCACTCCCACGGACGCTCTTGTGTACCCCAAACCCTCTTGCTGCAGGCGCACCGATGTACCGCAGCCCYGCACTTTTCTCCGTCCCGGTATCTGTTTGCAGTACTCATTACAACAATCTTTCTTTTTTGATGCTGTAAGTGAAATCAGCGTCTTTTATCACTACTTGTAAATAAGATTACAGGAACAATTGCAGTTCCACGCAGGAGGAAARTCTAACTAATGAGAGATTTCTAATTCCAGGTTTCTAAAGGGCAGTTGCTGTGAACATCTATGAGTCAAAAATAATTAAGACAAATTAAAAAAAAATACTTCTGAGCACTTTAATTTTTGGGCTGAGAAGCCAGGAAGCTCTCTCTGCACAGATCTGGCAKATGATTTTATAGACAAGAATCTTGTACGACATTTTCAGCGTTAGAACTATTGAAGCAGTAAGTTGAAGTACTCTTGTGCTACTAGGACTGGCAAATTTATGGCTTGCCCACCTCCTTTATCTCAGTAGAAAAACATATAAATTACAAAAKGAGGCTATTTATTTTCWTTTTTTTGAATTTAAGGTCCGTGCCCGATCTGTTTAAAACACTGCAGCAGAAGTTAAGGTATAGAAATTACATGCTGGCTGCAATATTTCTCACTGTATCGAGTTTGACCTTGTTTTGTTGGACCTGATTTTAATACGCTGGTAGCACTTGCCTTGTGATAAAAATGCTGCTTTACCCTGACAACTGGGGCTAGTTCTTCTGGGAAAGCAGCGAGTGATTCTGCTGACCGAATAGGAGAGGCTGCTGAATGCGCCGTTCGGCTGCGAAAGGGCATGTGTGGCTCCCCGGACCCGCGGGTCCGTGTGTACCCAGGCTGTCCAACCCTCAGCCAGGAGGACAGAAGCTATCAATCTTAAGGGGAAATAGTTTAGGTTTGTGTTAATAAAGCTAAAGGCCAAGAGCGGACACGGGTAAATGAGAGTCCGTGGGAGGCGGGTGCGGAGCACCGGGGCAGGTGAGGACAGCCCCCCCCCCGCCCTCGGCAACCGCGGAATTCCTCGGCGCGTGCGGAATGTCCGGAAATCAACCCCAAACTTCTCAGGTGGGACGACTGACCTGCCCGCCTCGCGATCCGCGTTGTGCTGCCTTGTGCCATCCGCTACACAAGCACGTGAGCTCGTTTTCTGTTCCGAGTGTTGTCACGGATAAGAGGGGCTGGTGTGCGCGTACCGGGTATACTGTGGCTGTGGGCTCGGAAATCAGACGCGTGGCCCCACCATCTTTAAAAATATTTGGTGGARATGTTTGTTTCTGCAAGTGAAATGCAAAAAGTTTTCAGTTGCTTAATGAATGACTAGGGTTATTGTGTCTCTAGCTTACTTGCAAATATTTTCCYTAGGCAAGGTAAACTTTTGGTTTTTTCTGGAATGTATTAGATTCAAAGCTATGGGCCAGCCCTCATCCTGAAGTGAGTAATAAAATATTTCCCAAAATTAATGAGAGCAAAGCTGGGATGCAACTAGTGATGTGATAGTTACGGTTGATTTTTCTCTATGAGATTATTTTACTGTGCTTGGTCACATTTGGAGGTATATGGTTACATCTGGAGGTATATGGTTACATTTGGAGGTATATGCTTAACCCTTATCCAGGCAGTCTTTAGCTTCAGTAGGAACTTGCACCTGTAGTGAATAAATTAAAATGGAAGTTTTGGAGTCTAACTTTTCTCTGTTCAAAGGGATTAATAATTTATTAAATAATTGTAATTAATTTATTAACACTCAAGATTAATAAATACAGTTTAAGCATACARACTATAAATACAGTTTAAACATAGAAATGCTAAGATTAAGCTGTAAATGCCAGTTCTCTATTGCAGACCTTAAAATTTGAAAATTTCGCAGAGGGGTTAACCATCAGTCTCGTAGTATATAAACTGTTACAGGCGCTTTCTCATTGCTCAGCTCTCCTCTAGGGACTTACTGAAGTTGGTCTTCCCAGCCCCATAGTGCGATCCCCTCAGCAGGTGATAACCTGCACCCTTTGGATCAAGCCCTGATCAGGAGGTGAGGAGGTGGTCCTCRCTGTGGCCTGGATTCTCCTTTTTTCCTCCATCAACAGCAGATGGRTTTATTTTTAACTACTCATTCCTATGGTAATCTCTCTCCTGGTTAATCCTGTTAGGAGTAGAAATGTGCTGGCTGAAATTTCATATATTTAGAAATAGCATCCCCCAAGAAAGATGTATGTAATGTGGAAGAATAGCCTTTRAAATATATAGCCATATATTAGGAARGCAAAAAGATCGAYTTATCCRTAGTCTTGCATCCTTTTGTCAAGATTTTATCATGTCGTGATACAAGCTCTTAAAAAGGTATTTGTAGCGTTGTGGTTTCATAGCCTGGCTTAATTCCCTGGCTCGAAGCACAAATTAAGCGCGTGTTGTTTGCCCACAACGTGTGAGCCCTCCCATGGCGGCAGTTTGGGGCCGTTCTGGGGGAAATCGTCACCCCGTGCTCCCGCGCGGGGGAGGGTTGAGCCCCCCGGCTCGGCTGGGGCTCGGCGGTCCCGGAGCCTCGCGGCTCCACGCGGAGCTCTGCTTCTAGCTCAGCTGGCTCTATGGAAGTCCTTCCTGGAAATCAAACCAGCTCTTGCCTACAAAGCTTTAACAAACATTCGGGGAATGAGTACACAAGCATTACTTAATTACACTGGAGTTAAGACTCGGCTCGTGGGTATCACCCGCTATGTTTGAAGGCTGGGTGCATGGGTAGGYAGTTGTTATTCCTGGTAGGTAGCTGGTTATTGTTTAGAAGAATTCAACGATTTCTTTCCACTGACTAATTGGACTAGGGATATAAGTACTCTCATTCTTTGGCTATTCAGAATAGATTATCTGCAGTGACTAGAAGAACTAAATATTAATCCATGTATGGCTTTATAATGCAAATTTGATTTTTAGTTTTACAYGGTGCTCTGCCACAGTTTAAAAAAAAACCCACAACCCAAAACACAGTAGGTCTACTCACCCCCTTGATATTTAAATAATTCATAACGTTGATAACACAGACCCTTTCTTGTTTTGTAGTAATTAGTTTTGAGATGAAGTCTAATGTAAACTAACTCTGCTATAATGCAGATTACATCTGTGACTCTTTCGACAGCACTGTCCTGGTGAACATGCAGGTAATTCTCAGGTTTGCTGGTGAATATTGAATTAATGTTCCTAGAACCTTTGGTGTTTCAGTCTCCGGTAATACTGCTCTGAAGCGCAACCAGGAACATTTCAAACTCTGCAAACCGGGCTTGCTTTGTGGCAGAGCCCCTCAATAAACCACCCCTCCCTGGTTGCCAGAACACATTTAATGCTGCTGCTCCATAAAAGATCATTTCTTTCTAGGGAGAATTAAAGCAAATGGAATGAGAGCGGTCCATATGTATAAGCCATGTACGGTTATTCTTACAATTACAAGTAAGATAGTGATAATTACCATGGCAATTTGTTTCTTTATGGATGAGATTTCTTCAAATAGATGCAGAAATATCTCTTCTCTGTATCCTTATGTTTAGCTTTTCTCCGAGATAAAGGTTTCAYAGCAAACATTTTAAGGAAATTGATGGTGCTTACAGGAAAGCCTCGTTTTTAAAAATGTTATAACATTTTTCACTAGTCATATAACTATCTAAATAAAAAATTGTCCTTAAGAGTTCCCATATCACATTTAATATCCAAGGGGGAGCTTGGTAGCTAACCAAACTAGGGAAAAATATACAAGTGCGTCATCGTCCATATTGCTGGTTTGAATGAACATGGGTTACCAGCAGCTGAAAGCACTCAGGGTTATTCTGTGGCCCTGCTGGTTTGCTGAGCTTGGCTTAAACCCTCTTCTGCAGAGGAAGGTGAGGGTCACCTCCTGATTCATCAGCGCCAGATGCTCCTTAYCGGCTTCCCTCGGTTTACCTGCTAGCCCACCCCTGCCTCCTCTTCTACTGGCTCTGGAAAATATGATTAGTGCCAGAAAAAGAATCAGTTTTGCCCACACAGAAKTCAATGGGATGTAGAAGTGGTTATTTACCAGAAGAATTGATTAACCAAGTAAATTATTCTGTAAAGATGGCAAAATTAGTTGAGTAACRCGTTTTAACGAATGGAATCTGGCTGGCTTTATTGTGCATGTTCATGAGACTAGCAGTGCCTCTGGCTTTTGATTTAGGTTTGCCTGCTCAGTTGCTTGGCAATGTACATTTGAATTTCTGCATCCACTTSTGGAATTTTACTCTTTGCTCTTAACTTCGTAGATTTTAATGTTCTTCAGTTAACAGCTATTCTAAAATTGAGATTAGTTAGCAACAGGTARACTTGACTTAGGTTGTGATTAAAACATTTTGGGGGAAAAATCATTTACATGTTCTTATATTGAGGGAYTTAATAAAATCAATTGATTGTTATACAAATTCAGAGCCATGTCTTTTTGCATAAACCTGGAAAAGTGCCTCYTGAAATACATTTATAATGCAAGCTTGAAGCCCATTCCTTTTGTTCCTCTAGATGAGAAAGGAGTCCTTTTCCCAAGCCTAATAAATACAATTTTTTTTTAAATTGGATGTACTTATTCAGCACCCCCTGTAACGTTTAGGTAGGTGCTGTAGGGTTTTCCAAGTGCCGTGACAGGAGCGTTGCTGTCGTCTGCCTTTAGGTGTCCCGTCACAAGTGCTTATTTGAAGTGCAAGAGCAGTGTGGGCAGCGAAGAGAAGTCGGCTGCTTCTCTCAGTGCCTCAGGTGCGCTGAGTGCAGAGCTGCCCTTTTCCTACRGGCTGGTTTGGAAACCTGGGGGTAGATACTGAAGGTTAAGTCGTGTGATACACACAAGTGCTGTATTGGGATATTTACTTAATTCTAGTGGTCCTCAGTCCTAGGTCCATGGACCGCAGCTCTGAGCCTGTACCTCCTGCAGGTCACGTTGTACCCTTCTCTCCCTCCAGCCTCGGTCTTGGCTCAAACCACATCAAAATCTTGTAGAGCACACGTTCCTCAGAACTCRTGAAGAGGAGAGCTACTAATTTCCTGATGGTACTTTTCATTGMGGTATTTATAATTGGTAGGAATTGCTTTCTCTAGGCCTGTTATATATTTAAATAGTGATTTTTTCTGTTTGTCATTAGAATCCGGTTCCGATTTCCTTACAGTAAAGATTTTCAGTAGATTGTATCGCCAGAAAGACAAATCTGTTAGGTCAACTTTGATTACATTGGGGAGACATATTCCATTTTATAATTCACTGGGGTCTGTACTATTCTTAAAGCAAAATATAAAGCTACCTCAAATGTCAGAGTTTGATAGATTCAGGATGCGTCTCCCCCAAACTCCATTAGGCCTTCTAATCTTTAAAGCTCTTCTTGTTCCTCCCACTCGTGCCTTCCAGAGTTTTATTCCATGTCAGAGGCACTTCTCCCAGTAAACACTCTGGACAATTTAATCTTGCTTCCATGACTGGCTGGGATGAGTGTCATGTTCTGCATAAGGGAGGGAACTTACAGCAAATATTTAAGTGGCTTCTTTCTTTCATTTAAACATAATCAAATGTTTTGAGGGTATAATACAAAGCACAGAAATGCAAGGTTGTGCATGCAGAAGAATACAAAATGAGAGCAAATGTGACTGGTAAGGTAGGTGCTGACTGAAGTGGTGTCTGCGTAAAGATGTATTCTAGCAGGAGATGCTTGGCAAAATAGATCAAGTGGAATTGTAGGAACACTGGGAATGATTACAAAGATATTTCTGTGGGGACATCAGTGGTCTGGATAGTAAAACAAGTGGAAAACATGCACAAAAAGAGCATTTTAAGTCAAGAGGAGGGAAATTCTGCAAAATAACTTCATTTGCAGTTTTAACAAAATTTAACTGGATCCTGTTTCATAAAAAAACCAAAAACCGATATGCTATTTGCATGCAGAAATGAGAGCTCATGGTGGTACATGTCAAAGATGTTGGTGCCTAGCGTACGTTTTTCTGTGCTGTCATTGGCTTAACCGTTTTACAGATTTCAGGTTGATGTTGTAAGCATAAGTAGGTGGTATGCCYGCCTATGTGGGTTAGGAAGGGTAGCCTCCCAAAACCTGAGTGAGTCAGTTGTCTTCTAAATAATTAGAAGAAACTGTGTAACCAGTATCAAAAGGCRTATTGAGATGAAGCTGTGATGAAGTTTTTTCAAAATGGAGGAAAAAAATTCGTCTTTAATACTTTTGCTCTGGTTCTAATTTAATAGGAGACTAATAAAAGATAAGTTGACCTTTGAATGCAGTGTGATTTTTCTCTGTTTATTCCATATAGAATTTAAATTGGCCTTTTTTACAGTTTTGTTAGCTACAATGGAAAAGTTTTGCATAGTTTGTCATGGCTATGTTTTGGTTTTGCTAGCCTGAGGAATAGATGCTGTTGAAAAACATAGCCAATACTGCAAATAGATCACTTCTGAATAACTGAAGCTCTGAYTGGTTGAGCTTTTGTGAATAGTAGCATTTTGTCAGCAGCTAAATCTGTGCCTACTTTTTGTGTTGTATAATTACCGAGTTCAAAATGGAACTCAAAAGCTTGATACCCTGTTCTTATACACTCGTATTTTAGCTCAGTCATGTCCCAGGCATGTTTTATGACAATTTTTCATACAGTTACGTAAGAGATTATTTCCCCATTTCTTTTTTGTTGGGCATCGTCTAATTCTGGACGTGAAACTGAATGACATCCACAGGGACTGTTGTTAGTATTACTACATCTTAGTAAAGGTTAGCGAGTGACCGTCTTCTGCAAGAGCATCCGTGACACTGTATGCTTCAGTCATTGGTTGTATGGGATAACAGATCAACGTACCATAAAAGTGTTACAGAATAAATGCCCCTTGCATTGTAAGCAAATATCTTAATTTTTTTGGGTGTTTTTTCCTGGTGGAAGTGTGTTGTAAAATAGTAGTGTTCTAGTGTATCGACAATATCTCCGCTGATTTCKCAAGCTGGGGTCTAGATCATTGCAACAATTGCATAACATATAGCATTTYAAACATTGGCAAGATTAAGAGATGCAGTGCTTTACTTAGCTTGGTAATCTTTTTATTGTTTAATACAATCTTAGAATTATACATTTGCATGTATTAACTATGTTTGTTATGTGAAATATGAACTATCTGTGTTTCAGGATAAACCTAGATTACAGAAAGAAGACAATTTCTTTATCTGGGAAAAAGGAAAATGATTGAGGCAGAATCCTACGCTGGAATAGTTCTGAAAAGAAGGGTTTGTTTTAGAAGGGTTTGTTTTGAAGCCCTGTCCAAACGGTGCGAGCAGCAGAAGTCTCAGGCTTGCCCCCTTCGCCACATGAGACAGAGGCACAGCAAGGCAAAGGCTGGGGAGCACCGGTTCCCTCGCTGACCACTGTTACGGAACTGAGTCCGACAAGGCAGCGGAGCCGGGCGGAAGCTGTCGCGCTCGCAGGCTGTATGACGCCGCGTACGGCACCCTCCGGAACGCCCCCGGGCTGCCCCTTGGGCCAGGTATTCACGGCTCCGGGGAAGGCGCCTTCCGAGACTTGCTCCGCTATGGCAGGCGAAGGGACTTTGCAGAAGCTGATTGGATTAATACAGCAGAAGGCCAGTGTGAATAAATTCATGACAGCCACAGAGAGTAGAGCAAAACCTTTTCTCTCCGTGAATTTCTTAGCTCCGAGACTCCTGTATTTTTGGCAAGAAACAGAACTTGGTCAGTGGGAGCTTCTTGCTGTGTCTGTGGAATATCTGTTGAGATTTGTGTGAWCAGTGTGTTGAAAATTGCCCTTTGCCTCTGCAGTTTTTATCCTCCTGATTTTTTACTAGAGGCCTTTTCTTTTATTTGATAAACATGTGACAGTGCATGCTTGGGGACGTTTTGGAGTTTTTTGGTTTGAACTACAGGTGAATCTCTCTTCATACTTCTAAATTTCTTTATGCCTGAATATACTAACCATAAAGGGATGTGGTAACTCTTCTATGTAAGATCAGTGGTTGTTCGTTGAAGTCAATACTAGCTTCTGTTATGAAAGTGCTTAGTACTTGGTCACTGCTTAAAAGGCGGTCCTTGTCAGTTCTGACAGTGCTCTTGCGTGTCAGATACCGCCTTCATTTTCCGATGGGYTGAATATCAGCAAGGCTTGACAAATACCGGGGTGTTTTATTTAATGGTGACTGCTGCAAAGTGTTGTTAAGTAAGAAACATACTTTCATGTATATTGAGGGTTCAGAACTCACCTGTACTCTACAAATGTTAATAATGACTTTTTCAACCTTTCTGGTAGTCATTTATGAGAGGGGTTCRTTATAAAACTAACTTTCTGTCTCATATCTTCTCTGATTTAAAAGATACRGAAGTATTAGTTTCAGTATTAGCTTCAGGATTTCCAAAACAACAGTGTGCTGATAGAGAACAGCYTTCTCTTGCTCTTTTTGGTTGTCAGCTTCCTGAGAGATATCTGCCCCTTGCTACCTGTTTTACCTCTTTCTAACACTCCCTCCCCATCCCATAACCTCGCCYCACCACCAAAAAGGAAAGAAAAGGAAGAAACAGATTCATGACGTAAGTGTTGGAAAGACTTCTTTCCCCCAGCTGTGAAATTTGTCATAATAACAAAGAGGTGGTGCAAAGGTGCCTGACTATGTAAACTCCATGCTGAAGGCTTCAGGTGGACCAGAGAACCTTGTTTGTGCTCTGGGCCCAAGAGTGAATTTCRTCCTAGATGTTATTAAAAGCTCCTGTGCTTAACTGTGGCATGGCTAACAGCAAATGATCACTTAAATCTCCAAAGTAATAAAGATAGATAAACGACAGTAACGTGAAAATCTGTGCTTCTGCAAAAAAACCCACCCTAGTGTTATTTGGATTGCATCTGACCTACAAATACCTGGATATCCATCTTTCAAAACCGAACTGAAACTTAGTGTGAATTTAACCGTTCCAGGGAATTCAAGTAGTGAATCATGGTGCTGGAATAAAATCACGCAAAAATATCATAAACAGTAAAAACACGTGACATTTGTTCTGTCTGAAATAGCTTCAGTTTCCGAGCTGGAAGTTGGAAATGCTTGTTATCACCCTTTTCAGGAGTTATGTACCACTAGGGTACATGACTGAGAGGCATCCACTTATAAGCAGGGTGTAAAAGGTTGATAAATCACAAAAAAGACATACTTTTATGTGGAAAAAAATGCATTCAGCATTTTTTCCTGGGTAAAGTATGCAGAAAACCTGCTTAAATGGGGCATATAATTTTTAATGAATCAGACTCTTTCTCCTAGGAAATGAAGCAAGTATGATAAATATGATGGAAACTGGTGAATATCTAGGGTCTAGTAATCATATCATATTTGAAATCCACCTGAGGGTTTATATGAAAGGTAGTAGCTCAAAAGGATTAGTCTGTAGACTAGCAGACTTTGAGGAATGTGGAATAAATTGAAGAAATTTGATTGTAATCAATTAACAAATGTGCTACTGAAAATAGGGAGGTACTAGAAGAACAATTAGAAAGACATGAGGCACGTTAATTTCAGTAAATCAAGAGCCCAGTTGCTTAAAAATTTATTTTTAAGGCATCCAGGCATTACTTTCTTGGGAATGCCTACCCTGCTGTAAAACTTCCCTTGTCTGATTTCCTTCACTTGACTAAAATTTTTGTGTTTGCTGAATACAAGCAACACAAGTTTTAAAAATCCTGGTAAGAGGAAATTCTCCCATTTCAGACCTGGAACCCAACCTCTGTGGGGAGTCACCAGCTCTGCAGACGTTCGTCCTYGTTCAGAGACACTGGGCAGAGCCGTGGGCATCGTCCCGGTGGAAGAGGAAAGCCAGGCGGTCAAAGGAGATGACTGAAAAAATTTAAAAGATGTAGCTGTGGGAAGAAAGAAACGTCCATTGTTTTCACTGTAGCACTGATACAACTGTAAGGAAAAAAGCCTTTTTTTGTCAGGACAGTAAATACATTATGACAAAATCTTTGCAGCCAGCCAGTTGGATCTCGGGGTGATGTAATGACAGAGTATGTCAGACCTTGTGGACTGCATTGCACGTGTGAAYGGGCAGTAGAGAGCTATAAGAAAATTGGGCCGAGAAGGCTGTGGTTCTGGTATTGCTGGCAACAAAAAATAACAGTGGAAGAAGTACTGCTCTTCTTTTTATGAACTTGTGTGGAAAATGAAATGGAAGAGGAGGTAGCTGTTGGAGGGATTTGGAGGTAGATCTAAAATGGATGAGGAGTAAATTTAGAGACAGGCTCTGAGCCCCCAAACTCGGAGATTGGTTTTGAATTTCCCACATTTGTAGAATGCGCTGGCCAGGAGATGTGCATGTGACAGAAAATATGTAAATATAAAAATTTAGCTTATCTTGACCTGCACAAGCAACTGCAAACTGAACAGGACATTTTCTTTGATTCCAATAATCAAACGCACCAAAAGTCCTAAACAATTGCATTCCTGTTGCTGTCCGCTGACTATGAAGAAGATGCTTTTCTTCATTTTTCTCCTAGTCACACATGTAGAGTTTTCTCAAGAGCAATATATAAAAAAAATCATGCTTTCTTGAGAGAACTTCTGACAGATATTGGAAGTTTACAGGGATATTAATATATAGAAACATTTTTATCTAACTAGCTTCTGTTATTTCTTTTTGGTATACAACAAAATTGTGAGATTGTTTTGTAAAAGTGTTTTCTCTTTAGAGACGACATCAGATGTATGATAGGTGTGGCAGCTTAAAGTATCAGCAGATGAAGAAATTTGGATCTTCACAACTTTCAAACATTAAATCTGTTCATGTATTTCTGGGAATTTACATAAGGTTGTTGATACTGCRTTCCTCGTACAGAGCCTGTGTTCCAGGCTGGATATACATTTTCTGCAAAACATGCTGATTGGCAAAGATTTAAGTCAAAGCAGCATACAGCATTTGCGTGCCTCTTATGGCGATAATGAGGCCAATAACATAATTCATTACTTTTAATAATACACTATAAACAGCAACTACAAAGAAATACAGGATTTCTGGCAGAACAAAATGCTCGGTTTACAGAAACCAGAAGGGAAATTGAATAATGGCCATCAGTATTGATTAATCAGGGTTGCATTTTTGTTTGATCAGGCCAACAACTAGCCATAAACATTAGAAAGTGTTTGTCTGGGATACTGGAATCCCTGCAACTTTTTAAGTAGTCAGGCAAAAAACATCCAGCYAAGCAACCCCCCCTGAAAATCAACCCCATGGCAATCCAACACTGTAACTCCTTTTTAGTGTACTTATTGATTTTAGAATACGCTAGAGTTCAAAAAGTAGTTAGAAAAATTTGCACCTGGGAAGCTAAACCACAAGCCCAAACGGCGTACATAAAATTTCTAGTAGCTGGACGGTTGTACTATCACGTCTATATTCTCTCCACTTTTTTGATTCACAGGGATGGCAGTCATCAACATGGGCAAATGTAGCTCAAAGTAGGTTAGCATTATGGCAATGTTAAAATGATCTCTGAGTTTACCTGTCTTAGTATGGGCATATCATCAGCTGCAATCCATGGCAATTAAAGGAAATCTGATTTTTGTTGGTCCTGCATTTATTTTGTAAAGGAGCAATGAAAGCCAAGTGAAAGACCCTTCCTTCAGAGTTGCTGATCTTCAGTGGGAAAGTGGGAAAACCTAAATTGAAAGCTATAGGGGGAAATATGCTCACAAAGTTTCTGCAAATTCTTAGCAAGGAGATAGCTATGTATGGCATCGTCTGCTTTACCTTCCCACGTCTAACAACGGGAATCAAAATACACYGCAGCTGACCCCAATGGGATAGCAGTGGGTTTTATTGTTCGTTATGCCATAATTGACGGGACTGCAGTGCTTAAAGGATTTGTGATAAGAGGATATTCTTTCTGGATGAATTAAACCAGTTGCTTGAGAAGAAAGGTACCGAAAGAAATTCAATGGAAACCTCAAGGTTGTTTAGCGTATTGCTTGTAAAGGCTGAAGGTTTTGAGATTCYCAATGCAGATATCAAGCTTGAGGGCTGAGGAGGCTGGAGTCCTTTCTTATCACAATCTCTTCAGCATGTTGGGAAAACTGTATAATGCTGCACTTTGGACTTCGAGGGCATTTTAGCTGCCATGTAGAAGCTCTCTTGATGACAAAAACTGTCATTATCATTAGAATTGTCAAGTAGAAGGATTTGACAGGCTGGTTTGGAAAGCCCATCSACCAGGTATTCATATAGGATAGGTCTGCCTTTCTCTAATGAAGTAAATGGGGCTACCTGAATTTAACCAGGGGAAAACCTGGTTCTTGGGGTAGGTTGCCAGTTCTTTCCTAAAAGATGGCCCGCAGCTTCCGGAACGAGGACCCGAATTGTGAATCGGCCGTAAGGTTTCGTCCTTGTAAAAATGTCCTGTTAAGCTTCTTCCAGGTAAAATCAAATCCAAAGCACGACTCTACTTTGAAACATCCCATTGCTACTTTCTACGAGGTCTGAGGTGGGAAAAATATTGGCAAATGCAACTGTTCAAAAACATTGTGCAAAGTACATATATTGCTATATTTTCAGTTTCTTGATAAGGTCTGAGGCATGGCCCTCACATTTAAGTATATAATGGACAAGAGTTAATTGATGTAATTCTTGGTGTTTCTTTAGTCAAACTTTCAAATTGGGAATTGTGCCTCTTGCAGTACCGTTTTAAGCTATGACCTGGAATGACTTACGGCTGCTCTCTGATTATACGGGGATAAATGAACAAGGACTTTTTCTGGGCCACAAAATATACCATGCTAACAATTTACAAATAATTTTTTTTTCTTTCCTTACATTAAGTAAGGCACCTGAGGTCACTGGTTCAGTTTATGCAACTCCAACCAAGAAAACTGCCTGTAATAAATTAGGAGTCCAAAGGTATCAATGACAAAGTAGGAATTGGAAATAGGATGGACCGAAGGAATTAATATCTAGCATCTATTATGTAATTTTTTTACACCCAGGTGCTGGGATCAACTTGAATACTTGAAAAAACAAATGTCCTGTGAATACTTAGGATAGAAAGCGCATRTGATAACTTATCTGCAAAACAGCCAGTGACCCTCTGTTCTCTGTGCTGCCTACAGCATAAGTCCTTGTGATTTGTTATTGCCCTGACTGGTGATTTCGATGCAGGGGATCACCGTTGATCATGGTAATTCCAAAATAAAAATAACTTGCATCTCAAAAGAATATTTTATGTCTAATTTGTAATTGTYCCATGCAAATTATAACGATTCGACAGTTCTCTTTTGATATGTATATTGCACCGAAAGCATATGAGAAGCATTCATACGCTATTTATTGTAACTGACTGCTTTTCATTGGCAGRATTATTGCATTTTCTCTACTTACTTATAAGGAGTATTTTGTAATGTTGGCCTCACACTTTAATCATTTGCCACTTACAATTTTATCTTAGCATATATTTATTGCGTTTCTCTTTGACATTTTTAGAAATCCTACGCTCTACAGAAACTTTTTGGATTTTATAGCTTCTCACTTTATGATTATTTCTTTTTCTAAGATTAAATACTTTAATGGGAGTTTTAAAATGGTAAGACACTTTTACCTGTCTTGCTGAGATTCTGGCATCTTTGGGGGCAGGGCAGCAGAGAAAGGAGAATGTGTAATTTTGAATTTTAACTTGTCTCCCATGGTTCTTCAATAAAGGGTTTCACTGTGAAAAGGTTATCAAAGAACTAAGATAGTTTTAAAACGGTCTTCATGAAGCCTRGCCATATCTGAATCAGATGTGGCTTAATGGTTAGGGAATTTATGTTAGATTTAGGGCGTATGTATGTGACAGATCGTTTAATTATGCTCATCTCTTTTTTTCACAGTCTGCATCTATTTCAAACTCTACTTTAAAATCCTTGCGATGTTATTAATTGAGTGTTCTTGAAGTGGCAAACAATGTGCTTACATCTTACGAGATGGTTAGACTACCTTGAGACTAACTCCCTATGTTAATTCAGAATAAATTTAGAGGTTCTTCAGGCATAAATCTTAAGCCTGAACTGTGCCGAATTTCATGGGTTTACAGGAACTTGGACCTGAGTTACTAATTTAAAAGACAATGATTTGCATTGAGTGCAGGATGGAAAAGGAGTGGCATTAGAATGCAATGAAGTTATGCAGGCAAGGTATTTCAGGTGAATACACAGGACASCAGTAGGTGTCAAGGGTTTTAACATTTTAAGATTAACCGGTGGTGAAAGTGCTGAGAAGCGGAAAAAAAGTAACACAGATCTGATATTTTGTAATGAAGATTTAATAAGGATTTTGCCTTGGCCACTGCATTAAATCAGATTCTGTATGGTGGAGTTTTCATGTTTTTGGAGAATTCCGAAATTTGTTTGATTATAGAGGAAAAGCGGGAAGTTTGGTTTGGGGAATTAATTTCATGTTTTGAAGAATGAATATGAACGAGTAGCTAGAATATTAAGTTAAACCTAGACTGTTTTCTCTCTCATGCAAGTTTAGGATAAYTGACTCTTGAACACCATTCTGTGAACAGCTCTCCGCCTTACTTTTAGTCGTGCATTTTCTTGTTTTGGTATCTGTAACTTCAGGACTGTAGTAGGAGCGCCACATTTTTAGGGTGGGTCAGAATTGTCATCCACTGTCCTTTATCTTGTGGGCAATTCTACYGAGATCCCTTCGTTCAAGGGGACTGTTGCTGCAATTCTTCGTGCATCACCAGYGTCCTTCCAGGCTTCCTGCCAGACTGTCCCCTCTCCAAGTCCCAGGCAAAGCCAGGGCATTTGCAGAAGAGCAGATGCCTCCACGGTGTTCTTCTTGTGCCTTGTGTTGGTCATCGTCGTCTCTCGCTGTAAGGAGCCGTCTCCTCCGTGCCTGCTCCCCCTCCCAGCAGCTCTGCAGCGTGCCTTCTGCGGCCGCGTGCCTCTGCTTYGAATGACGCATTCCGAGTCGTGCGTGTGTCTGGGATGACGTCATTAATTGTGAAGGTATGTGGGTATGGGGTAAGAAATGCTGGACAATGATAGCGTTAATGMATTCTGAGAGCTTTCTTGGGGAAAAGCAATGCTTGTCTGATGGGTTGGAATGAGGCCCACGGATACTATGCGACCTCCAAGGRAAAAGTCTTTTCATTTTTTAGCAAAAGTCTATTTTTCTGTTTACAGATGGACTCTTCTTTAAGACACGCCTAGCTCTCCCCAGGTTATTCAAGTTAAACATTTTTTGCATTTGTGCCCACGCCCAAACCACGTTGTCTTCCGAACGCGGGTGTCCGGGCCGGGCAGCAGCCGCGGGCTCCCCGTGCCCCGGGGTGGGCCGGGCAGGGCCGGTGCCGGCGCTGCCCTCTGCCAGCAGCGGGGCCGGGCAGGGCTGGTCGGGGTACCCGGGGGAAGGAAGGTGCTGGCAGCAGTTGTTGTCCCCTTCCAGGCGGTCTGTAGGTCCCAGCCCAYGGGGGATCTGCCCGGCTTATTCCCTGCAGGAGCCTCCTCTGTGTGGCTCCGGCTCGTTACAAGCCTCTGTTGGCGTGGACGGGGTAGAGCAAATCTGGCAACTTCTGCAGATTTTTTTTTTTTTTTTTTTAAGTGCAATGGCAATGAAAATTAAAAAAAAAAAGCTTACTAATTACACTTTTGAACATGACTTCTATTAAGAGGCAGCTACGCTGAACCCCGACGTCCCCAAGGTTTCGTGCCCTTAGCTGCAGATTGACAGTGTGTAAGCACATGAGCTTTTTCGGGTGTACCCCCGCTGGTGCCTGCTGGGTCGGTGGGTGCTGAGGCAGTGCCCCCCGGTGCCCGGGGCTGGGCTGGCCCCCCGGTGTCGGCGGGAAGGAGGGTGCCAGCCGTGCCGCCCTCCGCACGGCGGGGCAGCGGGGCTGGGCGCGGGGGGGAGCGCGCGACCCCGTCCCCGCCCTTCCCGGCCACCCCCCGTGCTGCGCGCGCGTCCGCGCTCGTGGATCCCGCGTGTGACACGCGGCGTCCCGAGGCTTGCGAAATGACGGGCACAAGCTCCTGTGGAGCTCATTTCTTTTTTTAAATTTGAAGCTAAGTGTATGTCTAAGAATGCAGAAAAGTGTTGATGTGTCATTTTATTCAGAAATACGATATGACGTGGTGATTATGCTCTATTACAATATATATGCCGAGTCTCTCTCGCCTTTGTACTCTGATCTGGGATCACATGTGATGCCCAGCTGCCTGATTGTTATGTACCAGTAATATACAGGCCATTTTTATAAACAACTGTGATGCAGCCAAGCGAGTCCTATTAGATTGTTTGTTTTGATCTCACTAGTTTCAGGAATACAGCAGTGGAGCTGCAGAACAATTGTATGTTGTCCACGCTCGACAGAGATATACATCCGTGTGTAGAGGCAAGGTATTTATTAGAATGTTTTAAAAATACATTTAACCAGAACAGATAATTGCTTTGAATGTGATACTTTGTGCTATTTAAGGTATGTATATTTTTACACTGTAATGTAAAAAACCCCCACAATAACAACAAACAAACAAACAMACACATGCAAAAAACTAATGAACTTAGTATTAGGGTGAGAAATGAAGTAATTCCCTTCAGTTTTCTAGAGCTGGCTTGCCCAAAGACTGAGCAAACAGTTTTTCTGTGTCTGGGGGGATGACTGCGGTGTTTTCTGATGCCTATTATTTCCATATGCAGGCAAAATCCTTCGTTGCTCAAGCCTAACATATATGCGCTAGGTGAACCTGAAAACTTGGGTTATTCATTGTACGTAACTTGTCTTCCCAGGTCACGTAAGACAGAGAGCCGTTGTGACTCAGCTGTGGAAATATTTAGTTACTAACACGACTTTACCAGTTCTTCTGAAGCCATTATTTCAAGGGTTTGGGGCTCAGAATCATTCCAATTAATTGCTTGTTTAAATTGCATATTTTAGTCCATAGTGTCATGATCCTCTCASTTAACACTGCTGTAGTTTGGGTCACTCTGCACCACCGAGGCAGAGGCAGTAAACTGGGATTTTTGCCTGGTAAAGGTATTCCAGAGGGGAGGTGAGAAAATCTGATCCTTACTAACCATGCAGAAACGGATCTCTCTTTTGAAGGTTTTGTCTAAAAGGTTCCCAACATAGTAAACTGCATGGAAATGAATTCATTTCCTTTCAAAAGAAGAAATGAGGGAGATGTCTCTAGAATTTAATTTTCCATTTTGGGAAGTCTGCACTGTTTAAACTCAATACTTTGAGCTCCTTTTCCTGCTCAAGGTGGATACACTCTAAATAGATTTTCAATGTAAATTGCCAGCGGTGGCAGAATGGTGAAAAGTTGTTTGGGCCATTGGTCAAAAGATGGATGGCTGGATAACCGTGCACTTTTGTAACTCAGTCTGGTGGCCAGAAATGATTAGAAGTAGCTGAACAAAGCAGATGTTTATAAACATTTCTCAGTCTTTTGTTCTTTTGAAGATATTTGCCATTACCAAGAACTTCCAGGCTAACTTGCTCACAAGAAAAGCATGTTGAAAGCATGTGGATTTCCATGCATGTTAGTAGTGGAAATGCTACATAATCCCTTTGAAACCTTTTTGGGCTGGAATTATTTCACACTGGTGCAGGTACTGCCGTGGCTCTACCTGGGACGTCTTGATGGTCTTGGTCGCGCTCTGGCGCGATGGTAGAGGTTGCTTCTGGTGATGTCCCAGGCCTGTGGAGCAATTGCCAGAGAGGTCTCTGATGCCCTGTCCTCTATGTTTTTTCTCAAGTCCCTTCACAGCTGATTTCTCATTATGAACATCTTCTACGTTACAAAGCTCATGCTTCAGAGCTGATGCTAAATTGTTCATAACAGAGAAAAGGATGTGTGTAATTTTTTRTGTGTGTAGGTAATTCATCCAGATTCACATTTCGCTGTAATTAAATAMAATAAATAAATAATTTTATATATCAGGTATAATTAATATTCTAGGACATCCAAAAGACAGTGCTTAAATACCTGAATTTTGTTAATGGATTCAGTGCATGAGGCTGTTTCGTAAGCACAGGTCTACATAATTGTTCAGGGATTACCTTAGATCTTTCATTAGTGATCTAATGTACCACCCAGGCTAAACCACCTAYTTATCTGGAGGGCAATTGATTATAAACACAGATTTAACTAACAAATCAATCATAATAGCTGAGATTATACTGCCAATCCTCTTTTAGTGGATTTTTATCAATTAGTACCTAAARTGTCACTTATTAATGTCTTCTATACCTTTGTTGACTCTTGATAAAATTCAGGTAGGAGACTATCATGTTTTAAAAAATAGTGGAAATGCTGTATTTTTGGTGCTATCCTGTAATTCTAGGAATTATTTATTAATCTGATTTACCAACATTGCTTTGTTTCTAAAACAAATATGTAAATTAAGATTACGGGCCTGTTCTGTAACCACAGATAAAATTGTCTGTAATGAGCTTGTGGTTTAGGTCTTGACTCAACACTTTGTGCTCCTGTAGGTCATAATCCAAAATCCATAATTCATAGGAGGGAAAAAAGTCTCCACTCACTTCAGTGGGCTTGGGATCATCACAATCAGTGTTACTGCCCATGCAAGGAAAAAAGCAGAAGTCGGGATCAGAGCTTTTCAAGAACTTCTAGTTCTCTCTGAATGTCTAGGAAATGTTCGTGTTCAAGAGTGAACCTCAATGTTTCATATGTTATTTTCACAGAGGTATGTGCTAAAGGAGTTAGGCCAGCCTTGCATATAAGAATTCAGTAAAATAAAGAAAGGTAAGATTTACAGGGTCRGGTTCTCATATTTTCACTTGCTCTTGGCATCATCATTATTTAGAAATCTYCTATAAAATCAGTAGAACATCTTGGGGGGGRCAGGGAAAGTAATACYGAATATAAGGGATCAGAGTCCGTCYGACTTAGAGCATGTCCTGTTGGATGCACACAGTATCACCTGGTAGTGGTTGGGGGTGTCTGCTCTAGAAATACCTATGAATGATCAAAATCTTAATGTTTATGGCCTCCGTATCATGCCAGAGAAACCTTCTTTTTTTCTCCTTGGGCTGCGGCCTTGTAACTATGAGCAACGGGGCACATCCACCCATATGAAATCTTCGATGAGAGTCCTGCCCGTCGATGTCCCTGCTGCTCCCTGAGCACAAATGGGGAGACTGGGAGGAAGATCCCGGTCAGGTGGTGGCCCGGGGGATGGCGAGCAGCAGCCTGTTGGCATGAGTGCATTGAGGGATGGGAAGAGCGACTTCCATTTGCAGGCACTGACACATCTTTTGATTCCTGTTTTCATATAATGACATGCACGCCTCGTTGTGCAACAGCTAAATCTCATACTAGCCCTCAAGCACGTTATAATGCTCCTTCCCTATATGTGACTTCATCTATACCATTTTTAAAACAAAGCGGTCTCATACATGTTAGATGCAGAACAACTCTGTCAGTGTACTCCACGTCATGTTACTGAACATGGTCTGGGTCTGTTGTCTGTGTTCGGCACTATGCTGGGTAAGCAAGTGCCCTATGACTAATTCATACTATTCTTAATGGGTCACGTTTTTCTTCCAACAGCTTCTGTGTGGCTCTGTAGACCACCCTGCCAGCATTAGTGACTGAGGGGGAAAAAGGACCAGAATTACATTGTATTAAAAATACAGGGGTACCAATGGAAGCAAAATAGCAAAATAGTGTACCTCAGCTTGGYGTCGAAAAGCCGTCTAATGCTTTTAGGGGTAAAAGAATTGCTCTAGACTTTGAAGCATACCTTTAAAATATACCACACTGCTCAGAGGCTTCCTGACTTGTTGGGTGAACGTGACTGGCTTGCAGTGGGGTTTTACTGGYGCGGAGCTGTGATGCACCTCCCCTCGGTGAGTAGATGGCATTGAAGAATCCAGAACTGGACAGGTCTTACCTTCAATTCTCCTCTCTGTCCAGCCCAAAATTTGAAGTCTTCTACTCTTTGGGACCACAGATATCTTTTATCATATTGGGT
This sequence comes from Oceanodroma leucorhoa, assembly GCA_030449065.1. Classification (NCBI taxonomy): domain Eukaryota; kingdom Metazoa; phylum Chordata; class Aves; order Procellariiformes; genus Oceanodroma; species Oceanodroma leucorhoa. Next base: position 22,708,332 of record JASVER010000005.1, on the reverse strand, counting down.
TCAGAGGTCAGACTGGCCTTTGCATGCGACTGCTCTCTGTGATATTAGTGCTTTGGAAGCAACTGACAAGCAGCAGAACTGTTAAAATTCTTGGAAAATGCTGATGAATCTTTAATCTTTCTAAGATACACCCTTTGCTGACCAGTTGAGTGGTTCTTCCATTGAATCTACTCAAGGATTTTTCTTAGTGTGAGCAATAGAGCGTGTCATTTGGATGCATGTAAGGAAAGAGTGCAGAAATGAAAGGCAAGTCTTGGGCTGAAAATAGAAAGTAGATTCTTAAAGGACTGTGCTTGTCTTCTCTTACTTTTGTCCTTTTTTTCCATTCACTTCACTAGTGCATACCCCATGTATATTTTGTATAAACCTCTTTTTTAATATGTGCATTCAGCAGCTGTCTGAAGGTGAGAAATGTAGATTACAGCAGGTTAGGGGATTGCTGGGATATGGAAAAAGAGTTTCTATCCACTGTTCTTGTTCTGTGTTGTATTCAAGAATCTGATGTCTGTCACCTCCCGCTTTCTCAAAATAAGCAGATATCAATGCAGTATTTCTGAGGTGCATTTAATAAATAGTGATATTCTTTGTACTACTGTTGTTCTCTACATTCTGCTTGGTCAGCTGTACCCTCTGTCATCACTGTTTCAGGATCAAAATATGCTCTTCTAAAGGTGAAATTAAGAGTTTTGAATCTTTCTTTCTTTTTTTTTTCTATTTCTTTTTTCTTGTTTACCCATCAGTATCACAGGTGGGTGAGTACTAAAGACCTTGTCTGAGATTTTTGTTTTATGGAGGCTAAATGAGCACAGGAAGATGATATTTTATGAAAATAAGGTCTCTAAATATTTCAGAGGCAAGTTTCGTTTTCACAAATACTTGTCTGTAACTTCTGGTGGTAAATTCATAACATAGGATGGATGATTCATGGCTTGGGGATGTGTGCACACCTTGAGATAATGTTAGTTAGATAGTTTTTATGGATATGTTGAGATTATGATGATCATCCTAGTAACACATTTGATAAATGAACGTAATTACAAATACAATAGCAATTGATGTGATCACAGTGTTTACAAAGTGCGGTTCATTTTTTGTATTGATTGGAACTTTCAGAGAAGATGTGGAGGTGTTCACCGAGATCTCGTAAAACCAAAAGCCCTGGCTGCAGAGAAAGAGCCTGGTCGGAGGCACCAATCCCTTCACAGCGAAGACACTCCAGTTGGTCTCTTCAACAGCTTCTTGAGTAGAGTGTAAGTACATGTGGCATCTTTCCTATATAATCTCCTTTTTAGAGATTTCTGCATACCATTACTTTGCTTTTTTTCTTCCTGGAAGGCAAATAACAAAATGGGTAGAATCTACCTTTCTGGAAACACCAGTCTTGCTCCTCCTCAACTTAAGAGTGAGAAAGGTCAATTTTTTTTTAATTACATCAAAGATTTCTTTTGAAATAAAAATAGAAAAACAAACCACAAAACAACCAAAAAACAGCTGTTATGCTATGTTTTAGTTGATAGTTATTAATTAATTCATACAATAGTATGTTTTGGAAAGCCCATAYTTTTTTAGCTTAAGCTAGTTAACATAATTTAGGACATTTCCAATTATGGGAYACATTCAGATATATACCAGTGAAGATTTTCCTGTTGGGGTACATGCTCCTCATATAAACTGACACATGAAAAGAAAACCTGTAGAGAAAAGAGATCAAAGTTAGAATTGCTCAAAAGGAAGGGGATGATACTGCATCAGTCACAAAGGAAATATTGAAGAGATCAGAGATCAGCTGTGAAATTGCAGCTAGTGAGACTTACCCAGAGGAACCTACATTAGAGCTTGAGTAGTCCTAAATGACGGAGACAAACTGGGTTTAAGAGTAAGGTAACAGCAGGTAAGTCTGTCCTTCTAGCTCTGTGCATCCCTCTGGAATTAGAAGGGATTCTTCACGATAAAATACCAAGTTTTATGACTTCTCAAAAMAAMTGTTATGCTTGCATATATTCAGTGSTATCCAATWTGTGATGCATTTGGTCTCCTTTCCAGTGTTCGGGTAGCTGCTGGTGTATTTTTAACTTCCAGTTTTTGCAGTCATCTGATGACGACTTTCCTCTACTCTGCCTTCTTTAGTGTCCAGTGATCTATAAACCAACAAACGTGGCTTCACAGGTTTTTTTTAGCATACGTCTTGGTCTCATTGCTTCTGCTGCTTTTCCTCCCTGCCGTCCTTTCTTCTGTGAGAAGTCCTTTGTTCTTGCACATCTCTCAATCGGGAGTGAATCCAGTGACGTCAACAGGACTGTAAGGGCTTATAAACAGTGAAAACAAGGAGATCTTCAATGTTTGCTTCTGTAGCAAATCATACCTTATGCCGCCTACGATGCTCTTTTGTTTTCACATACTGAAAGGCAAGAACATGTTAAAAAAAACATGGGAGCATTAGTTTGTCATGCAGTCAAGTTAAATGGGGGATAGTGGGGAAAAGGATCCTCTTGCACAGCAAGGTCTTTCTGTTTGGAGTTAGCTGATAAACAGAAACTGTTTATCAGCTGTACTGATAAACAGTACTGTTTATCAGTACAGGTCTGTACTAGGTCCGTGTTGTTTAGAGCAGCCAGTAATTACTGGGCCAGTATTTCAGAATGGTTGTTCAGTCTAACATATGGAGGCAATATATTAGTGGCTATTTATATTTCCTGCTGCAATACATGAAAGATACCACTTATTTTTCCACAGAAAGCTAATGGTACAATGATTTTTTTGGGGTGTAATTCTTTTTAACATCTTCCAGTGGTGGAATTCCAATGCAGGTCAGTTTTTTTCTTTGCTATTAAGTACTTTGGTTGTACTACTCAGGAAAGAGGAGGCACGGCATGGAGAGGTGTTATCTTAAAATTAAAAATTTAGAACCGTTGAATATCTAAATTATTTTAAGTATCGGTGGTCCCTTTCCTTCCAAATCACTGAAAACCACACACTGCTATATACATTGTACATGTAAAATCATTTTACTTGCGTATTACGTAGCCGTGAGTAAGATGGGAATAGGACATATGGTTAGTAGCAYGTTCAACATCACAGTGCTCCGAAACCTCTGACAGTAAGACATGATAGAGGAAGAAGAGGATTGTATGTTCAGTTGAATTTACGGGTGAGATCAGCCCACAACTGACTATAACCGGAGCACTGAAGTTTTCTTCCGTSAATTCTGGGGTAGCAGTGGCTGCACTGTCACGATCTGCAGGTGCTGTTGATAGAGGAAGCCTTCAGTTCTTCTGCTTCTCTCTGACTTCCCATCTCGAAGAAGGACACTTGGAAGAACCCCTCAGGATCTCAACTGAGACTTACTGTCCTTTGTCAAACCAGAAAAGGTTCATCTTGTGAACGGTTGATCATCCTTAGCTTGTCTTGGCTGAAATGTGATTTAAGAGTACTTAGTACCTTGCATTAATTGGCTCTAAATGTGCAAAAGGCATGAAAATGAAATTCTTTTAATTAGGTGACATTAAACATTCAGTATTCCAACACTCGGTTGTAAATTGTTTTGGAAGTCATTACACGAAATGCAGCTTGGTCCACGTGTTCTGGCCGTGGACAGGGTTGCTGATGTCATGGTTGGAGCTGCCGTCCCAGGAGAGGCTGGCAGTTGCAGCTGAGGTACACCTCACTCAGCCCGAGGCAGAAAAACTGGATGAGGCGGTTCTCGGTGTGCTTGGCTTTTCCCTCCCTCTGTTTGCAGAATTCTTGGCTTCAGCAGCTCCATGAGCTGGACAAACAGGGAAGTGTCTGCGCTAAGTTCAGCTTGTCTTCATACGTCCAYGCCTCTTGATTTTCTGATTATCCTGGCTATTTTCTCCTTTTAAAGAGGGAATAACATTTGGAAAACTTCAGCAGGTTATAAAGGAAAGATATTTCAGYGAAACGTTTTGCTGTTGCATGTTCAGTACCGAAGCAGTCACTGCCCGCAGTGGCAAGGCGACGCTAAGGAGCCGTCTCAAAGCAGCAATCTCAAAATGTTTTAACCAGCACATGATTGTCGAGTAGCTGTTTGCAGCCTTCAGCAGAAAGTGTCTCTTCCCRTCAAAGAGAGGCGTGTGTCTCACTTTCAGACCGTTGCTTGATTGCCTATTACAAATACGGTGTGATTACCAAGTTTCTGCTCGTTTACCTGTTGTACCATTGTGTTTCTCCTGCCAAGTTTACCCTGCTCTGTTTAAGTAAGATTTATCACTCTGATAAAGTAGTTGTACAAGTGCTATTGCAGGAAGGAGAAAATCTTACTTCACGTAGGCTTGGCTTTTCCTTTTTATCCCATTTTGATGCAATCAGCTCCTCAGAAACCGCTCCCCTCAGTGAATGTAAATGTCATTAAAGCCCCCTTGGTTCCCTGCCCACTTCTCCACCATGAATCCGATCGCTGTTATTATTTCTGCCTGTGTCACTTTTATTTTCTCTTACCTTTTCCCCCTCGGTTTTATGTAAATAATGTTTGGATAATGGAGTGAAATGGTTTCCATGGTGCTGAACAAATACCGGCCACAGTGTGTGGGACTCCTCTGCACCTGAACATAAAGGTGAACATGTATATAATTTGTAATTATTTGGTTTGTTACAACTAAGTTTTGTGTGTCTTGTAGCATCATTCGGCTGATGAGAAAAATTAGTTCATTATGAATTCCGCAAAAATAGTTTTGCCTTTCAAATGATAATTTTTTCACTGTATTTATACTTTTTTTTTTTTAAATTACACTATCATGCATTACACCATCTGATTAAAAAATCTGCCGGAATAATATTTGCACTGAACATCTGTCATTGGCAGCTGTAAATATGTTCTGTATTTATCTACAAGAAATCAAGTTAAGAGCCCCTTGCAGTCAGCAGAACTTTTGCCGAAGGGTAAGAGTGTCTGAATGCCTGCTTCCCATGCATTTTCTTTAGMTATGGATGTCCTGAAGTAGGTTAAACATACAGATCATTAATTTTGAAACCGAACTGAAGACATAATGACTATTTTTAAAATGCCCCGTAACAGYTGCTGTCATGGAGAAAAGTTCCAAATGCAACTTTTGCAGGAGGGCGCGGGTTTGCGTGCAGGGGTCTAGCGCTCTCCCTGAGCCGGGTGGGGAGCGCCGGGGGCTGGGGCCCTGCCCGCACCCCGGGGCCCTGGGGCTCGGGCTGGGGCTGCCGCCGCCTGCCCAGGGCCAGCGCACGGCCGGTTGCTCCGCCTTTGCTGCCATCGCCGYGGGGGCAAAGCGAGCACGGGGACTTCCCGGGGGTTGCTATCCTGCCTGCGGTTTTCCCTGCTGGATCTGAATAATAGCCTGGACAAAGTCAGCAGGAGAGGTGGTGTGAAAAGAGGAATGTGTATTAATGTCCTTCCCTCCCATTTTGGGTGCACCTCTGTCTATAGGMTCCATACGGCTTTCTTACCCTCTGCAAACACAGAAAGAGGATTTCATTCATCCKCAATGAAGGAGGACCATAAAATGCATTTTATGGTCTTTAACTTATTGTCTGAGTTGCCATCTAAATAGAATTTACATTGTCTAATTTTACGTAGACCCTGTCTTCCCGTGTCAAGTCTATAGAGAAGCTGAGTGAGATGGGTTCAGAGCTGCTCCCTCAGGAGCCCAGGCCACCACAGCTGTGACTTACAACCGCTAGAAGCAGGAGCGCAGGCAGCAGGCGTGACCGCGTTTCTGAACTCAAATCGGTATGTTCATCACGTAACACGGTAATGCAGCATCGCATTGAACAAGTGGAGACGATGGATCCTAGAAGGAAAGTTTAAGAACTTGTCTTGTAAGATTCAGTAGCAGTTGTTTTGCTGTTCGTAAACCTTGCCCTTCTTAGGAAAATTTAGGTTGAATCTTGGAGCAAAGGAGGGAGTGACCTTAAATAATGAGATCTGCAGCAAAAGAGTACCTTGACTAGCAGATGAAAGTACATTCTCAACTCTACATTGTGTGAAAGCTTGCAGAAATGAAGTCGTGCCTCASTCTCTGAAACTTAAACTGTATTGTCAGGGAAAAAAAGTCGAGACTGAAGGTGCTTTAATTGAAAATTCCCTGCCAAAGTTTGAAGGCATTTACATCCGGACTCAGTTCCCCCACCTGGGGATGCAAGCCTTTTTGAATTTATAGGGTAGCTATCAATGACTAGAAACAACATTATGTGACTTAAATGACTAATCAGAGAAAAAATACTTAAGCCAACAGGTTTGAGAATAGTCCACAGGCAATCTTTAGCTATCCTTGTTATTGTAAATGAGTCGTTGAATAAATCAGAGTAACTTATAAATGAATGTAATAAATGAGTATCAACAGAAGTTTGTATAGGGATAATTCATAAGCAGAAAAGGGTGGTACATTTGTCAAAACGATTTTCACTGCAAATAATTCATCTGTTACTCTTATCATCACCTTGAGTTGGTCCTGGTGGTGAATGAGGAATTAGTATGGCCTCTACCACAGTGATATAAACATATATTGTCTTCAGCTGACGGCATGGAATAATCCCATTGCCACATTCTGCACCAGATGGAGAGTGAGTGACCTTCTGGCGCAGCCCCGGGCTGCAGCCCATGGCAGTACCCCAGTCTGAAGGTGACAACGGGACGGGTGACTGCTGCAAGGACCTTACCTGGAGGAGTTACGCGCTGGGGTGCTGAGCTCGGGATTAGAAGTGCCTAGAGCAATGCGGATCCCCGGGTGTCCTTCCTCCTGCCGTTCCCTGCCTRGACGCCTGTTGTTCCAAGTGGAGCAGTAAGCGCAGTGTGTTGGGGATGCTTTCACCCTGCTGTCACCTGGTCCCTCGGCAGGTCCCTTTCTTTCCCCTGAAAAGGCAGCAGAATGAGGTTTAAGAGGGGACCTGTAGCTAAGGCATGAAGTGGAGATGGAAGTGAAAGATTTGCTTCTGACTCTGACTTACCGTGTGTTGTGGTTTAACCCGGCRGGCAGCCAAACACCACSCAGCCGCTCGCCCACTCCCCCCCGGTGGGGTGGGGAGAGAATTGGAAGGGTAAAAGTGGGAAAACTCGTGGGTTGAGATAAAGACAGTTTAATAGGGAAAGCAAAAGCYGCGYRYGCAAGCAAAGCAAARCAAGGAATTCCYTCACTGCTTCCCATGGGCAGGCAGGTGTTCAGCCATCCCCAGGACAGCCGGGCTCCATCACGTGGAACAGTGACTCGGGAAGACAAAACGCCATCACTCGGAACGTCCCCCCCTTCCTTCTTCTTCCCCCAGCTTTATATGCTGAGCATGACGTCATGTGGTGTGGAATACCCCATTGGCCAGCTGGGTCAGCTGTCCTGGCTGTGCCCCCTCCCARCTTCTTGTGMACCCGGCAGAGCATGGGAAGCTGAAAAGTCCTTGACCAGTGTAAACACYACTTAGCAACAACTAAAACATCAGTGTGTTGTCAACATTATTCTCATACTAAATCCAAACCACAGCACTATACCAACTACTCGGAAGAAAATTAATTCTATCCCAGCCGAAACCATGACGCGGTGGTACTCCCAAAGCTATTTAAGCTGTGAAGTCATTTGTAACATTAATTGAGTTTTCCCTTCACCATCCTGAAGGACGGTGCTTGTTATTGCTCCTGTGSTGTTGCAATGGATACTCTAGAGCGTGATCAGCAAACAGGTAAATGCAGATGAACCCCCTTTCACTTACTGCTGCTTTGCAAAACAGGAGAGTTCTCCAAGGATAGTGTTGCTTTGTTTCATGGACATCCACCTTTCCTACCTTCCAGACACCCCATCGTCTGCCGGCATTTTCTCTTCTTCAGGGTTTATTATGCAGCRGCCCAAACTCTTGACAATAGAGGTTTGCCTCAGAGCTGTTAAGAGCAAAAGATGCATTATTAATCCTGCTGTGCCTCAGGACCAGATGAAAACACAGTCTCATTGCTGTGATGCTCGAAGAGGAGCAAGGTCGATGGTCCCCACTCTGCAGGGACACGGTCTATTTGGATCAGTGGTGGCAGGGATGCGTTGGTCCCACCACACGCAGATTGGGTGGGAATACGGGTATTTAACACACACCTTACAAAGTACGGTAACTGTGAGAGTGTGAATTTTGGGCAAGGGCACTAAAGCAACCCCTGGCTTCGGTGGCCTCACAGGCTGGACAATTCTTCTCTTTTACAATATTCTGTTTTGAAGGTGCTCTGTGTGGCTTTCCGAAGAAGAAAGCAGAGGAAACTGGTGKGTTTGGTGAAAACAATTACGTCATATCCGTCTTCAACTGTTAGAAGTGATAGCTGTCAAGACTTACGGTGGTGTGGGACAGGCTTTYGTCATCGTTATACCCTGGTTATGGGACAAGAAGAAGAAAGCGTTTCTTAGAGGGGATGCATAATACAAAGTTGCCCCCAAGTTGACTTTAATTGTGCTTCTACTGATTCTTTATGTCTCTACAGCCRGTTCTTCAATAACAAAGCAAGTTGTGTGCAATTAGAAGTCCCTTTACAACACTGAGGGTATCAGTGTAAGGAAAATATTCTGCCTATATACATAGTCTCCGGTATTTTTTGGGGATATTTTAAAGGGACAAGGTACTGTATCATTTTTCTATTTTAATGCTATGTTTAGAATAATGCTGTAATTCATCAGTTTCAAAAACCCCAAACAAACGTATCATCATCTTTAGTATTTAAAGGAACAACTGTGTATATTCTTCTTCCATTGTAGCACGCCAACATTGTTTTTTAGAAATTGTATTTAAATTATAAAATTAAGATAGCTGTCTTTTCTCCTACTGCGTCACGTTACAAATTAAGGATACCAGAGTGATAACAACAGTCTTTAATAGATATTAATAAATATAATTTTCCCTGAAGTTTTGACATCGAAAAGTTTGTGAGGAGAATTATGGCACTTATTATCAGCAATATGTTATGGTCTAAATTTAGTTACTGATGTTGTAGGAAACTATGGAAGTAGTTTTGGTTTAGATTGAGGCTGAATCAAAGAAACCCACCCTTCTCAGAAATTAATGGATGCTTTCATTCTTCCTGGCAGAGCTACTTTATCATTCATATGACTAAACAGACAATCAATTTAACAGCAACGTATGGGAATGGAGGGAATGAACAAATAAGCTATGAATGATGAGAATAGAAAAATCAAGCCCCCCTCCCTTATTCTCTTTTAATGGCTAATACCAACAGGGACAAGACCAGTAAAAAGAGGTTAATGAATTGCAAAGATCCTTTAGAAAGTGATTGACTGGTATTGAAGCTCAGTCAAATCAGTCATAAATATTTACTTTTATTAGCAACAGTGGGTTGCCTGTTATTTTCAATTGATTTTTAAAGCTGTCAAAAATCTACCACTGTGACTATTATCAAGTGTTTTATTTCATCAATATTTTCAAGCTACAAAGAGCCGGACGAAACACTGTCCTGGAACTATTTCCTATCTGTTTGGTAAGTATTGCTCCCAAATGATTGAAAGAAGGAGGTTAAAATAAGATTCACTGCACCATGCAGGCTAATCACCCCCATCGCTTCCCTGCAACATTTAGTCCCTCGTATTTAATGTCGCATCCACTCGGGGTTTGTTGTGCCGCGATAGTCTCCATCAGGGCGGCCAGGATTCCTAAACCTGTAGTTCTGCTGTTTATTTTAGCGTTTTGGAAGGAGCCGCGGTAGGTGCCTGCTAGAGGCTTTATTTCTCGCGAGCTCCGGGAGTGAAAGCCCGGCGTGGGGGCTGTGGTGAGCACCACGCTCGGGCTCGCCCGCCCGGAATATTGCTCTCCGCTGGGAAAAACCGGGGGGAAGAGGAGCCTGCCTAAAGTTGCTGCCTAGACAGGCTGCGAAACGGAAATATTTTCAAGGTGCTGTTTGCTACATTAAAGCTTAATAATATAATTCAAAGGAAAATAACAAAAGGAATTTCCTAGAGATAGCAACAAAGAGTTAACATTTCCCAGGGCAGACAAGTTTCCAATTCAATTAGTTTTAATGAACCTTCTGCTCACTGGTTACTGAACTAGAAAGAACAGCAATAAATGCCCAGAGGAAAGAGAGAGAGGATATTAAAGGAGGGTTAGTGTATAGTATATAAATTTCCAACTTGACTAAAAGAGTAGCCTTGATATAGTTTTAGGAACCAAAACTGCAATATCATATATGCTTTCCCTTTTCAGCGAGCAGTTGTCACACATGCTGGATAAACCACGATCTCCCTTGATTCTGCCAAACTGTTGACMCCCTATTGTCTCTGGAAATGCTGCAAAAAATTACAAACTGTATTTTCAGGGTTATTTTAATCCACTGAATAGGTTTCTTTTAAAAATGGGTCGCAGGATTAGTATTTCATAAGTCAATCATAGAGAAAACATAAGTTAATAASAAAATGAAAAAGCAAATATAAATTCTGTAGTGAGAACTCTATATTGAATGTCTTTTTAATATAAAATGCACAGTAATTTAAAAAAAAAAAGCTTTGAGGGTATTATTCAGCCTATTATTAACAGCATTTCCATGCATRTTTGCTTTAAGTTTAAATATTAATTTTATATGAATTTTGGTCACTGAAATTATGCTATAGAATTTCCCTCTTGTATTTCCAGAGTCCAACAGTATGTGTCAGATTTTGGTTAACATAAAACCACACAGTTGCTTATGTTTACACATCCATGCTGACTAAATATTTGACAGAAATAATAGATTTTAATATGTGCTGCATATTGTATTATTGTTTCAAATAGCCTTTTCTGTTATATGAGGCATTTTTTTCYCCCATTCACTGAATTTCCATGGAATTAGCTATATCTACTGAAAATATTTCATAGCYTGCTTTCTTCTATTAGCAAAGTTAAATACTTGAAAAAATTTATGGYGTTCTAAGCATATAGTTTGTCATTCATTTGTAATCTAATACGAATTTATAAARAACAAAAATCTGTTTTTTCCATTTGCATATCGGTATAAGTTAACAGAGCAAAACTCTGTTTGCTGTATTTTAATAACGGTGTTTATTTTTTTTAGTCACAATGCTGTTCAAGCAAGCAGATTTTCAGTTATATGTAGTCCTACTTATCTGTACGTTTCCATTGCTATTCTTCTTTCAAGCTAAGCTTGTATCCTTTAAACTCCTACATCTTTAGTACAGCCCGTGTTACTGTATAGGTATATGATGTGAAAGAAAACCATTTTTACAGCTACCTTTAAATACTAAAAATACTTATTCTAAAATGAAGCTTTGCCATYATCTAGGTTTAAGAAATGACATCTCACCTCCTTTTCTTACTGTTTAGTTAGCAATATCAGTATYGAAAGAACAAGAGCTTTTAGGCTGTATTTCTATTTTAATTTTCTTGTATATACAGTAGCTTTACCAAGTTTAAAAAATTAAAAAACAAAATCCAGTCACTAACTGCAAATAGAGAATTTCTTCTTTCTTTGTTAAAGTACTAAAGTAGTCAAAATTTTATTTTCCGTACCATCATCTTAACACTGTGTAACCAGATGTTAGAGTATCTGTATAGTGAAACACAGCAGATGACAGCCTGACAGCCCTTTCCACTGCTTACAAACTGCATATTTTTGAAGTACAAGGCACTAACCTCTTTTTTTTTTTTTGTTTTTTTGTTTTTTGTTCTCCAGTGTTTGTAACACCACAGAAAATTATTACAGCAATTTTACAGGCTGTTTACAAACGAACAAATGAACAGGCAAGGCGAAGTTCTTCAGGAATATAAAAACTCCTGTTTGTGGAAACTGTTTTGGGACAGGGCTGGGCGCTGGGGAGGGGCTGGAACAAGCCCACCCTCCGCGGGGCTCCCCTGCCTCCTGCTGCTGGGGAGCTGGGCAGCCCCTCGGCAGGACCCCGCTTCTGCTGACCACACGGGGAGCACAAGGGGGTACCTGAAATTAGCCATGGCTCTTCAATTGATGCCCTGTAGATTTTCTTGTGATTCGCTGAATTTCGTCCCTGTTTGCGCTGGGAATATTTGTTCTTCAAAGTTGCATATTCAGCGGTGAGTCGTATATTCGTTTTTAATAGCAGCACCACACCGCTGGTATCCCATGACTTCCAGAGCCGATGTTTAGCATGAAGCAGGCTGACAACTTCCTCTTCAGTTTGCTAAATCCCAATAAATCGCAGTAGAGAATTATGGGAAAGTGAGCAAGAACAATGGAGAAGATAAAATAACTCTGCTTTCCAGTTTCTTAAATAGCAACTAAAACTCTAGAACTTGCCTCTAAGATATTACAAGAACTTTGTCAAGTAGCACATGAGAAAATAGAGCCCACAGCCATATAGTAAGCAAAAAAATTCTGTTTGAGTATTGACATGACAGTTTTTGAAAGTTCAAGCAGAAAACCAATTATAATGAGCACTGAAAAGCCCGAAGCCCTGCTGTTCAATAAATAAAAAAGTACAACAAACTATTTTCCAAAAAGGTTCTAGAGAGTTTCTTCTTGTCCCGCTACTTACAATATGATTACATAAATAGTCTCTATTTGCTGTTGAATTGCCAGGCAGCTGTATTAAAGTACAAATCAAATCAAGTCAGGATTAGAAAGTAAAAGAGCATGGTTTAAAGTAATCTATCCCCCAGGAACTGTGCTCAGATTCATCAAACAGAGCTTAAAGTACAGTATATCTTATACCCTTGTGTTTCCATGCTGCACTGCTGCAAAACCAGTTATTATTTTTGATATCCAGAGAATGTTGCTCGTAGCTTTAGGAGGCTCACTTGCTTATTTAAAGTACTATAAACCTTCTCTGTCACTTATTATTATTTCTCTTGGTTAAGATTCAGGAGAAGGACATAAGTGTGGAAGACAAGAAGCTCCTTTATTAATCAGATCATATTTGCCTCCCCTGAATTACTCCAAATATGCGYGATGGATAAAGGAATGATATGTTTTCTCCCAGGTTTCTGGTGATCTGCAGGTGCAATATTTTTAAAAGCTTAACCGCTGTGCGTTGTTCTGCCTCGTCAGCAGCAACGTGCGTTTCCCTCTTAGTCGATGTATGGAAGACCTCAGCTCTAGGACCCYGGTCAACGGTCTTTGTGCGAGCAAAAGCGCTAACTCCTGTTTACCTGATAGAACGTATTTCTGTTGGTTTAGAAGCATAATGGGCCCTCGAAATGAGTGTAAATTATATGATAAGCCTGCCTTTATAAAGCTTTTTTGTATTCCTATTTTGAGACCATAGAAGTGTAAAATACCCTTTGTATAAAAGAGAATTACACACCGGCTGGTTTGCCAGAGGAAGGGCAGAGACTTGGCCTGGTTTTGTGTCATTATTCATTAAGACTGGGACTTTTACAGAGCGGATCCAAATTCTCATCACCCCTTGTTGCAAAAAGGCGACGTACAAAAATAAAAATTCATAAGCATGAATTTGAATAAAAAAAATAGTGTGCTTCGACACTTAGCAGCTGGTTAGTAATAGATASTGCCTGTATTCCTTTCCTAAGGACACAACAGGCATCCATAGGCATCAGCTGCCTTTTCAGTAATAGCTGTTTGAGCTTATAAGGTAGATCGCAAAGCGGGGCTGGCTCTTGATGGTGGGATGTAGTCGCAGTATGTTGCTGAGCTCRGTGCACTTCTAGGGCTTGTCTTGTTGATCAACAGAGGCTGCTGGGCTGAGCAAAGAGGAGGAGTTTGGAAATCGGAGATCCGATGCTACCCGATGATGATTTGCTGCATGACCTGCCCTACCGAAACTGCCACCYTTGCTGCAGAACGGGGACGCTGACCGCTGCCCACCGCCCCGGAGGGGCCGGGGGATTGCACAGGGAGCGGTTGTACGGCGCTTGGAAACGCAGCGCATTCGGTGGGYGCAAGGGGTTAGTGGCACGGTGAGTGTGCGCTCTTCTTTTTTGAACAGGCTGAAATCAGAGTAAAATCAAGTAACCAAACAGTGAGGATAAACCCCAAAGCGTTTCCACGCTTTAAGAAACACTAGYGTTGCCCACGCAACCCAGCGGAGGTGCGATGCTCTTCCAGGGTCTCCGGGGAAGCGCAGTGCCACCCGCCAGCGTCCCAAACGTCCGTCTCCTCCCAGGTGGCTGCTCTGGTTCGTCCTTTGGGATGTGGATCCTTCCGCAGCGGCGTTGTAAGCTGGTAGTTGTCACTCTGCGGAGGAAGGTCATCCTAAATTAAAAACAGGGTAGTSCCTTGATAGGAATGGGTGGCTTCATTAAGAAGGTTAGAATAGAGCAACTGAAAATTAAATTTGTTGGTAATTTTTCTGCTGTTGTGCCCTGGGCTGGAGGCGAGGGTGAGAGTGGCCGAAGCGAACCACTTGTTGCAGCACTTCCCCAGAAGTTTCGTACTGGGGAGTGACTCCCCTCTGTGGGACACTGTTACGGCTTTGGCTTCCCAGCGAGCACAGAGAGAAYGGGGCCGTTCTCCTCCCTTTGCCTTCTTCACGAGTTCCACAAATGGCACATCTTTATCCCTGTTATTTTATAAGCCGGCAGTGGATAGCACAGCGTATGCATGATTATACAAATGTTAGTGCTTTAAAGATAAGCACCTTCCTTCTTCCCCACTCCCTCTCCTGTGCTCAAATTGGTCTGAACAATTTTGGGGGAATCTTTTAATGAAGTATTGATTTTTATCAAGCACATCAAACTAAAGGTAAATGTACCATTGTGTCATGTTTAAAAAAAAAAACAATACAAAAAACCCCAAGCCCCAGTATATTACAGATAAACTAAGATAAATGACTTAAGTGCTCAGTTTGTGGAGTAAATTGAAACCATACATCACGGGCTTTCATTATTTTATATTATAAATACTGTAAAGAGTAGGAAAGATGATTGAACAGTAATACAAAATTAGTACTAATTGTCATGACTCCGTTGATGAGGAAATGTGCTTTTAATATAAATAATGCGGAGTAATCATTATAACAAAAGTTAATTTTTTATAGCTGGTGATTGCAGGGTGATAATCAGGAGACTATGACATCCATTAAATTGCCCTTCCCTGATCCCGCATGAAGAAATGAAGGGATCCGTGTTAATTTTAAAGCTCCCTTTGATTGGGTGAACCTGTCTCCGTTTTGCGTGACACTCTTGCCACAGGTCATTGCCTGGTGCGGTGTACCATGAAACAAACAAATAGAAAAAGGCACCTTCTGGCACTTTAAGTTTCCCTGCCATCTGACTGCAGCCCCGRTGGGTTGAAATGATGAAAAGCACAGCCTTGGAAAAATCTTCCTATGGTTAGATTGGGAAAAATGAGTATGATTATCACATGTGCTGGGAAGGGCAGGATAGACAGCTGAAGTCATCTCAAAACTCCAGAGAGAAGAAGAAGACAAGAGGTCACAATTATATTCTGGTATCACACTCCCTTTCACGGAGATCTGATATATTCGGTTTGTTCTTGTATGGTGCTTAGGGAAGTTCTAATTAAGGGAAGAAAGAATTTTGACACATGTGAAGCAGAGATCAATATTTAGCACTATAATCAGCAATTCCTGATGGTTTGACAATGTCACTATACACACTGTAACTATCCATTATTCTCTGAGAAGGGAGCCAGGCGGAGGCTAACAGGCTTACTGCAGGCTATCATGAATCACATAAAGCAGTGCCTCATTCACTTCTATTTGTCTTCCTTTTCATCTTCATTCATCCTTATAAAGCAGGCTGCGCTGCCACCGGCCTTGAAAGCCACCATGCTTCTGCGCCGTGCTGGAAGGGAAAACAGCTGCTGAAAATGTGCGTTGCATGAAAACAACAGCGATTCCGACGGGGTGGGCGGATGGTTGTGCCACCTAAAGACATGTAGTGCCCCGTAACGTTGACGGTTGGTGAACAACGGAGTTTTTCGACAATAGAAAATGGTAACAAGCACGTCACACAGTAGCCAAAACCCCCGACTCTGCCTCCTCTAACCAGAAATGGAGAGATCAGGCGAGTTATTTTTAGGGTATGATCCTGTACCTCCTTAAATTGATGGCATCCCGTTCTAATGGTGCAGCAGTAAAAGAAAAATGGAGCGAGAGAACGAGCTGAATCTCCAGTTTTTGCTACTTGTACATCGAAGACAATCAATCACCCCGTTTACTGCCTGAACTCTGAGCTGGTAGAGCATTAGAGAGAAGGATGACACACAAACGAAGCCCCCATTTGTTTCTGTTTTGTTCTCTCGTGATCATGGCTTTAATTGTTTGAATGTGGAGATCTGCAAGGTATTTGCGAAGTGCTCACGGATCTCAACATTTTACATGATTTCGTACAAGCGGAAGGGTGTGTGTATTCTGCGCTGCTCCAGGCATCATTAGCTGTTTTGCTTTAAAAATTGGATTCCTGCAATCTGGGAGCAGAAATAATGCAGGTGACTGGTCATGTCTGAACACACCATGAATATTGAGCTTTCGTAGCAAATAATTTGGAAGAAATTGTGAGCTGGAAATTATCTGAACTGTTCAAGTTTACTCACAGATTATGAAGACATTAGCAGATGCCCAACTCAGTTTATGAATCTTTCATAAACAATGATAAATTTGCAATAGAAAATGCCATCAGCTCCGGTTTGGGTGTAATGTTGATCATAACAAAATGAAAGCACAATTTGTTTGGGTAGGAATATGTGAGTGATATAGTATTTTGGATGACAGTGCCTGATACAACTTGATTCAGGCAACAAGCTGACATTTCCACCTAATTTAAACTGAAAGTGAAATTGTTAAAATAATAAAAATTAAAATGTGAAATTCAGGATGCCTTCACATAATTCCTTGAAGACATCTGCTGGCAAACTTCCAGTCGCAAGTCAATGTAACAGGGGTACAATTTTGCTGCTTTTTCAAGTAATTGGTTATTTACTATGGAATAGTGCAGTATGTTCTTAATAGGTAACAGCAATCCAATGCTTTAACATGGTTTCTCTTTCTTTTTTATTCAGAAATAAGGATTTCGTGTTCAAATAGCTGAATAATAGTATTTTGATTTCCATTCTGAGTTTTTAACGAACTGAAAAGTGATTTTGATATTTATGTGTTTATTCTTCCATCTCTAGTACTATTTTGGTAGAGCAGCTAACCTGCATAGTTCTAGCTTAAAGAAATAAATACTTTGTAAAATGTAATAGAATAATTTGAGGCTATTTAACATAAAGAACATTATTTCCTACATTTCTCCTAACATTACCCGTCATGCAGCGTGCATTGTATTACTGTTGGTGGGAGCGAAAAAGACCCAGTGTCCTGCATTTCAAATTGTCATCTGGTTCCCAGCGCTCCCTCCCCGCTGCCGAAGGGCCGGATCGTGGCCGGTGCTGAGCGCGTCCTGGCCGCTCCGCTCCGCCGGCGGCTTGGGCGGCATCCGGAGGCGCTCAGAACCCCGCCGAATGGGGATCTAAGTGAGATGCTGACACAGGCTCTCATCCTGACTATCCCAAGTAGCACTAATTAAGGGCTGTCCAACTGTGCTTTCTGTTGAGCCGTTTGCTCCGGTGGGTGACAGGGAACAGCCTGGGATCTGTCTGCAGAATGACATAACAAAGAAGGGGAAAAAAAMCAGTCCTCAGAGAGGGTGGGCTGGGGTAGAAAGACCTGAACTAGGCTTGAATTGCATATTTTGTTATTATAAATAYGTAATCTCAGATTAAGCACTGCAGCGTGCTATGTTTTTGCTTTCATTATACATTTATTAGAGCTCCAGTGGTTACTCTAAGTGATAATTATGGAGGAGCATAAATTAATAAGGAACTTGGGGAATGATCTTCCCTTTGTTAGAAAGGTTATCAATAAATCTTCCTCTTTTTTTGTATAATGATGGTCAGTGTTGCTAATCTTCAAACTGTAAACCGGGAGATGCACCGCAGCTGGGTGGGAGGGAGAAGGACTCGGCGGGTGCCAGCGGGCTGCTCCGCGCAGGGCTTGTAGAAAAGATTCATTGAGCAGTTTGGCCCGGAGACTAATTCAGCCCAAAGTTTGCTTTCCTGTTTATGGGCACCCCCCCAAAATGATCCCCAAGCAAGGCCTTTCCAGAAATCACATCGTTGCTTATGGTGCCCTAGTGCAGGCTGGAAAAGGCAGCGTTACCAGGGGACTCGCAGAAAACCAAGAAAGGCACCCAAAGTGTTTCCTGGTGCCCGGCCGGGCTCACTCCGATCTTCATCATCATCTCTGAGATGACATTACGTTAGTAATGCATAACGAGACCCAGAGCTGTTTTACGGGGAGCCCTAAGCAATAACACCTCCTGCCTGCAGCTGTGCCTCATAAATACTGTCTGGCCCACTACACTACTGTCCTTTTACAGTGGTATCATTTAATTGTAAACCAAAGATCAAAGGTCTTTAACTCTTTAACCAAATTCCAATGTCTGCCAAATTCAATAGCTGTCATTCCCTTAGAAAAAGACAGTGTAATATGTGCGTTCTGATCTAATTTTATAGAAGAAGACAGAATTTACATACTGTTTATTTAGTTAAGTCTCTAAAATCAATACCTTTGTCTGTAGCTCTTTTATTTAAAATACATCATGACATTGCAAACTGCTATATAAATGAATTTTTCTAAACCACACATGTTGTTAATGTTTTTCTATTGCACATTGTTTTTAAAGTTTGAATCATAGCATTTAATAGATCAACTTAAATGTATTTTAATATTGGATTACTAAAGAATGTTAAGTTTTACATTTCTAAAATTATAAATATTATTTCAAAAGGTCAGTCATTTGCCCAAGACTTATCTGTTCAATGGAGAACATATTTCAAACCATCCAGACACAGAAGCTGATCATGTTAAATACTAAGAAAAAATGAAATCTCTTAATATTTTTTTTTTTTCAGTAGTAGAGAGAAAAGAAAGAGCAGCCTTGGACAAAAAGCTTAACGAAAGAACTTCTGTAGGCTGCCAGCAGTATTTCAGAAAAAGAGAACCCTCTTTTAGTGGGAAGGAACTGTAATTCATGATCTTCATTTACATGTAGGTTAAAGTGTATTTTGGAGTCTATAAGCACGTGTAGAAAGAATTTTATCACTGTTGCTTTGGCCTGAGCTGAGTACCACAGCTATACTGCTTTCAGTGCCCAGCTTAGCTTTAGCTTAGGCGGGCTACATTATCGGTATCGCACAACATTATTTTGGAAGCTCGTATATGATTAAAGTATCCTCACTGTGACGAAGAGTCACCAAGACCTGCCAGTGCCAGAGTCAATGGTATCAATGGCTTTCGTGTAAGACAGGTGAGAACCAGTACTTGCTTGTGGAAATGGTCTTTAACTTTTGATCAACCGTGTTTTTTGTGCGTGAAGATATTGTATTAGCTGTGCCGTGAGAAAGGTCTTTACAAATAGTAAAAAAAGCCCTGAAGCTCTGTGTGAGTTGGTCTGACCTCATCTGGTGTAGAGCTCCCTTGTTTTGGATTTGTGATGTAAGCCACCCTCCTCAAGAGTGGAGGAGGTCATGCAGTACGCTGAGGGTCCAAATCTAGGAACAGTTTATTTGGGACTACTGAATTGTCTGTCTCATCAAAATTGAAAACTGATTTGTTTCTCATCTTGATCTTGAGCAGTGCCACAAAGTCCAGTTGGAGGCCAATGACTAGTAGYGTACCCCAGGGTCAATGCTGGGRTCAATRCTCTTCAACATYGTCATTAGTGACCTGGATGATGGAGCAGAGGCACTCTCAGCAGGTTTGCAGAAACACAAAACCGGGAGAAAAAGTCTTTGTAGCACTTCACTTAGGGAGTTCAAGATTAGGATGAGTTTCAGAACTAGGCCTTCTGCACAGTGGCATGTAACCTTGCTGAACTGGTCATAAAATTGTCTTCAAAACTGAGTAGCTAGTTGTTTATCTCATTAGAGCTGTATARCTGTATAAACTTTGTATGTGTGATGGTTTCTGTATCTTACTTGACTGATATCATACCCTTGTGCCCTGAAAATGTGAATATTGAGCCAAGCAACTGTACTGAAATGGCTGGTGAGGGCAGAGCTGATTATCCGAGTGTCTTTTTTCTGCCGCTGATCTCAGTGGACAAGCTGTTCATACGCCAACAGAGGCACCTGCCTCTGGAGATCTCCAGCTGATTGCCCTTCCTTCTCCCCCAGTGCAAATTGTCCATATTCGTAAAGCCCAGAGTAGTTATCTTCTGTGTCTGTATGCCCAGGGTCTTGCAGACACCGTGCACGTGTTCTGCAGTGGTGAACTGACCAGCCAGAGCAACAGCAGTGTCCGTTGCTGATGTCTGACCCTTCTGTAYTCATGTGCAGACTCCAGCTCTTTTTATAAAAAAGCCTTTATACGTGCCTTTATASCAGCATATCGTAAGTTTGTCTGAGGGGCATGCTGGTTTTTTTTGTTTTGTCTTGTTTTGTTCATTTTCACTGGACRCTTCCATTTATTTCCCTAGAGCTATCGGTATCTTAATTGATGAAGTAGCTCCTGTGCTTGGGCAGATACAGTGGTGTATGACTGAACAATGCCAATCGTTTTCAAATCTTGTTAGAAATGACACATCAACGGTAGCTTCATATTTGGATCCCTCCTCCCTGCTTTTAACAGATGTATTCAAATTTTACTAGCTTTCCAGGCTTTTTTTATACATGAGTCTTTGTACTGAACGGAAGTTTTAAAGCCTAGTAAACATTATTTGCTGTAGGCTCATAGTTTGTACAGTAGCCTGCTATTAATCAAAGGGTGATTATTTAGTTGTAGGAGGTAGCAGGACTCCACTCCTGAAAGTATCTGTTCTTTGTCTGTGATGTCTAACTACTAATTGAAAAATGGCTTCCACAAAATTTCTGCTTTTTTTACATGATAAATCATAGTCCTGATGGGCATGTATAGCTTAAAAATGGGAGAACTTAATTTTCCTGTATAAGTAAAACCAAAGCAACTTGATAAATAAAATTATTCTATATGCACTTTGCATATAATATATAGTTTATGTGGCAGCAAAGTCAAACCAATGCTGAGGAAGGAATTATGGTGTAATCCAGTTATGGTATTCTTGAGTTGTTCATTTTAGGGCTAAATCTAAGTTTTAAGTTACTTCCAGTTAGAAGTGATTTACTTACGTTTACCTTCCTCCTTCCCTCGTCCCCCTGCCCCGATCACATGAGCTTTTTGGAAGAACTTTATCACAAAAATAAATGAGCTGCAAAGTTGATTATTTACTATGAAATAGCCGTCACAGAATTCCTTTCAGTATCTCAGAGAAAACTGATTAGACTCGACAGTTATAAAAACAGCACGCTATGCATGCCCGGTACATTTTGAACGTACTTTTCCCTTGCTTATGAAGGCGATAGGGAAGATAAGGTATCTGAACATGCATGCGTGGCTAAATTGCCGATGAAGTCCCATACCTGCTGCCCAGGTGTGAGTGTCCAGGCTCTTCCAGGGCTCCAGATAAAGTCTCTGGGTGTAGGAGATGGGGTATGAATTTTGTGAGCCTGGTTTGCTTGAGCTTGGCTATTTTTGAGCRGACTCAAAAGAGACAACAGGTCTTTCTGCGATGGTCCCACACARAGGCACAGGATGGGAGATGAAGTAAGAATGACTGTTTGGATATTGCAATGTATGCATGGTGGCAGGCTTCTGTTACTTACATGGGATGAGTTTTGAGCGTGCTGAGTAGTGCCACTGAAGGCAAAATGTGTAATTTCAGTTGTTAGAATTCATGATGTGACGAGGTGTCATTCAGAGTTGCATACAAGCACGATGGTGATCTCATGAGTCTGCAGGAATTGTATCATCTGAACCTGTTATCTCCAGCAGCCTGCAGGTCACGGGTGGCTTTTAATACTGTGCGTCCCTCGGTTCTGTTTCTGTCGTCGTTTTCCACCCTGCGGTGAAGGTGGTAGGCGTGACTGGTGAAGCTGGGAATGAGAGCTGGTTTCAGAAAGTGGATTTTGGAAGGAATCAAAAAAYGCATTCCATGACGCTCAGTTCTGCGTAAGATCTAATGTTAGCCATCAGGTGAGCAGTGCTGTGATGTGGAAAAGGCAGGATTTTCCTCCCTGTGAAACACGAGTTGTTGTTGGAATTTGGAGAAAAGATCCATGAATTTAAAAATCAAATGTGGGTGCTGTGGAATTCTGCAGTTTAATACTTCTGTTGGTGATCTGGAAGAAAGTGTAAAATCATTACTGGCAAAGACTGCAGGTGATACCAAGACAAAAGGATTAGTAAATATTGAATAAGGAAGATCTCTGAAATAGAGAAATTTGATAATTTTTATTTACCAGATGTATTTAGGCTACACATCTAGGAATAAAAAAAAATGTTTGCAGGCTGAGGGCATGGAGGGAGGTATCATCCTAAGAATCGCTCTCTCTGAAAAGGGCTTGATCGTCGCAGTGAGGTACTACAGAGCCATGTCCAGTTGCGCCATGATGAGATGGATATTAATGCATTTCAGAGTGCTCTGGAAGATTGAAGGAGTGAAAAAAAAACCCCATGATTTTTAGTTTTTATATGGAAAGACTATAGAAGTTCACCTGCCTATCTGAGGATAGACATGGTTAACATGGTTAAGGAATTACTTGATCAAAGCCCAGAGGTCCTTATGAAGGTCAAACTTCCTTAGACTGAAGAGCCTGTTAACAGAGGTCGTTTGGTGGATGGACGTGTAAGTGGCAGTAACACTTGCTCTTCCAGCACAAACTCCTGTTCCGAGTGACGTGGGCGAGCAGTTGCTGAGCATCCCTCTGCAGGCGGGAGCTGCCGCTCCCCCGGAGCTCTCCAGAAGGATGGAGAAGTCCTTCCAGTGCGTCGCCATCTCGTCTAGGACGTTCCCTGGAAATCTCTTATTCTGAACGTGGGAACGTGTTGTCCTCTGGGTSTGGAAGTTATTGCCTGTTCATGGTGGTAGGAGAAAGAATCAGGCCTCAAATGTCACTTTTTTAGTTTCAGTGKTTAAGTCCTTGCTCTGCTTTTCTTAGAAAGTGGAGTTCTTCTTTTGTGATTGCTCATTTAAAAATGCAAACAAAACCTTTTTATTGATTTGTGTGTATTGGCAGAATTACTGTAATTGCATCAAATGACATAATTGGTGTAAATAGGTATAATGATGTCATTAGCATGTGTGATTGTGACATTTAACAGTGTAATTAAAATGTATAATGACATGGTAAAAGTCCTTATTAAAGTGTGAGAGAAAAGCTCTGCAGGTGGACAGAGTATGATTTTAAAAATTCAATATTGCTGTCATTCTTTCATATTCTTTTCAAAACAACAAGAGCCATTAGGTCACATCAAAACTGATTTTTAGAGCCGAAGGTCTAATCCTGCAAAGTCGTTCTCCACTGGATAGGTTCTAGGTGACTTCAGGGGACCTGTTCTTGGCAGGAAGGTCTGCTCATACAACTTGTGCACATTTCTGTTTAAGCCTTTTTGTGGAATATTTCTCCAACAGCATCAGGTTGCTTTTCTTTATGAACAAAGAGGGTTCATAAGGTCCTAGGGTAACTCAGGTTGGAAGGGACCTTAGGAGGTCTTTGACACCAACCTCCYGCT
This sequence comes from Oceanodroma leucorhoa, assembly GCA_030449065.1. Lineage (NCBI taxonomy): Eukaryota > Metazoa > Chordata > Aves > Procellariiformes > Oceanodroma > Oceanodroma leucorhoa. Next base: position 22,684,861 of record JASVER010000005.1, on the reverse strand, counting down.
TAAAGCAGCATCAGCTATGAGGTTTGATCTCTGAGGGTATTTAGAATAGTTTTAAAATCCCCAACTGATGAATTGATATACCAGGACTTTCATTATACATACCTAAACAAATCTGTAAATATACAGTAGCTCCGTTTTCAGATAAGAATGCCATATGCGTTGTACAAATCCTTGCAGGCTTGCGATGATRCTTGTAGGCTGCTACACAAAATGGGTGCTTATGTGCCAGAGTTTCAGTCCCAGCACCCCACTGCATTCCTACGTGCGCCGTCCCTCCCTCGAGAGCAAAATTATTAATTCTTTAATTCGTAAAGAGCGTTTTGTGAAGGTGACCCACGACTGGCGTCGGGCCGAGTCCTTTGGGTAGATGTGTGCAAGCCACCCACCTCGTGGTGCGATCGACCAGCGACGCGCTGAGCTGCGCGGGCGTCACGCGGAGGCAGCTGGTCCCTGCRGYGAGGACCAACGGGGGGGTCCGCTTTGGCTGCCCACCTGCCCCGTGAAATCGCAGGGGTGGCAAGGGCGCCGCTGAATCAGATGTTAACTRCGAATATTCTCTCAGCTGAAAACACTGGTACAACCACGATTGCTCTTACCAAAAGATTGGTTTTTTTCTTTATTTTTCGTTGTGTTTATCTTGGCTTTATGGCTTTTTTTTTTAATCAATGGCTTTATGAATTTTTTTTTTCCTCCTCCATATTCCTTGGTTTACTTTTTACTCAGTTTATTAAACACTTTCCTTTTCTTTGTTTGGGCAAAACTGGAAAATTTATCACTATAACTCAGGCCAGGTGTAACCCTTGGAGCGCTGTTAAATCACATATCCCCTGCTGAGCGCGTCCTTCAGTGGGCTTCAGCACGTCTGTACTGCCAGGTCATCAGAGCTCCTTACCTTGCTGGGTATTTCTTTGATTTGCCATCCTCCCAAAATAGAGACATAATCTTATTTTGGAAAATCAATTACTTTATTGAATATTGGGATGGTTGAAAAACAGTAGAAAATAAATACTTTTAAAATTAATCCTGTTTCACCTTTTCGCTTGTGAGCTGATCACTTTGACTCCCTAGAAAATGACTATGATTAAAGAATGAAGTGCAAGGCTCAGGTGCTTTTTTTTTTTTTAACCTTTCACATGTTGGATTCTGCATTAGGTCTAGGTGGTGTGATGGTTACTGTTGTCACCACTAGACTTCTGTGAAATTTTACTGCTAGCATGTAGAATCAGTTTTTTAAGGATCTCTGACAACCACTTCAGCATAGCTGTACTTGATCTAACAATACATACTCATTTATTTCAGTGGCCTTGAGTTGGTCACAGTTATGTAAATTAAAATAGTTGTTACTTTGCTGTATTTAAACAATATAGTTCTGACAGTACTTTGAGAGTAAATGAGATCTGAGGTACAGCTGAGATTTTTATTTTTTTTCTAATGAATAAATAGGTGGTTGAAAATACAGTTGTGACATACCTGAAATAATTTCTGAGGTCGGGCAGAGTCTGTGCAATTGGTTTGACTGAAAAAGTAGACATTTTGAAAAAAGAAGACAAGACAAAATTTTTAAATTTGACATTTTCTTTCAAAGTTTTCCAGATGGAACTTTTCACTTTTCATTTCAAAACTACCTTTTTCTCACTTAACACTGACCGAAATAAATTGAGAAAAAGTTAATAAAGAAACTGAAGTATATGAATATAATATAAAATATTTTACATTAGTGAAAACATTTCAGCTTGATCTAAAAGGAAAGGACTTTTGTCTATTTTCTGGAAAAAAAAAAAAAGCGAAGTTTTAGTTCTTCATCCTCCTCCCTTTTAAAATTGGTCCAGCTCCCCAAATCCAGATTCACTCAGGTCTAATAGAAGGTGCAAGATGAACTTCACTGGCTGTAGGAGTAATAACTGAAAGTTAAGAGATTCAGACCAGCCGTTGTTCATAGATGTGGAGCTTACGGCTCCCGGTACCCACTCGCTCCGCGTGTGAGCCGGGGTGGGAAGCAGGACACGCGCGTGCTCGGGATGCATCCTTAYTGGTCTCTGCGTGGAGAAATTCATTTCTGCCCCGTGAAAATGGTTACTGTTTTGGTTTCAGCTCAGCCATCTACTAAGCCAATATACTCTGTGGACGGTCTGTGCTGATCTGTTTGATTAGAAAAATAGTCTGTTCCGTAATGCTATAAAGTTAAATCACTGCAGGCCAAATTCTGTTGTCCCTGCACCTTATTCCACAAGCAGCCCCATGCATTGCATCCATAGTCAGGTTGTGAGCTCTGACTATAAAAAAGCGGTACGATTGGTAATGATAATTGTGATTAATGGGGTCCAGAATGCTTTTTTCATGGAGAGATAAATCCGACAGTCTGCAAGGGTAGCAGAGTCTGGATCTAGGTTGATTTTAATCCATTGGCTGCACTTCATGGCTATTTTATCATCAGATCTGGTGCGTGGTGGTCTCCACATTTCCTTTCCTGAAACTCTTCTTAAAACTGGTTGCATGTTGGAACGATGCCAAATTTCACAGTTTTCATGTTAATGGAAGACTATAACCAAATGAAACTGCTGAACCACCCCTTGCATCTCTAATTCTGGTCTTACTGGAGTGTCACGCTTTCAGGAGTTATTGTGATAAATTGTCCCAGTAAATACACTGAAAATGGTTCAGTCTGAAGGGGAATTTTCCTATTCCTTTGTCAGGTGAATGTACTTTCCTCTTATTGTGTTTTGTGATTGTTTTCTCTTTTTCAGATGTTMATCTGCAGTTTAATTTCTAAGACTGTTGTTGACATTAGAGTTGAACAAATACATTGAATTAGATAACTTGCTGAAACAAATCCCCCCCTTTTAAATAGTTTGTAAATAAAAGATGCTTTCTTCTTGTTTTGCTTAATTATTCTGAGTTTCATTGGTAGATAATTTCTGGAATTGTATGATTTGGTTTGTGAATGTTAGTGTTGTACATGAACTGTAAACTGTGGAAAGTATAAAATRAACACCCTTCTATAGAATTTCCTTAGTTAACTCGTGTGAGGGATGTGAATCCCTGATTCATTCCCTCCTGCTGCTGTGCATGCTTTGATGTTCTGGGTCGGGAACAGAATGAGAGCTGGCAGCCAGAAGAGCAAGGGGCTCCTCCGAGTTGGGGAATCTGGATTTTACTCCCTTTACTCCTACTAATTCAATGGTGACCTTTGGGGAAAGGTCTTTCCATGACTCAGTTTGCCCAGTGACAGAATTGATACTGCCTTCTGAAAAGCTCTCAGATGTGTTTACAAGTTCCAAATGCATCATTAGTTGCAGGACGAATTGCAAATTTTAGATGAGGTATTTCACTAAATTTTTATTTCCAGTGAATAGGCACCCTAAAGATTAACTTCTAGCCAGTAAAGTTCAAAGGTTAAAATCTCTCAGGAAGTAAATTTTAAAAGGCTGTGGACAATGGTGAGTGAAAATTTATTTTAAGTTTCAACCTAATATCTATGGACTGATTTTTCATAGTGATCACTTGTAGGTGTAGTCATGTTTGTGGGTAGCTTTATTTATTAATTTTTTTGTTTTGTTTTTTGACCTATTCAGTGCTTTCTGTGACTTTAATTAGAGCCCTGAGGAGCACACATGTTCCCACACTTTGCAGAGGTTTCAAATAGATACTTTTTGATCCTCGCAAAGACAGCTCTGAAATAATCTGCAAAGTTTGGAGTTTGGGAAACTTATAGGTTTCAGTCACATCATGTTTAAAACAACAGGTTATTCCATGTCAGATCTGCTGGCATCAGTCAAGATACCGACCCAGTCTGTGACCGCTGTGCTCACTGATTGCAGTGGGATCAGGATCTGGCCCTTGCTTAACGYAGGAGTGTGTTTGGTGGTCTCGTGCCAGAGTACAGCTTCTGAGTTTGACAGAGCCACCGACCAGTGCGGGATCCTTGGAATATCATAACGTACCATTGCATTTGTTGTGAGTCTAAAGCTTTGCTTTGAAGCCTGCTCCTTGTCCAGAATCTGGTCACTCTGGTTGTATTGAGTATGAGGGGCTGAGACCCTTGTTTTTCTCTTGTGCTCCCTCATGCTGATGAATACAGTTAATTCAACCATGGGAATATTTGAGTATTTACTATTCATAAATTATGAGGCAAAGTCCAACCACAATGTGAATTATATTCTCACTAATTCAATAATGCAAAATGTTTTTTCTCACCTAATGTGTTAATAATAGCCTGTGTTGACACCACATGGGTAATTTCATTCAGAGTGCATGTTCTGTAAGGAGCTCATGTGAAAGTGTCTTACTGTTCTCTGAGAATAGATATTGTCATCCCACTTTATTGCCTCCAAGATGACACAAGTTATGTTCAGAAATATGTATTTTTCGGTTAAAATATACTGGTTTTCTCAGAATGTTTTACCTGGTTTATGACGGCACTAGTGAGAATAACAGAACAAATAAATATTACTACCCCAGTAGTGAAAGTTTGAATATGTATTGAATTATTTCTTGCAATATTAAAGAGCAGACCCAAGAAACTGTTTTCCTTCAATTCTTTCCTTCCTGCAGAGTGCAGTTTATTTCATTATACTTCTGGATTGGAGCAGCAGTGTGGAGAACTGTAAGCTTTCTCTTTATATTGGATCTATTTTATATCTAGAGGCTACTGTTTAAGCTTCTTTAATTTTGAGCCTGATGCTGTGATACATTAAATTAATGCTCTATGAGATGAGTGGTATAGAAGTTTTTCAGATTTGTAACTTGCTGGACTTTTTTTTGGCATTAGAAATGCACATGATTTTTTAATTAACTTCAGTATAGTTCTGTTTCCATGATGGTCAATTATGTCCATATAGTCCATAAGTTTGTTGGCTTTGAGTGTAGGAGACAATTAACGTTGATACTGTGCTGTGTCTGAATCCACTGACTTCAAAGTATGCAACATCAGATTATTTTTGTTTTAAGCAAAGGAAATGTTGATGAAAAGTTCTGCGGTGTCAGATGGTTGGTGGAAAGACATAAAGTGAAGTTGCTCAAACCCAGTTGTGTAGAGCATGGTGTGACTATGCTGGTGGCTCGTCAGGGTCACTCGGTGCTGGTGATTTCCCAGGTACGGCATGGGAGTGTTCCCCATCAGACTGTCCTCTTAGTGCTTCCTCATTAACCTGCATAGACTCGAGGTGGGCCCCCTTCAGCCCTCCGTTGGTGATTACGGGGTCTCTCTTGTCCACGTCACCAAGCACACTTTGCGTGCCAACCTGGCCCACCGCTTCCTCGCTGGATTGGGTGTTGTCACCTCCCTCCCTCGTCACTCCTAGTTTAAATCTCTCCTTACTGGGTTGGCCAGCTTCTTGGCAAAGATGCTTTTTCCCCTCTTGCTCAGGTGGATCCCACCTCTTCCTAGCAGCCCTCAGTCCTCAGAGAGGGTCCCATGGTCATAACAAACAAAACCCTGTTGCCAACCCCAGCTGTGCAACAAATTGTTGACCCACAGGACCCATCCATTGGGATACGGAGGGGCTGCCAATTGCCTGAAGTGTGGGTTTGTAATCGTTTGTAATCTTTCATTTTAAAATACTCAAATATACTTAGAAATTCTTGCCTCCCTTCTTTTCTTTAATTCTTGTGAAAGCTTTCTGTCCGCTCTTGAAGGAAGAGATCTCTTCTGCATCATCATGGAGATGTTCGCATGGCACAGATCTCCAGTCATCGCCGTCTGTGCGCGGTACTTCTGGGGATTGTTTCTGTGGCAAGGCCAGGTCATGCAAACGGGTTGTCCATATCTGCAGATGCCCTGCTGCTTTGGGATGTAGGGGTGCGGTTGCGTGGGAAGCTGGTGTACCCGCCGCGGCTGCTTTACCACCTCCAGATAAACAGGAGGCATCCGTTGCTGGGCGGTGAGGCTGACTCTTGATTGTGAACACCCCCTGTGCGACGGTTCCTGGTGAACTGTGTTTACTATTTCAGCGTTGTTCCTAAAGAAAATCCTTACGGCAAACTGCAGCCAACCGCAAAGACGCCGGGATTAGACCGGGCAGCAGAGGCACCACGCCTGCCCCGCTCCGGCGTGCGAAGCAGCATTGCTATTCTGCTGCCTCGCGCAGGGCTTCAAACACACAATATTAATTCACTGCCAAACAAAATGAATTTGACAGCAGGGAAGGCTCTCCCCCGACTCGCTCCTCTGACACTGGGAAGACTAAACTGTTTGTAAAGACACCTATCACCCACTGACTTCTTTCCCGTGACACCTGCCTGTTCTGTCGAGATGCTTTTTTAATCCTGCCCCTTCAGTCAACACCTGACATAACTTTCGAGATCTAGTCACTCATACGGCGGTCAGTCATACTTTGATAATGTGCCTGTCATTGTGTTAAAACAGTCATATGGTGACATACTTTATGGGCACGAACATGTTTTAGAGATGAACAAAAAGGATTGGCCTTTAAGAAGAAGTAAGGGTAGCATTTCCTTGCAGTGAAAAGACACATAATTTGAAATAATAGTATGTCAATAGTGCTTATAGGAAATTGTCGTAAAATGGGAATTTTAAAATCAGCCTTTAGCTGGGCAGGAGGACTGYGGTGCTTTCTAAAACGGGCCCCTTCTCCGAGCGCGGCTCTGAAAATATTTGTTGCGCAGGGCCGCGCGGTTGCTGTCAACGCGCTCCCATTAGCCGAGCCGCGGCGTTGTCGGGAGCAGGTGTTAACGCCGCACAGCGTTGGGCTGAATCCTAATTGCATACCTTTTGACTGGTAATATCACATAATTTCAAAATGATTGAGTGAATGGTTATTTCAGATTAGGTGTAAAAGCTTACAGTTGTGATTATATATACGTATCCCGTACTTAACTTACACGGTGCTTTTATCAGGATGTATGCCTGAATATGTATTATAGATGTAATTTTAAGTGACTCCATTCGTTAAATCACAGATTATCCACTTCTATCCCAAACTATTAAACTATCCGAACTATAGGAGGTCACTGTTAATATAGCGAAGAATTAAAAGTGCAGAATGCTTTAAAGGGGTTTGCTGCTTGAGTGYGATCACTGGACGTCATGCTGTAGTCGCTCATTTAACTAAATTAACAAATCCCAAAGCAGCTAGAGAGTTTTATTTATTTAGATGTGGATTCTATATTATATAAAGGTGTTTTGTTTGCGTGATTTTAAACTGTTTACTTTAAACCTCTAGAAAGAGAAGCTACAGTTCTCATTGTAATTTACTCTTTTTTTTTTTTCCCTGGTTCCATTCGTTATTTGTGGGAAGTTAATATTTCAATTTAAAGAGGAGAATTTTATTACTCTAATTATTGTTTGCTAAATTGCAGAGTTGCTCATAGTTGTCTGAATGGTAACTAAATAGTTCTTGTACCATGTCAAAGTTAAAATAGTTCATAATACTGTATGTAAAAGGTATAATTTAAAATGGTTATAAAGGTGTATCAAGCAAGGCAGTTAATTTAAAGAGTTTGCTTCATTTTCTAACTGCTTCTATTTTCTTAATACATTTATGCTSTAATGTCCTCTGAACATATTAAAATGCATTATCAGTTGGTTAGCAAACCTCCCTAAAKATGTTTGTATTCATGAGGCAAGTGTAAGCAGAAGAAACGTAGCTTTATTTCACTTACTCTGCTGCTTTGTTCATTAAGCTAATTACTGTATTCTACATTCCTCTTTTTCATCTAGCTTGTTTCTGGAGCTTGATCCTTTCCCAACCCTGAATCGACTGTTACTGAACAGTTGAAGCTGAACAGGAAGGAATTGCAGGTGTCAACTCACAGTTTACAAATATGACATCTCCTCTGGCATAGCTGGAAATATGAAATATTGATTTATGTGCAGTAAAAGGTCTTATAAAAATGATCACATACACATGAGAGATTAATGCGCTGGAGATCAATAGAAATTTCATTCTTGACGCTAGACTGTCACCTATGGTGAAATGCTAAAATACAGAAATCAATATTATCTATGAAATGTCAAATTTATTATAATTATGAGGATGAAAGCTGGCCAAGTGGCTCCCAAGAGGGAAGGAAGGATAGGTTACTGTGCTGAAGCATCCTTCATGTCCCTTGTTCACTTGCTGCCAATTTGAGAGCAATATTGGTGCAGGGGGTTTTCAGGCATTATGTATCACTGTGCAGTAACAAATTCCTCCCGGAATATTTAACTCTTGAATCTGACAATAACACAAGCGTCTCCGTAGTCAAACGGTTCGCAGGTTTTAGGGGAATGCAGTGCCTCGCGTGTGTGTGCTTCTGTGCAAAATGCAGAGACGTTTCTCGGCACAGGTCGAGATCTGACCCCCAGAGCTGGGCTGGGGGAGCTGCACGACGTTGAGACCATCTGCCTGAAATTTAACGTACGCTCGCTTCTGTTCTCTGCAGGCGTGTGCTGGGAGGGAATTTATCCGTTACCAGGCTTTGCACTTTCTATAGTCTCAGCGATTAGCTTGACTCTTAAAGTATTGCCCTGCTGCGATGCGGTGATTCGCTGAAGGGATTTTTATGAGCTTGTGGCGTCCGACCCATCTCATGTGTCAAGTTTACAAAGTCTCCCAAAAACTAACACAAAGCTAAAATGTTATGAACTCATAAGAAAAGAATAGGAGATTACAGGGTCTTCACAGTTTTTTCTTTGTTTTAGAGATTTGATTTAAGTGGGAATGTGCTCAGAGAATACTAGCACAAAACACTTGTACACGAGGGGCCTGTGTCAGTCTGGGACCCCTTCTGACGTTTTGGGAGTGCTATTAAATACACGATGCCATAGCAAAGCTTCCGAGTTTAAGACTTCTTGCAGCTGAATAATAATAACACTTTGACAACACTTATGTTGCCTTTTATTTCTGTTGCATAGGGTATTTGATTTCACTTATCCAGTGTTAGCCATGTAAAAAAATTCCCTTTACATTCCTTTTCTACCCTGTACCTCTTTGGTGCTTTTGTTCCGCTTTTACACCTAACCAGCCGAAATACCCTCCTAAGTGTCTTTATTTCCCACTAGAGTTTTGTGCTCCGTGAGAAGACCTTCTACCTCTCAAATACCACAGGTAACATCCTCTAACCCTTTTTGTATAGCTGTTGTGTATAATGAGTTTCTCTTCATTTTTATGGCCTTTGCTCCACTTTTCTTATTTCAGTATTATCCTCTAGATGGGAAGGTGAGAATACTGCTCACTCACCATAATGTGACCTTGGCTACTGGTGCCTTTATCTTTGAAAGAAAAGATTTCTTTTGGTTTATCAATATTTCCTTTTCCTAATCTGTCACGCACACAGTCCTGATCTTGTCTGCCTTGCTTGTGGCTTTTTTGGGGGCAGCAAACTGGTATTCTCCTATATCAGTAAAGGAATATACCTGCTGCTGCAGAAGAGGTAATAAATTTGTGTTAGGGCAAGATCTGAATTTGCCTGTACTCTTTTAGTAGGCAAACAGCCTTTGAAATTTTTATATATATATTTTTTTTTAATATTCAGAGAAACACAACTGGTACACACACCAACGCAAAAGAACACTGCATATTGCCACACCGCTGGCCTGCAAGTGGCACCTACAGTCATGAAGGCAGAGCTCCTTCTGAGTTAATGGACTCCTGGGAAGGAYGAGTCCTGCTTTTCTACTACTTCTATGTGCTGCAAATTAATTGGCAGAAAAAATATTGCTTGGACCTCCTGAGAAATCATGTTTGAACTAGAAAAAGTAGTTGATGCTTTGTTTTGTTTTGTTTTAAAAAAGAAAGCGATCATTCATGAAGAATAAGGTAGCGGAGGACAGCTGTTTGCCTGGGCAGGATGGTTTGGTACCAGTGTTAGTCCAAAGATTTTAAGTTGACATTTTACCCCATTTTACCCCATTTTACCCCATTTTACCCCATTTAAGTTGACTTTTTACCCCATTTTACAGAGGATAAAATTGATTCACAAGGAGATTCGTGCCAATTTTTTCAAAAACAGTCTGAATTTAAATGTCCAGCTTCAGATGGTTTAAGTCCAACTTCCAGTGATATTGCTTCCAAAGAAAGTTGTGAAAAACATGAGCCCAAATCAGGTTCTGGGCTCTTAGTAAGATGCACCTCAACAGGGACTGAAACGCTTCTGCTCCTGTGGCTTTTGCCGAACGYGAAGCACGTCTGTGTGGAAGGAGTAGGTGCGCAACGGAGCCGCGAGGCAGAACCCGCATCCTCCACGCCACGCCTTAACACCGCAAGGCCCCACGCTCTTCGGTCGTAACCCTTCTGGGAAAGGATGCTTCAAAAAATAAAGATACTTCTTTTCAGAGGGTGTCTGTGGGGCAATTACCTGCACGCCCAATTCCTCCATGAGGAGGATTCAGCTACTGCTGTTTACAACTGAATAGACTAAACAGATCATTATAGTGAAAAAAAAAAAAGAATTCTTGATCACCTTTAATTGCTAAATAATTTCTTATTCATACATCATTCGTTTCGTAGTACTTTCCTTTTCCAGAACCTTTGCATTTTAGTGCATTACAAATTAAGGAAACRTGTGATGAAGTTTACTTCTGTTTGTAATACATGCTTTGCTTTTTTTTTTTTTTTTCACTTGCGGGGAAAGGCAGAGGAGGAAGAAAAAGATTGTTTTTTATTACACTGTAGCATTTACACAGTTTTTCTAAATAGGGATTTGGGGAGATTTTTCACCTTTTTCCCAGCTTCTTAAGGTTTTCTGTACCTCAAGTAGCCAAAGCAGTTCAAGTTAATACTTAATGCAACACAGTTTAAGAGATAGGCATTTCTTGCAGTCAGGTCTCAATTAAGAGATAAAAGACAAAAAGTGCAAAGCACTTGATAAAGCTCAGAATACAAGGACCGGCATGGAAGTGCTTGAAGCTGTCCATAGCGATAACTGGGTAGTCAGCTGGAATCTTCTTGAAATGAAGTGGGTGCTCTAACTTATCAAATTCCACATATGGGGAAATTATTGGTGCCCACAGGGGTGATTAACACTAACCCAGTGGGTCAGAAACAAGCTGGGATAAAGGTGAAAACTGTATCTGACTATCAACACCAAATACATCCATTTAGAGAAAGATAGCGGTATTTTTTTTTTGCCTCTCTATATATCTCCAGTTGTGCAGGTTGTCAGGGTAGTCACACAGTAGAAGCTGCATATATAGTATGCCGTATAATGTGCAAATTGCCGTGCACATTAAAATGTAATCTATTTTAATAAGTCATATTAAGATTACATTTTAGATAATTGTATGTTTATCTTATACAACAAATATTTGCCCTGCTGTATATATTCTCTGTCTCTGTCACTCTCTCTCTCTTTAAATTACAAGTACCAGCACCAAAAGAGAAAACAACATAACATTTAACTGATATAATGGAACAATCAGYTGAAGCTCGGGTAATCAAACCTAGGAGGTGGCGTGTGGTTTGGGAGTCACCGCATCGCCTCCAAGACCCCCGCMGTGGCAGGGCCCGTGGTTCCCGTCCATCCCCGCCGCAAGTCCGCGGGTAACGGGTGGACCCTGGGGCTGCACTGGGCTCACGGAGCTCGGCCAAGAGTTCGGGGTCCAAAATTATCCCTGCTGTGAACAGGCATCGCTAAGGATACTGATGGTCACTGAGCGGGCTCCTCGCCCCRGGTTTTAGGGCCGTTGGTGGCCCCTTCAGGCGTGCCTCTGGTTGTCCCCGCGGTGAGGAGGTTCCCGTGTCCCCATCGCCGGGCGCCTTCCCGCTCCCCCCCGTCCTGCCCCTTRCGCTCCTGCAAAATCCGCGGGGCCACCGTCCTGCCTGCCTTCAAATCCCCCCCTGAGGGTCACCTCGGCCACGGGTCCTACGAACAYGTTGGCAGCGGGGAGGCAGGTACCGTGCCAAGGCCACCGCTGCTACGCCGATGATCACCCGCGCGTGGCTCCTCCCGGCTCCTCCCCTCCCGTCCCCGTCCCCGGGGCTTAGGCTGCCAGTTTTTGGGGGGCCGGTGCTCTTTGTTGTGTAGTTTATACGGTACCCAGCAGAGGAGAGCTCGACCCTCTCACTGTCGCTACTGAGAGAAAARTACGTAAGAGAGGGGTCCTGTTAACAGGATACAGAGGCCTGGATTAAGACAGTATTTAATGCTTAATTGTGAAATTATTTGACTATGGGTTCGGGAATAGTACTATTTGGGTGCCCGTTTCAGGCTTTTCTGGTTTACTCATCATCTCATTCCTAGTTTTTTTTTCTTTTGTGGTTGCTGTTGCTCACTGCCTTTTTGTTCCCTGAAAGCTGCAAAACTGTTTGAGGTTTTTATTAGCTGTATTAGTAAGACAGGAGTTGATTAGGAGTTGATACCTGCAGTATGTTTCAAAGGTGGTTAAGACAATGATTGTACTACAGTAGAGCCATGATCCAGATAGTCTTTCAAAATGGTATTACTCCCATAGTTTAAATCATTAATGTATAATAAACTGACAATATTTGCTTTTTATTCTTGGCCAGCAGAAGCTGAGAATTCAAATAAAAAGCTTCCAGGGTATTGGTTGCTGGAATATTCAACTGCCTATTTCTTCYTACCAGACCGTCACAAATCCTGGACAACCATCGCAGCTGGGGCTGTGTAAGTGTCTTTYTTCTGTGCGCATACTATACAAGTTGTTTATTCAACCTCAGAGCCCATCACCCTTATTTGCTTATTCCATGAGCAATTTTTTTCATTTCTGATAGATTTTTTCCTACTGTCTCAAGTACACAGTAATTTCAAACCTAGTATTCACTCAGTTGACAGAAATTTAATCGATGACTGAAAATAAGACTAAATATAAGCATTTCTTTTATAAGAAAGTGTTCAGGAACAATCAGATGAACAACGGTGTCGGTAATAAAACTTTGAGTGAAATTGGACTGGCACTGGCTGACCCTGGCTGTAATCTTTGTTCTTGCGTATTGGACTTAATGTCAATAGGTTAGTCATGGTGACATCCTTCAGCCTTGAGAATTGAGGGCACCAAGCATCTTCTTCCCTGGCCACAAACAAACTAACAACTTCAAATGCCTCTTAACCTTCATCTCCATGAGCTTCAAAGGATCAGCATGAGATGCATCTTCATCYCTCATAGCAGCAGAAATCCAAGGACAATATGATCGCTGGGCTCATGGGCTGCGCCTCCTCTTCTGCAAATGTCTTCTTTTATTCCCCTTCCCTTAAAAAGTAAAGAGATGGGGGAAGGCAGTTTTTGGTGTAGACCCTTATTTCCTGCAGGTATTTATATCTGTGGTAGAGTAGATCCAAATTACTGATGTGAAAAATGTCCAGGGAGACTAAGATCTCACTCGGAGTATTTTTTTGCATTTGTTTTCCATTTATTGCTTATAGTCAGTAAGGGAAAATTTTGGTACCCRGTAGCCTTTTCCTCTTTTTGTGTTTTTATTTATTTTCCTCTGGTGCTTTCTCCTTTTGCTGTGAAAACTGCACGTAAAAAACAATGGTAAAGCAGTGCCGGGTTTGAATAATTTAGCATTTGCAAGTCAGGGTGTTCAGAGTGTAAGATGACCACCTAACACTTGTGCGCTTTATTTCTTTTCATTAACACTGCATCATTAACTCCGTTCCCCCATTAAAAAGAGATGCTGTAATTCGCCAGAGGTAGTGAGAAAGCAGAGGAACAGCAACAGTCTGTCCGACCGCAGTGTTAATGTGGAGCAATAAAGGGGACCGACACTAACTGCTACCTGGGATGGGGGTGAGGCTGTTAGGAAATGCAGTTACACTAAGGGTACTTTCTAGTAGTTGCTTAATATTCCATGGAGGTGTTTCGTGTTGCTTGGGCTGGTGCCTGGGGAAATACCATCCACTCCCTTAAAAAAAGAGGAAATGTCTCCAGCAGCATGTTATACTCTAAGTAAAGTAAACTCTGAGTAAGGTGAAGGTTAATCAAAGTTGTGTCTTGCTAAAAGGAACTTGAAAGCTTAATTGTGCTCCTTGCATATGTGGCCAGAGGCTGCATAAATCCAAGAATGATCAGTAATATGGCAAGTATTAAAGTGACCATGTTCGTTGCTCATTGCCGGTTGTTTTTACCCAGTGGATTCAGGTTCCAGCTGCTAGTGATGCTTCCAGTTGTTCACCAGGCAGCCCTCTAGGTCAGCTCTACTCAGGTATGTCTGCAGCTTCTTACCTGCCTGTAATGACCGGCCTGTTGGAAATGCCCATGTCTCGCTCCTGGCCTCAGGATACAAGTATTCCTTGGAAGACCTGGACCAGAACGCAGGGTCTGATAAACCTGCCCATCCCCTGACCACTTCTTCTCTTGCAAAAAACCTGTTACTAACTCACTTGTACAACATTTGAGTTGCAAGTCCAGATGTGTCTCAKTCCAAGTTCTGATGGTCAAGAAGGTGAGAAATGTGGTGGGAACTGAATTCAGAGGTTATAGTATGGCATGAAAGATTGTGAGGGTGAAAACTCAAGCACTGCTGGAGATGACCTTCATTGACCAGAAGTGCTACAAAGTTTAGCTTTTATCTAAGCCCTCGCGGGTTGAAGGGAACAGCATAAATCTCTAAATGAGCCATTAGGATTTCGTCCTCTGCTTGTACAGGAGATACAGACTTTGAGGGTCAAGCTCTTACATACATACATCTGTCAAGCAGCGAACAAGTCCTCCAGCTTCTTCCTGCTGTCACTAATTACCACCTTGCAGTCCTCCCCGTGAGTCTGTGGCATTCCTTTAAGCAGTAAAATTTTTGGATCAGCTGGATCATCAGGGTCTTCTGATGCCGTGGTGGGGCACGCAGTGTGACATCTGAAGCCCGTGCTGGACCTTCTCGCTAGACCACTCTTTGTCAGCAACTTCTCCGGGCGRCTGTTTCCCCCGGTGAAGCACAGACAACAGTTCTTTCTTCATCACTTCTGTGAAATATTTGAGGTGTTTGAATCTGTTTAGGAAAAACACTGTGCTGTTTCTGACCTGCATTAGAGAGACAAAGGAAGGACAAAAGAGGTGGCGAGCATCTCCTGGAACGYGGTAGCTTTGCCATTTATTGCCCTGAGAGGGGTTGCCACTTGTGATGCAGATTTGAGAGCTGCCTGCTCTCTCCAGAGCCTTGGTCCAGGCTGTGTGCAGAAAGATAACCTCATCCTAGGTTAGGCGTGTTTCTGTCTCCAGCTTTTATTTCTCAGGTCGTCAAGTATTGCTGAAATCGCTGAAAATGAGCATCAGGAATATTCCTGGAAAGAGGGAGAAATGGTCATTTATTAAACACTAGCTTTTCCCAGTCAACAGAAAGCTATACCCTGTTACWCTATCTTAATTATATTTATTATTTCAAGCAGTATGGACTGGCATTTCTAACATCACAGCTAATATAGCAGTCTACGCAGGGTTTTCTTTTTCTTTTTAAGGCACAGGGCAGAAAGACAACTCACATTCCAGGGCCTGTTTGATAGCATGCCACAACTTGAGTTAAGCAGGTGGCAGGGTGAAATATAAAAGGCTTGCTAAACAAAGAATTTTTATTTCCTGGTTTGTGCCTGCAGGGGACGAATTATGAAAGCAAAGCAGAAACCTGACAGCCAAAGAGCATCCAGAATTTTTAAATGAATGGTTTTATTGTTCTTTTATAAAGCTATGCAGATTAATTACAATTTACAAATAAAAGGTTTTTGCGATGATGGRCGGTTAAAAAAAATAACAAATGACAAAATGGTTCATTATACCTTAAGAAGGYGGTTTCTAAAGCTGCTTGAATAAACTGTCTTCGTCCACTTGACTCTAGTCAGCGGACTCTACAAGCGGCAAAGCTCAATTAGAGCGCAAGCTTTGTAATCTAAGGCAGTGTGGAATGATATACCAACGGTCGCGGTTTCAGTTTCCTGAGAGGTAAAGCGTTTTTGCTGGGACCGCTGACGACTGCCCTAGCAGCGTGCGCGGGTTTGGGGCGACGCTTTCCCAAACCTTTGCTTCGTCTCCTTTGATAACAACCAAACAGACAAACCACCAGCTGCACCGGGGACTCTTGGGTTGAAACCATAGCTCTTAAGCAATAAGCACCCCTTGCATTTCTGAAATTAATAAAGTTAGTTTGAACCTCAAATGTCACTTATTTGCTTTCCTATTTTCATAGGCGATTTCACTAAGCAGAAGCACTTGCTAATCCTACGTTCACATAGATAGAAGGTCAAAGTTGGTCAGTGAGCCAAGAAATACCATATCAGGGTTTCTTTCCTCTCCAATTGAAAGAGGTATAAATTGTGGAATTAGTGTATTGATTGAAGGCTACAACTTCAAGCAATCAGTTTTTCTGGCTTGACAAGATTATTTTATCCTACTTTTCTTTTATTATTATGTGTTGTATTTGAGTCATCCTTCAGGCAGATGAAGTGACAGCTTGATTTAACTCAATAAAATCCACCAGTTAGGAAACCTACTGAGCCGAACAAAAGATGAAAACGACTGCAAGGGGAAGGTGCACAGTTAGTGTAAGCAAGCATAGCATGCTGAAAGAAGACAATATTAGCTGAAATTATGCTCTAATCAATGCATTTCTATGGAAACTTGGGAGAAATTTGTAAGACCTCCGTGCTGGGCCAGTGAACAGATAATGCTGGCTTTCTTATAAAAAAGTAAAAATAAAATTTCTGCAGCTGAGTACCGAAAACAATACTTCCATCGTAGCTGTGCCTTTGTGCAATTGCAAAAAGTTGGATAATGTTGCTTTCCTGACAGATTTGAARGGAAACGCTTAACCAGGGGTTTATAATTGTGTGGCGATTAAAACAATATGAAGCCTTTGGACAGTAGGTCTTCGCTTTGTTATCTATCGATAAACACAAGTGTGTTCCCTGTGCGTAGCAGACACGGGACTGTGAGCTGAGCTTGTAGGAGGGCAAGGGGGTGGAGGGGGGGACCCAGCGCCCTGCCCCCGCGGCTCCGACCGAAGGGGCACCCCGAAGGGGTGCGTGCAGTGCCCCGCGGACCCCTCCGTGCCCGGCTCTGCGGGAGGGTTGGAGCCACCGCAGTGGGCACGGGGGCTCAGGAGCACGTGCCTTGCACAGCGGTGTACCGACGCTAGCCTAACCTCCCCACTAACTAGTCCATGTTGACTGTTTAACCAGGGAGGTCAGAGGTACATACTAGAATGCATATTTTTCATCTGCACCCAAGAGTTTTTCCTCTTGATCCTGTCTGAGTTGATCTGTGGAGTCAATAGCATAGAAAAAGGATGATGTAAGGTAGYGACCTCTTCCTCCTGCTGTTTGCCWGAGGTCCCRGTGCTTGTTCAACCTGWCTCTGAACATGTGCTTGAACTGCAGCCCAACTAACTAACCCCTTTTTCACTTTATCTGCATGGGAAATAGGTGTGGCACTGTATGATGGRCACCGTAATACATTTCCCACAGGAAGGTGGGAACTTGCTGAAGTGAGCCTCTGTTGGCTGTTGGTGTGAAGGTGCTGGTGGCCCAGGTGTAGCAGACAACATTRTCAATAAGCTGTGGTGCAGACATTGCCTCCGAATTTCAGTGATGCAGCTGTATCTAGTCACTGATACTGCTTTTGCAGTAGATGTGAATGGGAAAAGTGCTCTACTGATGTGTAAAAAAATCTCTGTGTTATTTAGGAAGACAGTAGGGAAGAGTAACTTGAGACRTACTATTTTTGTAATTGTTTACTCCTATTTCTCATTGCATTACTTTCTCCTTCTTCCATCGGAAGCCCCTAAGTCTCCTCTGACTAATATTCTGTTAGCTGTACTGCTCACTTGCTGTTTTTCTCCTTACTCGGTGGACACCTGCCACTCATCTGTTGTCAGCAAGGTAAGTGGTTCCTTTCAAATGGGACAGTGAGAACTGTGTCATTCCGGTCTCTGTTGTTTCTTTGGAAATAAGTGTTTAGTCGTCACGTCCTCAGCATTCATCGCCTGTGAGCTGGTACCAAACAGGACCTGGTGAGATGSTGAGTGTAAATATAGCAACTTTATGGTCCTCTATGCTGGCTATTAAGTGAGTGTATATGGCACAATAAATCTGAATTGCAGTACCTTGTCCTATTCTGGAAGGTTTCCTAGGCTGTTGATACTGCCCTTAGCAATTGGCCTTGATTTCCTTTGGGACCATGTTACTGTTTGATTTTTTCTTTAAAGAACTTCACCCAGAAGCAGGAAAACACAATTCTGACGGCGGAGAGTTTTTACTGACGGTTTTACTCCCTCGCGGCCGGAGGGAAGGTGCCGTCCGGCAGCGGGTGCAGGCAGAAGGGGAGCTGCCCCTCCGCGGGGTGCAAGGATGCCACGGCACGGGGGGGGGGGTCTTCATCCGGCACGGCGAGGCGAAGGCTTCTGGGCGCAAGGGGCTGGAGGAAAGCAGCCGGGGGTTCTGCTGGGAGGGTGGGCATCTCCGAGGGGCCGGCTGGCGGGGACCACGCTTGCCGGTCTCTGCAGGCGCGGCGCGAAGCCATGCCCCGTCCCGTGGTCGCGCGGGGACGTGGCACCCCAGGTCAGCACTTCGGGGTGATGTCTTTGGCAGCGCCTGCGTAAGGGAAGGTGGCACCTGCAGCACGCTTGGGTAAGTCCAGGGAGGGGGAGCTCTTGGGAGTCCACCCTTCCCTTCCTCAGAGCCTCAAGTACCATATTTTGATCATTATTTTATTTGGGAGGTGAGCTAAAGATCAAAATTATCAATGCTAATTCATAAATAATCTCTTGCTAAGTTATCTTACAGGGCCATTTGATTTACTGGTAAGTTTTTGGATTTTTTTTCCACTTAGAAGAATATTTTGCACATGTGCAGTTGCAGTGTTCATGTGTGTTAGAACTGCTTTTAAAGCTACATCTCATAGTATATAAATATATATAAAATCCTCTGCTTTAAGCAGTATTCCCATGACTAATAACAACAATTGCAGACCAATTGTATAACATTAACGTAGTTTGCCTGACTCTATTGCAAACGATGTCTGGAGTCACACTTTTCCTGCCTGTTCCATTTAAGTTCCTGTCATTAAGGTGATGTAAAAGCAGGAAAAGGACAACTCCCATTTAAGGTTTCATGTGAAAGACCAGACTGCTGCACAATTATTTTAAAAAACGTGGTTTGTAACTTGCAGGGGAGTTAAGACCATGCATTAACATTCATTAACTTGTGTGTAATTTCTCCCACCCAACATTTCTTTACCATTTCGAATTGTTTTCATCTTTCTGAGGAAAGGCATATATTGTCGTGATCTCCTTAAACTGCAGTTTGGTAAATGACTTGTTTAAATTTAAGGAAAAGAGGTTGTTGATAAGTATAGTTTTCTAATACTCTTCCTCAGCTGTCATTTACTTTGACTAAATTTATTTAAACCACCTTAACCTTTCAGAGAAAGGCCAGGAGATGTTTAAAAGAATAATATGTGTCTGACATTTTGGTTTACCAAAAGGACACCATCATAATTCTGTAGTGCCTCTCTTAAAAATAAGCTAAGAAAAGGAAACTAAAATCTCTTTTTCTTTCTGCTTAATTTTGAAAGAATGGAAGGAAATTTGATTGATAGTTGCATTAGAAAGTGACCTGCAAAGGTAATCACCAAATGCATTGATTTGTCACTGCACCAAGATGTGCTGATATCCTTCACACACAGGTAGTCTCTCTCTCTCTCTAATAAACGCCTGACTGTTTTAGTATCAAGAACATATTTTTAAAATGTTTTTTCTGGTGCTGACCATCGACCTGTCCCTCGGCTCCTGCCTTGGCGTGGCACGGCCAGGCACCGCCTCGTGCTGTGTCACAGCCCCGGGCGCACGCCTGCCGAGGTACGGGCCGGGCAGGGTTTTGATCCGGTAAGCTGGTCTTAAAACTATTTTATGGGTCTTTAATATTATTTCATTRTAAATGCTCTTGCGTTCTCTCTATTTTCGTGTGCACCGTGACTGTTTTGTTTAACCTAGGGTTGTGAAAAGCAGGATGGAGAGCCGAAGTGACCGCCCGCGGTTTGCACCGCAGCGTGACCGGGTGGCTGCGGCGGAGCTGGCGGRGCACTTTGTTCTGCGGGAGACCCCGGCGGCAACCGGCTTGTCGCCCCTTAGCTTAGAAACGTCTTTGACTTCGGCGTGGAAAATACAAATGCAGGCCAGATTCCCTGGCTGATTGTAACATAATTCTGTCTTGCTTTCAGAGTGTTTCCTCTTTGTAGCCATTCTGTTTAAACGGTTCAAGGTCTCAGGGGTTTATTGTCAAAAAACTTCGTAAGTTGAAGAGGTAATTTTCTAATTATTAGTAATTTCAGAGTTATAGAACTTCTTTCATTCATGATGTTCTCAGACTGTGAATTACAGCTGTGTATCAACGGGCAACACAAGTACAAAAGTTTTACACTTTGTAGTTTTGTTATTCTGTGAGTTCAGGCGCAAGTTATCTGGTAAATTCAATTAAATCCACTGKTTTTTTTTTACTGTTTTTCAGCAGATCTGGCAAACATATCTGAATTTTAGCACTAAAAGAAGTGACCAAATATGAAGCAAGACATTGCCATGTATGTGACTTTATTTTTATGTTTCATTATTATCACCCATAGGCCTTGTGAGGACTGCGTGGACAGCGAGGAGGTTCTGAAGTGCTGCTGCAGGAGAAGGTGGTGCAGGAGAGCCGCGTTTAACAGGCACTTCCAGCCAGTTTCTTGTGTTTGTGCTGCGTGTGCATTTGGGATGGGTTACAAAAGGGACCCAAACGTAACTTTAATATTTATTATTGTGGGAAACCACCAGACTTATCTTTGTTTGATGACAACTGACAGCMATGTTTGACAAACGTAGAGGAACCTGGAGCGTACTGCAGTGTGACTTTATCAAGGGTTCTCAAACCCTGGTCYGTTAGAATGAGGTATTTTAATAACAAGACAATCCCATGTTCTTTTTGTCACCCTCTATGCATAGTGGCAAAGGCAATCTTGCTTCTAATTACACGTCGTTCCTGCAGAAATAACTGCAGCAAATGCTTGCATGCAGAAAAGCTGGCACAGCTCGAAGCTTTTTGGTGCAACTCAGGTGGGGTGGGAGTGAGCAGGGGTGAGCAGGAATAAGTAAGTGTTCTCAGCTTTGGGGCCCACGACTAGAAATGATAAATGATTGAAGGTATTGTTTGTTTTCATTTTTAAGAAGCGGTTAGGTGGTAGTTGTTACTAGCTTGCAAATAATCAGGAAAAGGCTGCCTTTTCTTTGAATTGATGGTTTGTTGTTGTCTTCTTGGTGCGATGAACTTTATAAGCCCTGATGCTCCAGGGGTTCAGCTTGCACATAGTATTTTGATTGTATTGTATTTCTTGGTGAGGGATTTTATTTTTCATTTCTTTATAACATTCAAAAGGCACAGTGATGTCAAAGTCATATATCCTGTCCCACACTAGCATTCACATTATTAGTATTATTTAATTTCTACAATAAAACTGGGATAATGAATTCCTTTACAGGGTGAACGCTTCATGACGTTCAAGTTTTCCCCTTTCTCCCTGGATGGAACAATAATCCTGCCCTGCTGCAGATCCCTGGCCAGCAGGCGTTCCTTTAATGGACACGTCATTTGGCACTAAACTAAGGCTTCAYCAGGTGTTCTAACCTTTTCACTAATAAGATGCAAAAGATAACAAAATTCATAACTGCATGACAAAAAATGAGTTATAACAGCACGTATATATGCTTTTTKTTCACTCTAACGTACTGATATATTCATTTGCGGAGGGGCACTGAGGAGGTCCAGGGCTGAAGCACTTGCCCTGTGAGGACAGGCTGGGGGACCCRGGCTTGGTTGGCCTGGAGAAGAGGGGCCTTTGGGGCATCTAAGCAGCAGTCCTGCCCCTGCCTACAGGGAGGCTGTCGAGAGGATGGAGCCAGGCTTTTCACAGCGGTGCATGGCGGGAGGGTGAGAGGCAGCTGGCGTAAGCTGAAATAGGAAAGGCTCAGACTGGATATAAAGGAAACTTACTGCAGTTTGAGTACAGTGAAGGAGTAGAACAGGTTGCCCGGAGAGGTCTCCATCTTCRGAAGTTTTCAAGCCTAGACTGGCTGAAGCCCTGGTCTGACCCTTTCCCTGACCTGGCTTTCAGCAGTAGTTGGACTAGATGACCTTCTGAGGTCCCTTCCAACCTGGATTATCCGATGATGCTCATTTATTGTTTAGAGTATATAAATGACGACGTTGATAGTGTTTGAAATTGGGCATAGAAAATGAATATTTTTTGGACTGATGATTTTGGGAAGAGGTTTGGATGCATTGGGTGTGTGTGCACTTTACAGTTGTGTCTGCAYAATGCAGACATACTTAAGCTACTGGAGCCCTGAGCTGTAAAGTAGCAATGGTGCAGGTCAGCTCTGCATAAACATATTAATTCTGGGTGTGCATAGTTTCAGTAAGTTAGAAATAAGATTTTCCGTTGTTTCTAGAAAGAACTGGAGAAAGTTTGCATGGCTTGTATTAGTCGCCTCTTTCCTGAGGCTTGCAAATAGGACTGGACTTTCCAAGTTTAGCTTGGCTGTCATTTTGACTGCTCCTCAGCATTTGTGGGTGTAAAAGGAGCTGGTCTGAGGTTTTGGATTTACTGAGAGAGATAATTTACATGGTGATGTGCCATGCCCTTGTCCATCCACTTGCTTTGTGCGATGTGGCCAGAGTGCATAAATAACGTTATCTTGAATGTGCTCCAACCCTCTGTTTGTAGAATTCAAAGTGTCTGTTTTCAAATGATTMAAATCCTCTTTTTCTTAGCCCCCTCCCTTCCCCACCAAGGTGAAAAGCAAACCCAAAACTTTTTAAACACTCACCATTGACAGGAAAGACTAGAAAGTGGGTTTCTTGCCCAAGGCGACCCTCTGTTGTTCTTCTTAGGAAGCCAAGACTGCCCTCCTYGGCCGCGAAGCCCTGGTTGGGCTGCCCGGCGTAGGGATGGCTCCTGTCACGCACTGTCCCTTTGCTGATGACACTGCGCCTACGGGGCTTCGGCGCTTGCCTGGTGCCGGCTGTGTCAGCGTGGGTGCACGGACACAGGTACGGGTACTATTCCTACACACAGAACCTGACTGTGCTGGTGTAAGCCTTTTGTGCCTTTTCTCCGTAGTTATTCTACTCTGATCACGCCAAGAGAGATACGGTCTTTGGTTCTTGCACACAAAATCTGGGGTAGTACCTCTGTCCAATGTATCTACCTTCAGATAATGCCATYAGCTCCTCTGCTCTGCCAGCGTGATGAAGGTCTACAAACCCCGTGAAGTGAGCACAGAACCTGCATTAAATGCAATTGATAATTTCTGCGAAAAATGTTTTCTTCTATTAAATAAGGGGATTAAAAAATTCTTTAAAATGTATTAAGGCATGGATACAAAATTGAAGAAATCAAAGTCTTCAAACTTGAGACCACGACTGGAGTTACACTCTTGCCCTCCCGCCCTTCCCAAAAGTCGTGTGAATTAAGGACAGTGCCAGCTGTGACTCTGCAGWTCCCCGCTTTTGTCGGTTTGTGTCACAACCTCAGCATTATTTAAATGAACTTTTTTTTTTTTTTGTATTTAATATTCATATTCAGGTATTCAAGCCATAATTTCTTTTAGTAAAAGTGACATTTTGTAAAGTTCATTATTTTTTTACAGAGAAAATCTCAGACACTTAAAAAAATAGACATTAAATAATGGAACGGCAGTGTCTCCAGGCTAGCAGTCATCCCTACAGTTTGTCATTTTTATACCTGAATACCTGTGAAAAAGAAGTTTGATAATACCTAGGTTATTTAGCCTGACCCGGGCTGCCTGACCGACTGGGAACTGCACCCGTCAGCGCGAGCTGCGTCCCCGCACCTTCGCGGGGTCCTTGGCACCCCGCGGGCACCCTGTGTCTATGTTTCTTTTGACACGTTTGCGTGGCATTTTCAAGATGCACCATGAAAACCTCTGTCAGGTTTGTCTCCAGCTTTGGTGTCACGAACGCGTAGGGTGGTGTGGGCACGGCGAGCTGTCTCATCGGCAGAGCCCTCCCCGGCCGGCAGCACCTCTCCGCCGCGGTTGGTATGTGATGTGCACGGGTCACTGCGCGTGGGTGAGGGTCTTGGCACTCGGCTATTGTAAAATGAAGTTTATTATTAATAATTTTTATCGCTGAGAGGAAAGGTGAAGAATCAAATAACTTAAAGAGATGTGGGAGAAGTGGACTAGAGGGGCATGTTGTCTACAGGCTCTTCCAGAAGTCCCCCATGCAGCAGTCTGGCCGATTGGACATTGTGGCTGGCATTCCCTTTTGTTCATCTGGTAGCAAAGTAACCTAAAAACTCAAAAGGAGATAGTTGTGCCTCCTTTTGTTTTAAGTGACATTGCCCTTCCTTGGAAGAAGGTTATGTTCACAAAGGAAAGCCCTCCTTTTGTGCATTTATCTCAGCAATAGTTGGAAAAAAGCGACAGAAAAGACAATTTTTGCCTATTTGCGTAATATTTTTTGAACAAATTGTAATATAGAATYATTCCTGTTGAGAAGACCATAAGCGTGCCCATTGCCTCTTTTTCAGTTTGTTAGAAGTCCTAGCTCCGTACTTCCCCTCTTGTGGTGTTTGCTAGCTGTGCACGCCGAGCCACATCAGCGTGTGCAGATGCTGCTTTTCTAACCGCTCCTCATCTTCCTGCGGCCCGCGGCGCGCCGAGCTGCAGAACAGCTCTCCCGAGCCGTTTTCATTATGCAACTTTGTCAAGCCCGTAATCCCACCACCCGAATATCTGACTCGGTCCCAGCTCTTTTGCGTTTCCCCTCTCGGAAGCAGCTGGAGGTGAGTGCCTCCTTCAGCCGTTCCCTCAGCCGTGCCGTTTCGGGGCCGGGAACCTGCTGCCGGCCCACCAGCTCCGGGTGCGAGGAGGYGGAGAAGAGGAGCGGTGAGCAGGACGCTGCCGTGCGAGGGGGCTGTCCGCGATGCTGTGAGGAAGCAAGGAAGGTTTCAGGAAAATCTTCGTTTTCCAAATAGAAATGGACCAATCAGCATGCAAAGTTTGATATTTTTAAGTCTTTTCCTTTACRGGAACACAATCAGAAGGAAAATATATTCTGCAAGACTTGTCTTAGGGGCCGGTTACACAGATCCCTTATCATTTCAAAAATTAATTTGCTGTGTGCAGCTGGCAGGTATGATAAACCATTAAATATGAGGAAACTTAAAACATTCCTGATACTYTCAAAATGTAGAGTATATTTAGCCTACAAGTAAGTGGAGTAAACTTTGCTAATGTTACTGGAGCTGATCATCTACTTTGAAATTAAATTTGAGTGGAGATCCTACGTTAATACTGAATTGCCTGTCTTAAATCATTCTGTGTTTTAAATATTTTTAGAGTTAGTTTCCCTTTTAAAAATRATTTTTGAATTTTAAGATTTAAAAGCTTGTTTGGCCATGAGCTATTCCTGTCTCTCAAACGTGACAGTGTATATAGGGTTAGTGAATTATATAGTTCTAAAAGGTGCTAGTTGTCTGAATAAATATGGATTTCTGACAAACTCAACAAACATACGTGTTATGTTTTCCCTCTCTTCTCCAGTACTACATTAAGAATCTATTTTTTTTTGTCTTGAGGAGGTAATTTAACCTATTGTGTCCATTCTTTTTGATGGGCCATAAGGAGTCCCAGAAACTATTGTTTCTTCTGATAAAACTGTTCTCATGCAAGAACATAATATTCATGTATTGCTTGGCCTTCGAAAACGAAAATCAAGTTAGTGAAAATCAGGTAAACGTTTGCTTAAAACCATATTTCTAGGAGTAATAGCTTCAGTTCATTCTTTCTGTAGCTCTTGGTAATTCCTAACGAAACCTCACGTTWATGAATATACACTCTCCAACTTGTGCCAGTATCAAGGAGTGCCAAAGRCATGATTTCTTATACTGGTAGTACTTTCTGTTCAAGTCCYCARGGACCAATTCTAAAAGCGCCACATWAATTTATGCCCTGTAACATTGTTGTGACAATAAATATCCTACTTTTGAGAGGGAAAAAAAAAGCCCACGTGAAGAATGAATATGAATTAATTTTTAAATCTACATACTACAAAAAAAGGTCCAATGCTACAGAGATCAAATGCCTGATACAGCAGGATGTTTAAGGAAAGCCAAGAGAGATGTCCTAAATTTAGATGAAACCTTAGATTATTTTTCTTCAGCCTTCAAAAAACTTTTTTTTTTTTTTACTTAGGACAAATAATTTTTTGAAATTTTTATAGGTACCATGTTTTAGACACCATATACTTTGTGAGGTCATTTCCTAGTAACAGAGAGAATACCCTCAAACACAATTCCTGTAATTATTTACAACCCACAACAGTATTTAAAAAAAAAACACTAAAGGCAATGCAAAAAGTTTAAGTGTGGCTGTGTTCCCAATGGCTTGTTCTCCAAATGGAGCCCCAAGGATGCTCCACATAATTCACCTAGACACCACGGACTAATAATGTGACATTTCTCTCAACTACGKCAGGAGAAGGTGTTTTTCAAGATTGCTTTATGTTGAGGTCAGAAATGGCCAGAACATTCTGCCCTGTCTATCTTGCTAAGAAAGTTTTTGCAATTTTGCTTCATCTAGACGCTTATCTCTACATAAAAAAAAAAAAAAAAAAGAAAAATTTGTATTTCATGGATGTATTTCATTTGCAGACTGTGTGTGTGTGTGTGAAGGCAGGCAGCTCTGCAGATGAGATATCTGAAAGCATCTAAAGAACGTAAAAGCTTGAATGTAAGAGGACCAGCACCCCTACACCACTGTTGCAGCCATGGAAACAGTAGCCTTACGATGAGTCTTACACCAGTAGGTGCAATATCTCCTTTTGGGTAGTGGTTTTCAAAAAATGAGGAAAGCAGGCAAACAGACCATCATAGGAGGCGGCAGTATTACAAACACTGTGTTTTGATTTTGCAGTAGCCTCTGTAACTCGGGATATGTAACTCATGGTATGTTATGAATATTCATTAGAATGTGGAACTTGAAATTGCTACTGTGCCTTACAAAGAAGGAAGCACAAGAGATTTTAAATTTGGAGGGAGCAGTTTCTATGAAATGGCAGTGTGTGTAAATGACAGGGACTTTTCAGCTAAAATGATAATATCTATAATTATGTAATAATTATAAAATGGCATATGTGTACAGCATCTTCTAGTTATTATAACTCTCGCAGTGTGCTGTCCAGACACAGAAAAACACAACTAGCCTGGCCAGTGATCTTCTGGTCCGTGGGGCTTTGCACACAGACTAACAGCAGGTCTGAAAGCACGTGAGCATGCTGAGCACAGCCAAAAGAAGCCTCAACGCTCAGAAACTCTGGCTTTTAACATGGCTGTTTGCTGAGACTTGAGGCATCTCCAGTAGTGTTCTTGGGGTTTCCAACTGGCTCCAAATACGGACACAGATTACATGAACCTGCCTGCAAAGGCCAACGTGATCTGAGAAGAGTAACGGCGAACTTAAGAAACCAATGGGCAAGAGGTAAATACCAACCTGAAGGTGACTTTGCACAAACGAGACGCATTGCTTGTTAGGAGCAACCTCTACGAAGAGATAAGTAGAGTAGTCTCAGTTGTTCTGGCTAAACGCCAGCTCAGATGTTCAAGGTTTAACTTTGTCGGGTAAGTTTCCGAGAACATCTCTCGGTTTTATTGTGTGTTTGTAGTACTGGACCGACCGCTTGGAGTAACGGCAAGTACCTCCAGAGCGGGGAGCGAGGGTGGTGGTGGCTCTCCAGACTTCCTTCAGCCACCCAAGGGATCGCTGGCTGTTATTGTGCTTTAGGAGCTGTCCACACCTGGACATTATTCATTCTCCATCTCCACGGAGCTCTGTCCTCATGCTCAGGTTTCCGCATTTTGGGTGGCATTTTGCCATCTTTGGTGGCATTTAAAGAGAACTCTGGGTCGGCACTTGTAATAACACACATCTTTAATAAAATGACTTGGTAGCTGAGAGCATAGGATCCTATAAGTAAGGAAGAGAGGGGATCTGTTTGTCACACTCTGTGCCCAGCCACTATCACCAGCTGATTTTTGTATTGCCTGAGCTGAATGTTATAAGCTTTTTAAAGGGGCAGATCCCCCTTCARTTGCAGTGATGCTCCATCAGGTGCCTAGTGTCACATACCTTATATGACAAACATTTGATGTGACACTTATGCACGCAGGTTGCTCCAGAAATATTTTTATAGGTCAGACTAAATATCACACATCCAACCCTTCAGTCAGGCAGTGGAGCCATCTGTGATTGCAGCAAATGGTCTTGGAAGTTGCTATGGTTCCTGGTAAACACTATCCCATGGCTTCTGCTCCCGTCGTCGTCGGAGCGAAGGGGCAGATAGCAGCAGGGACATCAAGCAAGTTGATGCCAGCATTAGCTCCAGGTTTCTCTGGACAATCAGCTAATCCAACTGGCTGTAATTTCTATTTCCTCCTCCCTGGYGGAAACTCACCTGCTATCCACCTACGCCAACAGTTCAGCCGTGCCCGGCTTCCCCGGCCATTCAGCGATCCTGCAAACCTCGTCCTCCACAAACCTCCCACGGGTCTGTGTTCCCYGAATTGTTTGTCCCCAGCCAGGTGTTTTGGTGAATGACTGGAAAAGGAGTATATGGCAGTGAAGTCAAGGAGAACACGAATGGGCAGGGCCTTGGAAATGCCTGCATACTCCRTAAGGATTAGATAATTAGGGAGGATGTAGCAGTGCTAATTATTATCTGAACCTCCTGGGTCTGCATGTGTGTCCTGGAGATCTCGGGAGAACTAGGGATGCTTCTGRTGTGTTTAATGTACAGTGGGGCCATGAATGCAATGAAAACAGGGTGTCTTGCAGAGTTTAGCCACTTCTCTTTCCAGTCCTCATCCTGAAGCTGCATCCTGAAATAAAGAAATGTAAAATAATTTGAAAGCTAGGATGAAGAGAATTTTAATTATATAAAAGTTGGGAATAGTTTTTAGTATCCTATCATCTTACGAAAAATAACTAAGGACAGTGATAGTTGGTATTTGGAAATGTAGTTGCATAAACCAAATATGTGATGTTTTAAAATTTTATGTTAATCTCAAAGATCTATTTTGGCTGATAATTTACAATATATGTTTTCTTGCTATTTCTCTGTTACCTTTTGGGAGGCTCTCAGAGAAGGGGAAGGGAACATTGCAATGTTGACAGTGAGCGAGCAATCCTCTCTGCTTTGTCTTCCCTCTTCCTCCCACCCCTGCAGCTTGCCACGGAGGTAATTCAGCACAGAAATCTCTGATTAGCTCAATTTTCAATTATGCTTTCCCATCACCTTTAAACAACTGCTGCTTAACCCATGTTACAGAGAATGAGTTGCAGATTCAGAAACAGATATCTAGCCAATTATATTCTTTTATGTATTCCAGATAATGCCAAACAGGTTTTGTATTTATTTACGTGGGTTATTCTCACGCTATGTGCGCTGTGGGTGTTTTTTATCTACGGTTGACACCACAGGGACTCTRTCGCAATGTATGTCTGTGAACAACTCTGTCTAAACATCTTAAATGCTTCTAATATAAATACAGAAAAAACTCGATGTAGCAATTATTAAACTAGCACAAATGTTTCACTGATTTTAACAGCATTCAAGTGGCAGGTTTTTTCTTCATTAAGATAAACAATGGAGCTAATTGGAATGCCACAAAAAAATCTGTTAAGTAACAGGAGTATCGRGAACGCTTCCCTGCTCGAAGTGACCAGAAGAAGCTGTCTGGAGATGGGGCAGGAGGAACGTGCGGTCAGGTAAATTTTGCTGTACATTTGAATTTAGGAAGCATGAAACTTGCAAGAAGATGAGAATCCCCAGAAGGAGAATCCAAAGAAAGGAGGCTGAAGAGATACTGAGGGAGCATCTTTCTAAAATGAAAGAACAAAGTGAARAGAGTATTATTTATTATCTACATTACAATATAATACATTATTTATTGTGCTAGGCACTCACAAATACGTAAGAAAATCTTCCTGTCCAAAGCTACCATTGGCTAAAGAGACAAGAAAGTGGCTGGATAGGAGCAGGGAGCAGAAACTTTTCCCAGGGATGACTGTCGGAYGAAGGAACAGACCCTAAGTCTTGCYGATGCACTATGAAAATCATCCTAGATATGATTTCTGATGCCTTGCAGGTGATGTGGRTGCTCTACTGTTTCAGTATGTGCTCTAGAACCGTAGCCATTGATTTGTATTTTGTAGGTTTTTCTATGGCTGACGTGGATTATAATAGTCTGTAGTATTTACGAATGATAGACCACGCTGTAGCGGTTTTCAAACTGAACGGGAGTCAACAGTGTTGTGTTATTCTGACAAACACCAATTTCACACAGGATTGTATAAACAGGAAAATAACCTTAAAGACGTGGAGTATTATTTGCTCACGAAGGGTAAGACCTCAGCTGCCCAAGAGTACCCAATTTTGGGCAGCSTCTTTCAAGAGTTAGGAACTGCTGGAGAGAAAAGTAAAATGTGTGTTGAGAAGTGCAGCAAACATGACCTATGGAGAAATGTTGAGAGAGGAGGCATTGCTTATTCTACAGGATGCTAGAGGAAAGCATATCGACAGTCTTCAAYGACGTAGAAAGGCTGCTGCCGGAAGGGGTAGGCTGATCTGCTCTGCACATCCCCTGGGATGGGATGGAAACGGTACATTTATATTGTAGCAGGAGAGAGCTGCCTTAAGTTTTAGGAGTTTACAGACAGTAAGTCCAGGTAAGGATGGAAATAGGYTCAGCATGCGGGATGTACGGGATTCATTGCTGGAGGTGTTCAGGACTGACATTGCCAGGCATGGTCYAGGTATGGGTGATGCTGTCGGATATGTGAGGGGAAAATAGTGGTATGTTTTAGAACAACTCTGTTGTTACTGGTGGGGACTAAAGAGTGRTTCAGTTATTCCCATGTAAACATCTGTTTGATTACCTGCTGCAAACAAGGTTTAGCTATTCTGGAAGTTTCCCTCCCTGACCCGGGAAGAAAGAATTTTACTTTTCTGTGTAAAATCTCACTACATCACGGTTCCTTTCYTTGTAAGGGTTTTATGATATAGTAAATAGTAATGTGCACTTGTGAAGCTACCACTCAGTGTAGCCTCCTCTTACCCATAAGTTTTATCCTGACGTGTTCCACTGTAGCAGGTTTCAGTACATGCTGGCTGCGTTTTAATTCAGGGATTGGGTCAGTGCAAAGTTCTTGGAGTTCCAGTCCGATGCAGCAGACAGTGAAGATCGGCTCATAACGTTTTTTCCTGGGGTTGCCTGAGATCTTTTGGGCAGGACCGACACCAGGTTGGTTTTTTTTTTCCTCCTGATGAATAGCCAGAAAAATGTTTGAAAGACTGTGTTTAATGTGTTGTCCCTGTCCACATGGTCTGGAGCAACCCAGTGAGCCACCTTTGTGGTGTCCCACCCCAGAGCCCCGCGACGTGCTAGCTGTTCTTTCGATTCCATGTGCCCGTGAAGTCTGGGTAAAGTAGCAGCCTGCACTGTTGGGGTGCTTTGAGTTTGACCAACACCATCCCCACATACATCTTGTTATAACTTTCTGATGCTTTTTAATATCTGGTCCTCCGTATTGCCTGTGGGAATTTCAGCAGTCCTCAGCTAGTTAGTGCTCTACCTCTACTCCCCGCTGRCATCACCAAACGGCCTTTGGTATTTTCCTAAGCATGGTCTGTGTGGTTAATATTGAGTGTATCAAGCTGCTTGTATTGAAATTTTTAAGGTTAGGTGATTGATAGATTTTTCCTTAATTTCTTTAATTTCCTAATAATCCTYTGGTTTTATATTTTAATGGCCTCCATGGGATGCGCTATAATGTACWTATTGGTACACATAATCGATCCTGAATTTACATTTTGAGTTTAACTTCTGTGTTGACAAACACTGCCTTTTCATCAGGTACTATCAGTTTAAAATGAAGAACCCTTCTCCCCTCAGGCGAGAGCTGAAGACTTYTCCTGGGGTGGGAGGAAGGGACTGTGACTTGGGACGTGTCGTCCTGATGCTCTTCCTCCTCGGGAGCTGTTCGCTTGCATCAGGCTTCCCAAATTAACAGTGTCCAGACTTACTGTCATCTGGAACTGATGTTAGATTTACCCCAAATTGTTTGAATAAAGCTCAGGAGAGGAGGCGGCTGTCTCCAGACTCACTGTCTATGCCTTTTATCCAGTTTTGACATAATTTATTGGAAATGAGAGGAATTGTTTCAGAACAAGCATCTCTGACAGCTTGGCAGATTGATAGAGAGGTTTCCTGATTTCATCTCTTTTTCTTTTTTAAAYGATGCCGTCCTACTACTTGCCAATCTCTCAAGTATCATTGGTGTCATGATATCAGATGCCGAGATAGCAAGTTCCTGAATTAGCGTTCCAGGGAGGAGGTTATTTAATTTACTATGGTCTGTCTCTTGGCTATTTATCCTCTTATAAAATTCCCAAGTTTTTCTAGTGACACGTGGAACACATGCAATATGAATTTTTTTCAGCCTAGGAAGGGCCCCACCAGGTCACCTGACGTGCCGTAGGTGCTGAACTCGCCCCGGGCAAGCCGTGCCATTTGGGATCCAGTCCTGCCACAGGGAATGGGGCAAAATTCTCACTGTCCTTCTTGAGTAAATACTGTGTGCCTACTCCCCAGCGCCAAACCTGTCCTTTAGTAGGTCTGTGTTTTAGGAAATCCCATACTTCCTCTGGTGGAAATGCAAAAATTAAACTAACAATTTCTCTGGTTTACTTACCGGTGACACCACTTAAGCAGCGCTCGGGACTGCCGGCTCAACGAGGAACATTTCCCAGAAAGAGCAGTGTATATAGTATGGCTTACTGACCAGTCATAAGCTGTCACTTTAAACAACATCACATGAGCAAATATGTTGATAAAGACACCTTAAAGAATTTTAYCAAACTAGTCATTTTTTAAAGACTTTTTTCCTTCCTTCGGAGGAAAAAAAAAAAGACTGCTTCTCAAAGAACCCCCTTTAAATACTAGTATTTCTGTCTAGCAAACAAGCAGCTTGCCAGAGAGACTCTTCCTCTCGTACCTGCCTTCTTACGTTCAGCTCTGATCCTGTGAAACAGGAGCTCAGGTTCTGGTAACAGTTCTGTGCCATTCACTGAGTACAAATATTAGGCACACAGGTGAAACTTAGTAGATTTAGTCCCTTGCTATTCTTATGGCTTACTCGATTAGGTGACTGATGTTAAAATGAATTATAGTCACAAATTGTTTGTGCTCAGAAAAAGAGGCATTAAAACGGGTTATTTATGTTATTCTTGCAGCCATTCCTCTTCCCCATATGTGCAATTTTTATAGAAGATCTTGATTTTTTGCAAAATGTCTGAATTCCGTTCCACAATCCTGGTGTGAAAACAGGTGCCCAGAGCAGCACAGATACCGACCGATATCAACTATATTGGTTATGATATTTTYCTCTCTCTAGGGGTGTCTGAGGTTTAAATCCTTGCTTCCTACACAAACCCCCTTTTTTCTGTAAAGTCACTTTCAGGTGTCTGCCTAGTAGAATTTTAGAAGTATTTATTATTCTYTTTCCCAGGTTCCTCCAGATGTTTAGCTACAGGGTAGTACTGCTGAATAGATTAGTGCAGCTGGTTAGGAGACGCTGTGCTAAATAAGTAGAGCATCTGTGGTTTGTCTAGGGAGGTTGAATTTCAATTAATTAAATGTGCACCTAACTTGCAAGGATCTTTTGCATTTCAGTTAAACTGACTTCAGAGCAGACCTAAGATTTATTCTTGCCTTTTAAATTAACTGCCAGATCCTCAGCTGATATAAATTGTTGAGCCTCTCTTGACATCAGTAGAGCTCAGTTTACACCAAACAGGGATATGGATCATGACAGAGAAATAGACTTTGTAGGAGCCCAAGTACTACTTGGCTGCTATAGTCGTTCAATGGAAGTAAAACATTTATTTACTTGAAAAACAGAAGAATGTTTTTTATTATTTATATTTTGTGCTAGTTTTTCCCTAGGATTATCATAAAATATATCTTTGTGAATTTAAGAGATTAACATGTTTTTAGTATTTTAATTAAAATTGTTATTTAGAATTTTAGTGGGTTTTTTAAAATCTGTTTATTTTTTGTTTAGTGCAGCARAAGAGGATGTCAGTAATGTTTCCCTGGTAAAATGATGTTGGCACAATTATTTATCAGAATCATAGCTGCAGTCTACACCACTTATGGTTATACCTGTGATGTTTAGATGAATTCCTGCCTTAATACTCTGTCAAAAGGTCTTCTATCATTATTCAAATATTTGGAAAATGGATTTCTATGAAAAGGCACTGTAATACTGAATGCCATCAAAACCTTTCCCAGAACATCTCCAGTAAATGAAAGAACCTGATATATAAATGCTAGGTATTAAATAAGATAATTTGGAGAGTATAGAACTAGGCTAATGTTGTTTTTCTCATACACATTAAGTGCTTTGAATATTAGTCACCTTGTGATACCAGATTGCTWGCCCTGGCCTCGGAACACACATGGCCCTTCTTCCCCTGGTCGTGACTTCACACGGATTGTCGGTCCCGGATGGAGCAGGGGCTGAGCACCTGTATGTCAAARCATTTAAAGTCGCTCTTCCTCCGACCGTTGCCATGCCCATCCATGGGGCAATGCTCTCCTCCGCGGGGTGTGCCAGGCACTTGGCACTCAAGGGACTTGCCTCGGTTCCCTTGGMGTCCCAAAGTCACCAAGACGACTAATTTGCCCCTGAAGTCATGGGAGAAACTTGCTCTTGAATTTCTAAAAAGGTGCACCATTTCTCAAAGTCTTCGCACGGTTGTCATCTTTTCTTTGGTCTTTTCTCTTGCATCGCGCATCACCAGCCCCTGAGTTGGTCCGTTCTAGGAACGCGAGCATCTTCTTCCTCCCCCTGCCCTGCCGGAGCCGCAGCAGGAATGTGAAAACACTTTTCCCCTCAAAAGGCTAACCAGCCCTTTTCAGATTCTTTTAAATAGGTATCAATACCTGGCTTTTACAAACAGGAGAAATTAAACTTTGTAGCATTTTGCTATTTGAATGACCTACTCAGTGGAATTACAGCAGCAAACTAATCCTTTAGGAGAGATGGCTCTATCAATCTTTGGATTTTTCTAATGTGGAAGCTACTCAATTGCATCTCAGAAATCAGGGAGGTAATTACTCATGCAGACAGCACAAAATGAAAAAAAAAAAATGCAAGTTCTGCTGAGTATCCCTTTTAGAACAAGCAGTGGAACAAGGAAAACAGCCTCTATAATCAGTCAAATTCTTCCACTAATTTTTCAGGTGTTGAAGGCTATAGTGAGGATACATGCTATGAAAGTTAACAAAGCAAAGTGGCTTTAATAGAGGGTTTTACAAGAGAAAAATGCCTCTTATTAGGCAAACATACTATTTYAGATGTAGTTCCCTATGTTACAGCTTCATTGTTTAAAATAAACGTGTTCTGAGATAAATACATTTACAGATCTCTTCTGAGGCATTTTGCCTCAGTGACAACACCCACCTGTCCGGTAATCAGTGCGCCAGGGTAGATGCTGGTTCCGTCTGATGAGTGTCACCAACCTGCAGAGGAAGTCAGGGAGGTACAGCCTTAGAGGAGCACTCACGCCCTGTTATCACTGATGAATGATAAAGTATTTAATTTTAAATTCAAGTGCTACTAGATAGATAAAAGTAAAAAAGTATAGAAAGAACATATAGAAATATATAATGTAAATAATAGTGGAAAAAAMTAAAAAGAACTAGTGTTTTTGTACRTCTTGGATTGCTTTGAATCCTGTCTAGATTATTAGTCTAAAATATTATTAGTCTAAAATATTATTACCAGGGTTGGATAGACCCTCCCGCAGGAGAGGTTCTCATAAGGAAATGGATAGCTCTGTTTATTGAATAAGAAGCTTCTAATCCAGGGGAAACATTTGATGCAACATCTAAGATGAACACCAGTAAACTTGGTATTCAGGTAGGTATGGACCAAATTCTCCAACATGACTCCAAGAAGGCAGTGGCAATCTTGAGATTTTTCTCCCATTCCATCTAACGTGACTTCAGGCTAACAGCAGCCATGCCTTCATCTAGTTACACCAGTCTGAGGCCGTGATCAACCACACTTTTGTTAGTTTTGTTATAATGTTCTACTTGCACATGGTACTCTGCAGTTCTTGATTGTCATTGAGGGTGTTACTGGTAGTTAACTGGAGTGGCTGGTGCTCACTGTTAGAGATAGTAAGACTTTTATTTTCCTATACTATGTATGACTTCTTTTTTGAAAGATATATTCTGGACTGTGCTAAAACCAGTCACTGAAAAAAACACCATTTGAAGGGCCACCAGGTGCTCATGAGTATGGTCACCTGAGATATGCAAGGATGTACTTGATACTCGATATCTCTGGAAGCATATAAT
Source organism: Oceanodroma leucorhoa (assembly GCA_030449065.1). Lineage (NCBI taxonomy): Eukaryota > Metazoa > Chordata > Aves > Procellariiformes > Oceanodroma > Oceanodroma leucorhoa. Next base: position 22,648,500 of record JASVER010000005.1, on the reverse strand, counting down.
AAGGTTTAACTTCCCAAATAGTCATTCATGGGAGATTGATTTAGTCTTTTAGTCTGGCTGTGTCCAGGCAGGTTTTGAATATCTCCAAGGATGGAGACTCCATAGCCTCCCTGGGCAACCCATGCCGGTGTTTGACCACTCACAGTAAAAAGTTTTCCTTAGGTTTAAATAGAATTTCCTGTATTTCAATTTGTGTYTATTGCTTCTCATTCTCTCTTGGCCTTTGCAGCCTGGCTCCATCTTCTTTATTCCCTCACATCAAGTATTCGCACACATTGATAAGACCCGCCTGAGCCTTCTCTTGTCTAGGTTGAACAGCCCCAGATCTCTCAGCCTTTCCAGTTCCTTAATCATCKTTGTGGCCCTTTGCTGGACTCTCTCCAGYATGGCCATGTCTCTCTCGTACTGGGGAGCCCAGAACTGGACYCAGCACTCCAGGTGTGGCCCCACCAGTGCCGAGCAGAGGGGAAGGATCACCTCCCTCRWCYTGCTGGCAACACTCCTCCTAATGCAGCCCACGATGCTGGTGGCCTTCTTTGCGGCAAGGGCACGTTGCTGGCTCATGTTCAACTTGGTGTCCACGAGGACCCCCAGGTCCTTCTCACAAAGCTGCTTTCCAGCTGGGCAGCCCCCCAGCATGCCTGGGGATGTTCCTTCCCAGGGGCAGGACTTTACATTTCCCTTTGCTGAACTTCATGAGGTTCCTGTCAGCCCATTTCTCCATCTTGTCCAGGTCCCTCTGGATGGCAGCAYGACCCTCYGGTGTATTAGCTACTCCTCCCAGCTTTGTRTCATCTGCAAATCTRTTGAGGGTGCATCTGCCCCATTACTGACGTTGTTGATGGAGATGTTAAACAATGTTGGTTCCAGTATTGCCCCTGGGGACACCTTGCTGGTGACTGGCCTCCAGCTGGACTTTGTGCTGCTGATCACAACCATCTGAGCCCAGCTGTTCAGCCAGTTCTCAGTCCACATCACTGCCGCTTATGTAGTCCTTACTCCATCACTTTGTCAATGAGAATGTTGTAGGAGCCAAGATGAGCACTATCCGTTCCTCTCCCCTTGTTCACCGAGCCAGTCATCTCATTGTAGAAGTCTGTCGGGTTGGTCAGGCATGATACCTTCTACATAAATCCATAGTGACTATTCCTTCACATGTCTGGAAATGGTTTCCAGGTTTATTTGCTCAATCACCTTCCCAGAGATCAAGGTGAGGCTGACCAGCCTGTGGTTCTCCAGATTCTCCTTGAAAATACGAGTGACATTTGCTTTCTTCCAGTTTCAGAAGCGTCCCCTGATGACCGAGATCTTTCAAAGGTTATCATCAAGGGCGGTCTTGGGATGACTTTGGCCAGCTCCTTCAGCACTCATGGGTGCATCCCATCAGGGTCCACGGACTCTTGTCAGGTCCRTTTGTGCAAATGTTCCCTAACCTGGTGCTCCTCCGCCAAGGGTAAGTCTTGTGCTGAACTTTTCCACTAGTCGTGGGGACCTTGGGTTGCTGAAGGCAAGGCTTACTGAGTCTTATAAGACTGAGGTGAAGTGGACATCGACTGCCTCAGCCTTTTCCATGTCCTTTGTGACCAGATCCCCTGCTCCCTTCAGCAGCAACATTTTCCCTGGTCTTCCTTTTGGTGTTGATAGAAACGCATAAGGACGACAACCATGGAACCATTAAAAAATACCCAGCCCTGAGTCTTCCTGGTAAAGTGTAAAATATGCTTTTAATGTAAGCCATGTACCTTTAACCATCAGTAAGAGATTAAGGAAATACTTTGGAGAGCGTTACTGTATTAAAACAGCAGTGACTGCCAGGTACTGTTGTTGATGTCAGTGTGGGCCTGTTGACATATGCAAGGGTCTTTTTCAAAAATTCATGAACTGAGAAGTCTTACTTYTTGTTTAAATTTTGAGACTCCTGAGGAAACCGGGCGGTAGCAGGGCTGCTATCAAATGCTCCGTCAGTTAGATTAAAAATCAAAGGGATGTTTTTGAATGAATGTGAGGGCCCAGAGGGTCTCTGAGACACTTTGTGCCAGATGCCAGAGCAGGAGCGAAAGTATGCTCTGGGCCTAACCTGAGAATTCCTACTGCGCTTCGCCTGTGTTTCAGGCAGCCCAGCTTGTTCGCTCACACGTGGTTCCGAATTTGAAATAATGATATTTAGAGAATACTGATTGAGCATAAATAAAGAACATTAAATCCCTTAGTTCTTAAACCTTTCTTGATTTCAGCAGAGTTATGGTAATTTACGCCCCTCCAAATGCAGCTGTGRAAGATAGCAGAAGTACACGCAAATTCCTGCAATTGCTTTATGTCCAAGTCACTCCATCTTTTATGTCGGGGCACTGAAACACAGTTCTACATCATCAGGTATTTTGGAAGTTGCCCTGTCACATAACAATTCACCCGTCCTTCTTCTTTTTAAAGCAAAACCAGAAGCAATGTGGAGGTACTATGTTCTCTACTTTGCATGCTGCCTGGGACATGCGTGCTGATCCGCCATTTCACCGAACCTCCAAATTGTCAGATACGAGTTTCAAAAAATTAAACCCGCCACCACGAATGCAACACGTGTCCTGCAGTTTCCCTTGCGGTGCTCCCCCGGGCACTCRGGAGCGGCCAGTTCTGGGGGGACAGCCCGGCGGGACCCCCCTCTGCACCACCTCCGCCACGCGTGAGCGCCCGGTTCCCCCCGCAGATCACCACCCCCCGCGCTCATCGGGCGCTCTCCCTGAAGGACTCSGCTTCACCCTTCGCTTGCTCCAAATCAGAGCACAGAGACCATCCCGGCTGGGGAAGTTCTAAAAGGGCCGAGCGCTCGAGCCAAGGAGCTCTGAAAACGGAAAACCGCCGGGTGGGTGCTGCAGGCTGTACAKCTCTTCATGTTCTGGAGACACGTATTTTCCCAACCTGCTGCTGCTCCTGCTGATTTCTCACCGTGTTTAGCTGTGCTCATGTCTGGGCACCCGCAGCGACAACTGGGTTTTTGGGTTGGTTATTTTTGATACTGGCACTTGACTCCACCCAAACTACTCCAGATACACCGGGATGGGGCAGGAAATAGGGAGGTGAATGTATGCCCGAGACTAGCGCCGTCCCTCCAGGCTTTCTGGAAAAATGGGGTAATACTCCCAGTCCGGGCAACAGCATCCAGTCTGTCCAAACCTCCCCTATTTTCATCTGAGGATGAAAAAACTCTTGGCTCCTGTCCGAAACTGGTAATGCTGCTGTGCAGGGTGCAGTTATCCGTTTTTGTCACCCAACTCAGGGAACGGTTCAAGGCTTAATTATTCAGTATCTGTAAAGCACCTTGAGATCTGCAGATGAAAGACTCCACAGAAGTGCAAAGTATTATTTTTATTATAGGTTTCACGGACAGAAGTGGAGGCATGCTTGACCTGATAACGTTAAAAGCCTGGTGGGCTTGCCAAGCTTTAATATGATCTGTTAAACGCAGTATTAGTGGGGTGTCTGGGTCTGAACAGCCACAGTTCTGACAACATGTAATTCACATTCCCTCTCTGCTATAGGCAAAATTCCTTGTGCAATTACCACTGGGATTTGTGAAAGAAGAAGACATTTTTYACGGATGGTTCTCTTTCTCCTTATTTTTATCCATTCATAGCATCCTTCTAAATATTCAGACTGAGTGGATGTTTGCTAGCTCTTGATATAAGTAAAGGGGTTTTATTTTTAAAATGTTTTAAGGAAATAATACTTTTTTCAAGCTTTGTCAAACATTTGCCAAATTAGACAGAAATATTTATCCTTCAGCATTTACAGATGATCTATTTGTGCATAATTGATAAAACYCATGTCTGCATGTTAGCAAAATAATTGTATTGTTTTATCTAATTATATATTATCCAATAATTTTAAAGAAGATTAACAAAGAATATAGATCACCTTTCTCAACCGTGTTATATATACGTTTATATATACGCAGACACGCTCATTTATATGTATATATAAGTGTGCGTGTGTATGTGCTGTAATGTATCTGTTTGGGATATTAAGAAAAGCTTGTCATTTGTACTAGCTTATCTTGCATAAAATCACAGACCCTCCTCCAAAGCCAATTCATTAATTGTTAGAACAAGAACAGGAAAACATAAATAATCTTTCAAGGGAATAATYTTCTAAAAGCCAGAATCTGCAAAGTAGCTTATTTTTTATATCATGAGTATAATGGAAATATACATAAAGGTAAGAAACTCCCTTGTTTCAGGACTGAAATCTTTGTTGCTCTTTTTGCAGTGGTGGGAGATTCATGTCTTCATTATAATGATCTACAGTATATCTAAGGGACTGGTCATGTTTAAAAGTGTTGCTTACTTTAAAAAAACGTGCATATTTGACACTTCAGAATTATTTTAGATTGCAAAATAAAACAAATACATTTAATGCAGTGCATTCTRTAGAAGCGCCTTTTAGGGGAAGAAACCCCCGAAACCAAATTGCATGCGCATAATCCACTGCATAGATCATGTTGTTCTTGTACAAGCATTTAAAAATCCTAATCAGATTTAATATGCTGGATAGAGCTACATTAATCTGTAATCATGTKTTTAGTTACAATTTCAGCATAGTAACTATAGTGCAAAATAAATAAATAGTGCAAAATAAATAAAGCACTTCCAGATAAGTTCAAACTTGTATGCTACTTCCATATGTAATTTTTTTACATTCACAGCAAGTTACCACGTCGTGCTCATCTCCATACTGGAATAAACTTTATTCTGTATTTTTTAATTAATAAATAAAACATTTATTTATTTTTAACCTTACTGAGAGGGGAAATAAATCTGCTAGCATCACTTCCATTATCCTTTTTTTCACCAATTAAGTATCAGCACCCAGGTGTTTGCTGCTGGCCAGGAACCTTCAGCCTTTAATTGGACATCGCACCAGCCCGTCAGAGGTACRCGTTTTGAAAATCAGCCAGAAGGCCCAGAAATACAAATATGTCCCTCAATTTTCTGCAAAGCTCAAAAGAAATAGCACAGGTAGAAATGGTGCCAGCAACACCAAGAGCCTGAAATGCATCTGTAAGGGAGGAGGGTTCCCGGGAAGGCTGGGCTGGTGTCCCTCCGCCTTCCTGAGAAGCGAGGCACGKTCCTGGGGGAAAGCCTGTGGCTAAGGCACCATTATCACAGGAGCCCCAGTGCATGCAGAACAGCATCACCCTCCAATCGGAGGCAGGCAATCAATCACATTCATCTCACCTGACCTTAAATACCCCTAACAGGATCTCCTCGGTCTAGTCATCAAGTCTTCTTCCACAGATAATGGAGACCATACTGTACCCCTAAAATATCCTGAGATAAACATAAGGCAGTCTTTCTTTCTCTATGGGAGGAAGGTAAGAGTGTTTACACCTGCTAGCGAAAGCTCGGTGGGATGAAGGCCAGCATTAGTGCCTGGCAGGTGAGGCTCCACTGGCATATCCCTGGGGCCAAGCTGTTGGAGGCTGATCCATCAGGCTGCYGGAGACCTCTGCTGAGTCCTGCCCTGCACTAGCTTCTCCTCTAGCTTGGAAGTTTGGTGGGACTCACGTCTGCCAAGGCTTACAAGCCTAATTCGGCTTACAAGCCAACGTTCTTCTGGACCAGGTACCTTTCAGCTCTTGTTTTGTGTAAACATTCAAACCAGTCTAACAAGTAACCTTCTATGAGCAGCTGCATCACTTTTTTATGTGACATACTGTATCGATGAMTATTTTCTGTTTAGTTAATTTGCAGAAAAGAAGATCCAGCTGACCTTCCATCAGTCTCACAGTGATTTAACAACTGTAGATTTCAATAGCATTACTATCAATTTATATTTACTTTTCATATCTTTTTCTGTTTATGTGACACACTGTGAGGCTCTTCATGCCGATCCAATAACATCTTTCTAGTTACTTCTCCCCTAAAGAAAAGTTTTTATTTATGACTATGCCTCCCTCCCCCATCTGCCCTTTAGCCGATGTCAATCCATTTTATGTTACATTTATGTCTATTCCGCTTCCTTTCTTTCTTTAGACCTCAATCTCTGTACAAAGACCTTAATCTCTGATGTGGAACTTTGTCAAATGCTGTCTGGGAGTCTGAACGCGGCTGCCCACTGCAGGAAGGCAGAAGTCCTCCTCTAACAGCAGAGGGATGGCTGGGCTAGGAAAATATCGTGGGTTTGCTTTTGCAAAAGTTTCAAGGCACAACTAGACTGGTGAGCCTTCTCCATCCCCCTGCGTCCACCTACAAATGCACATGTTCTCTGTGGGTTACTTCCCGTTAATGCAAACCACCTATTACTTGATGCAATTTGTTCTGTACTGGGAATATGACATTTACTAACAAAATATCACAGCTAAAGCTGATTTTAGAAGGAACGCTTTGGTCTTTATATTTGACCATGTATAGAAGAGGTGGTGGTGATCTTGCCTTAAATATGCAACAGAATAATAACAACAACAAAGACTTGTTCTTGTGCCAGTTCACGTGGTCAGATATTTTCAGACATGTTGCCTATTATTAGATAGCCCAATCTATTAAAAGTGTAAGTTGACTTTAGCATTATTGGATCCACATTGGTTTGTGTGTCTACTTGGTTTCATAATTGCTGTTTACYTTGGTCCAGCTTTTTCTTCCTTTTCTATGGTTTTCTAAGGAAACACAAAGATATGAATTTTATATAAAATGGAACTGTTGGATGGGAGGTCTTCACGTGCACCAGCTGATGAATACTTGCAGGTGGATTTGGTTCATGGTTYACAGCGCTGTTAAGTACATACCAAACGTTATTTTTCTTGAAGTGTGTTTGTAGGGAAAAGTTAAATCGAGGGCAGGAAAAGTTGTGGGTTTGTTGTATTTTTTTTTTTTTTTTTAAATATCAGATTTCATTTGTTTAGGAAGTAAATGTTATCACATTTATGTAGAGAAGCACTTGATGTCTATGGCATACTGCTAGTTTTGCCACTGCCAAACGTTTGGGAAGTCTCTTGATCTTTATGTGCATCAGTATTTATAAAATAGGTGATGTTTATCAGTTAGTGTGAGGGAGAGGTTTTACAGCCGTTGCATGGGAGACATCTTGGAAGTACAAAGAGTTTTGGCGCCTGCRGTTTCTTGCTAACAATTCCCCCTTTCTGACTCATCTGTGATTTAAAAAAAACCCCCAAAACTTCTCCTAAACAATAAGCAAAACAATATCACAAAAAATGCAATAAACAAACCCTTTTACTGGCCTCCACTTCATCACACGCTGCTCCTTCCCACGTGGCTGGCCAAACAAAGAAAAAAACTGAGAAGCTGCTTTTGCCAGAGCCGGACAACAAAAACTGAGAACCAGCTGAAAGTGAGGCAATGTGGTGCATTTCTCATTACTCATCAGCTAATTGTTCCTTACATTTCCAACTAGTTTCTCTTCCACACCTACAGGAGCTTGCTTATTCTGTGGTCAAATGCCCCTCTCAAGCTGCAGTCTTGCTGATCGTCAGCCCACGAAAATATGTTGCATGTTGCAAGTGGAATTTACCCTCTGACCTTCAGCTCCCCCTCTCCTGTGACCAACAAGTATTGTTTTCTCCTCTTTTCCCTTTCGCTGGTGGAAGCTGCTTTTCGCTCGCTGCAGACACTTGGGGCCGTGCCAGCGGCGGGTTTCCTTCACGCCTCCTCCTTTTACGAAACCAAAGAAAATGCAAAATGGACCGTTTTCCTCTGCGGACGGAAAACCCCCAATTCTTCCCAAATCGACACCAAAGCCCACTCCAGACGTTATTTCTGAGTGGTGTGAGCAGCCGGGGGGCCGGCACAAGGGAGTGGATCTAGCAAGTGCCTAAGCTGGGACTTGCACGTGCGGTTTCTGAGCACTAAGCTAATGCACTCTTCTTCTTTCTCCGGCGTCGAAAGACACGGCCCAGGCAGTCCCAAAGAGCCTTGTTTTTCCTTGCTTCGTAACAAGGAAGCACTTTAATTTCAAGTACAGTCAATTTAGAAAAAAATTAAAGGCGGCGCCTCTTCCGCGCCTGCCGCAGAGGGTTATCGAGTCAGATGCTGTGGCGGGATTTAGGAAAGGGCTCAGATAATTTTATGGCCTCTAATAAATTTCGTAGCTACACAAAGTAAAGTAATAATAAAGGTAATTAAGTCTCCTGCRTCAAAATATAAACTGATTGGCAGTGAAAATGGAGGAGGGAAGAGTATGCCACACATACAGCAGAGCAGAAGAGGCGGCTGTGTTTGTATTGCGTTAATTTATCGGTCCATGCAGAAGCCGTATTCTGAGCTGATGGGACGTGTGCGGAGCTTCCCTCGCTTGAGGAGCTGATGATCTAATTGAATTGCTGATTGCTCCCAGGAAGGGATGGGCAGGAGATGCAGCATCTCCTGGCTTGGGTCCTAGTTCTGCTCTTTTGTCTTCCTCGCTTTCTGCATCCCTCCTCTCTCTGTCCTTTCAAATACTCACATACTGCTACAGCTGATTTCCACTTTGAACTCCTGTGGTTCTGCACAGTAACGTCTGCTGCAAGTAGCATGTCACAGTTCTTCTGTAAAATCAGTCTGTAATTTCTGAAAAATTTCACAGACATGTTGAAAAGAAAAACCTCTTAAAAGATTCCTCACTTGTCATAAGAAAAGTTCTTTTCATGTGTTGCTGTTTTATCAGTATTGTGCAGGCACCTAAAGAAAAGGCTTGGGAGGAAGAGTAGATAAAACTAGAAAAGGGCTCCAGACAAYAATAAAAACCCCACCACAGTGCTGAATACTAGCGAGGAGCTGAGGAAGACCCTTCTCGCTTCGGAAGCTGGTGCYGGGGAGAAGGCAGCCTTCCCCTCCTACACCCCGCGGCTTCTCGCGGTCATCCCTCCCAGCACCGCCTTGGTGGGTGCTGCTTTGCCAGGGATTTGCCAACTCCGGCAGAGGTGCCGGGTGCTTGAAGGGGCTCCTTTGCTCACTGTTCAGCTGCTTTTCAGGTAGCAGATGGAATTAAACACCTTTATTATTCACCTGTGCTTTTTTGTGGAATTAGGTAGTGGAAGTGTAAAATTTGGTTTCAAAGCARGATGAAAATGCAACATTTCACCGAGACAGCTCTTTTGTCTTTTCATTAYTAGCCAGTGATCAGTCTTTTGTTGATGATCTTTTTTTTCTACTTTACTACTATAGCCAAGTTAATCCCAATTTTTGCATTACTGCTAATGCTAGTATAAACTARCTAATAAACTGCTATTTTTTTCCACTGAAAGTATAAATCTTGATATATTTTTAACTGTAACTTTAGTATTGTGTCATCCTRATAATAAAAATGTTAGCAAATAGGTCATCAATATTCTGCAGATGAATAAGAATTCTTCTACTTATTCTTTGAAGCTGTTGCTACCATTGATAATTCATGTAGCACAATGCTGCTATTTTAAACATACTTGCAGAACCCATTCATTCATAGACACCTGTTTTTCTGTTTAGCATCTATACATACAGAGAGAGAGAGACTCTGGCTATAATGAAATTAAAATTAGCTGGATTTCAGAAAACTTTAAATCAGATCCTATTAAAAATCGTTCTTGACTACTTGTGGGAATAGTGCATTAAAATGAAATATAATTCTAGAAAGCAGCAACAGGTGGAAAAARAAATACAATTTGCCATGCTATATTTTCATGTGCCACTATTGCTTAGTTCATATTTAATTCAAATAGAGCCTAAGCCTGTTTCTTCCTTCTGTTATATTGTTTTATTAGAGAAGATGCTAGCCTGTATTAGCCACTTATTAGATAAATACAGGAAAACTGCTTGTCATTTATGGGTTTATCCATTATCATCTCGAACACCGGATAGAGTAGCCTGATTTCAAAGTGACAGCTGGTGGAACCTCTTCTTGATACATGCTAATCCAGTTTTTATTATGGAAAAATTGCCTGTGCTTTCAGAGAGTGAAAGGCAGTTACGAGATGTGGCTGCTGAGGGTGGAACCTTATGATCTCTGCTATAACTGCCTAAAAATGAACCATTATCTTCCAGGGTAATAGCATCCTGGTAAAATATGGACATAGGATAATTTATGGCATGAACATGTCAAAATGTACAGTTACTCTTACTGTCTCTTTCGTGTGGTAAATAAAAAATAGCTAGTTCTCCCGCGACACTAATTCACGTGATTAATGATTTTGTGGGAGTGGACAGAGGCGCACCTTTGGCTGCATCTGCAGCTAATGTGGGGCTGGAACGATGCCTCGCAGCTCTTTGCCCTGGGTGGGAAAGAGTGTCCGAGAAGAGTATTGTGCGGACCCTGATGCCATGGGAGGACGTGGGCTATGGCTGGCGCTCAGGGGTCCTGCCGGTGAAGAGCAGGCTCTCAGTCATTAGCCTTGATTAGGTCYGGTGTGGTCGAGACAGCTGCTGAAGACAGATAGAGTTGAGATGGACCAGGTAAAATTCTCAGTAAAGTCAGTACAAACCTCAGAACCTGGTCGGAAAGGATGATGAGGGGCCGAGCTTCATCGTCGGAGATAATACATGACTCCGAGCTGCCAAAAAATATTGTGCCTCTTCTCCTTTTCCAAATCCAAACCAGGATAATGCAACTGCTGCTTGTGGAGCGCAGAGAAGCAGCTCGCTGGACTTTCAACTGCTGGATGACAGATGGAAAGATCAGCTGGYTATTTCATTGCTCCCCAATTATTAATTTGCCACTAAACATATTAATAGAGTCACTAGATAAGAGAATATCATTTATTTGGGAGAATAATAGATGTTCTAAACCTTGCTTTTTCCTTTCTCTTTGAATTGATCAGATTTCACTCACTCCAAYGTCCCTGTCCAATCTCTCATTTAAGTCAAACATGCTAGTTTAAAACTTGAATTAGAAAAGAATTAGCATTGTGTCATCTATACTTGACTCACTTTCTGAAGCTTAAAGTTTTATCAAAGCTGAGAGTCTAAGAAGGTTAAGTGCCCCTGAATGTACAGACCCCTAAAGACACTTTCCTTACAGACACTGAAAAGAAAGAAATACTCTCAAAAGGAGCTGTGTTTTAAAAAAAGAAAAAAAAATAGAAGGAAGAAAAAAAATGTTGCTCTTATCTCTGCCTCTGCTTTTTACTTTGTRCAAGTTATTTGTTTCACCTGTGGATATCTTCTGTATGAGTGATATGATTTTACCTATCTCAGCTAGGTTTAAGCAAAGCAGCAAGAATTTGTGTGTGCGCAGGAATGTCTAACCRCATACAGTATTTCGAGACTTTTAGGGGAAAAGTTTAATATGAACTATGAAAGTAATAACGAAGAAAATAGACCAGTGGCTKGGGAGGAGCCTTACTTTTTGTCAGAGCTGGATCGAGCAGTCCTGAAAAATCAGGTATTTTTCTCCAATTTGAAGTTGTGTTGATTACGTCTTACATGATGTTGACAATCACGGTTCAATCAAGCTCCTTCAAAATGAAATTCAAGGCTGCACAGAAACAGCRGAAGCCATCGTTGCTAAAGTTTGGTCTCTGCAACCTGATGCAAACTCTGATGYTATAAACAGATTAAAGGAATATATGAGAAATATATAAAGAGTCAATCTGCTCTCTAGCTCAATACCCCTATTGCTTTTATTGGGCTTTCTGAATTTAGCTAAGAYCCCTAAGTATATTTGCTGCTATAGGGAGCTTATAATGTTGTTTAAAAAATTATATGGGCAATGATTCATGAATTTCCCACAATACCTAGAACCTGCATTTTCCAGAATGCTGTATTGCACTATTGGATTACCAAACAAATTAATTTTAAAGCATGCCCACTGGGGAGGGAAGATATAAATGAATATGTACCAGATACAAAGAATTAAGTAAACATGCAAAAATCGGTGCCTATAAAATTGATTTTGTCAGTATTCCATGAAATGTTTGTCCTGCTCTGGAGCGATGAAATGTGTGTTTTTTCCCCATCGTCCCCTTTTCTCTCCCCATTAGAAATATTACCTATCCATCTCAAAATTGTTAGTCATCACAATAGTCATTTAAGAGAAACATTTAGTTATCTTGCCTTGATTAATTTTTTTTTTAAAGTATATCAAAATTCTTTAAGAGTTTAGCCTGGCAGTTAAAAAAAAAAAAAAGGTGCTAATTACCACTGACTTTSAGTGAAACTGCAACTGATACACTTAAAACCTTAAAAAAATTCCCACCTCTGGAGGCAAGCTGTGAGATGTCTCATTGATCGCCCGCGTGCTTGCTTGTACGGGACCAAAAATGGAGGCCGAGCCCGGTTCGTGCGCGGGGGSAGCCGCGCTGGGGCAGCTTTGTGCTGGGAGGAGCGGGGGCTGGCGAGGCGACCCGCGGCCGGCGTGGGTCTTTGTGTCGGGGGCCGTGGGGCTCCCAGCCTTTGTCGGCGCGCCCGTCTGCTCCTGGGACCTAGTAATTAAACATTAAAGCACCATCCTGCTACCGTTGGATTTAATTGCAATGCGAGGAGGATCATGTCCACTCGCTAGTATTTCTGGGGAATAAAAAGGGATTCTTAACAAATTCAGTAAGAACCAGGAAGCAGCTCTTTGTAAGAATGCTGCAGGAAAAAAAGAAAAAAGTATATATTCAAGAAAAAAAGAAAAAAATATATATTCAAGAAAAAAAGAAGTTTCTTATGTTGGTGGKTTTTTTTTTTCTGTTTCAAGTAATTTTGGACTCTAAAGAAAGTATTGCCTGTTCCTGCACTAGCTAAAAGAGTCTGAGGACACTTCTCCCCAACATTATGTATTTACTGGCTCCCAGCTTCTCAGTTTTGTGACTGATGCTGAAGGCTCTCCCTGCCTCTTGTTCTCTAACGTACTTTGATCTCATCGATTTGTGAACATTTACAGTTTTCTCAGGGACTGCTGTTGTAAAAACCTGGCTCTGCTGTAGAGGAGAACACTTGCAGCTGATACAAGCTGGATTTCTGCCCTGGTAAATGGTGGTACCTGGAAGAGTTTGGAAAGTAAGCGGAGTGTTCCCCAATACCTACTCACTTCTTACCCAGACACAGCTGGGAGCCCCACAAAAGACTACGGRAAGTCCTCTCCAGAGAGGTATTTACGCTGTCTGAATTAGATCAGGCGGTTGGCTTTGATCTAGAACATCTGAAGTTAGCAAACTGTCTTTATACAGCCGAAGGAGCAATGTAAATGTCTCCCATGTGTAATTCAGAGAGCATGAATTAGATGCGTAAAGGTAGGTCAATGCTGCCCCAAGGATTGAGGASAAACCAGTGAGTTGGTCCAGTTTGAAATTTTCGAAATATAAACAGGAAGCATGATTAAATGACTTCCAAAAGATGGTGAGCAGTTGTTTTTTTGTGAGGTCATCTTTATTATTTTAAAAAGAAAACAGGTGCGCAGCCACAGAAATGGCTTTAGATGCTCGAAAAGGAGCTGGTTTAAGCTCCCAAAGAAGAATGGGGAYCGTATATGGACCATATAGTCAGGCATTGGAACAGGCTGCCCAGGGAAGTGGTGGAGTCACCATCMCTGGAGGTGTTCAAAAAACGTGTGGATGWGGYGCTTCGGGACATGGTTTAGTGGGCATGGGTGCTGGGTTGATGGTTGGACWCRATGATCTTGGAGGTCTTTTCCAACCTTAATGATTCTATGATTCTATGATTCTATATATGGGACCAAAATTCGCTGCCGTACGCTGGGTAACGGAGTGGCTTTTCAAGTACAAAACAACCCCTGCACAGTAATTTGGGGTGGAAAGCCTCCCACGCGCTCCCCTTCCATCCTGGTGCAGTTGACAGTCTGGCCATAAACGTTTAGTGAAAAACATGCCATAAACTCATATGAAATATTTTTTTGGGAGCGTTGGGGGTTTACCGTGTTGGGAACCTGCCTACAARTTGATGTGATGATATCTATTAATATTCCCCATTCATCCAAATAGTCCCATTTACCTTGGTCAATGTGGACTGTGCGCGTCTAGGAGGTTTTGTTCTGGGTTTCGAAGTTAAAATCTGTTTCGTTTTGTAAGAACGTTTCTCGTACATATGGCATATATTATTTTCTGCCTTTACTATAAAACACAGAAATCCTAAACCTTTAGATAAATGCAGGGAAAGGTCCAACCACGACCCATCACAGCAAGGAGATGGGGACGTTGCTCAGCCAGCACCATTGTTCCCAGGGCCCCGCATTGCGACTGGTCTCGTATATCGCAGGATCCTATATATATAGGCACACGGGTGAGCTAWGGGTGGCGTTTCATCCACGATTCTGAATTTCCTGGGTTTTGTGGATTTAAGTTATTTGAACACAGTTTTCTGTGATTTAATATAGAATTATTTTAGATCAAAAACTGGTAGGAAAATAGCTGACACTCTTTTTGCTGCTGCTTCCCCCCTCCTTTTTAAAGGAAAGAGCTTTATCTTAATTAAAGTTTAATTAAGGATCACGTTTGGCAGTACTTCTCACACCGATCTACACCAGCAGATTTTCTAAGGCTTAACTTTATCGTGCAGAAAATCCTCTTTTATTACTCCCAACCTGTTGTAAAAGCTGTTGGCACAGAGCGATGGCTGCTTCATTCAGTGGCCTTGTTTGCCGCTGGAAAATTCCCAAGTCTCTAGAGATAGCACCACTGTGGTTCAATTTAATATCTGTCCTATCACTACAAGACTCTAGCTCATTATTAATGATACTATTCATTAATTTCTTGTTGGGCTGATGTTGTTATTTATTAAAATATTAAAGAAAGCTCCTGAGACACATACATAATGAGGGACACCTCCATTTCATGAGCTATACCAGCTGAGGGAATGAATATAGTGTAGATTTACCCACACCGCCATACTATATCCCTCCCTCATTAGTCCTGCTACATCTCTGAGTGACACTGTAAATTCATTTTGTGCACTGTCCAATCGGAGCCTAATACAAATGTGGGGCTCTTTTTTTTAATGAGCCATTCCTATGCAAAATGAATTGACTACTGTCTAACTCATCTAATCTGCCTGTATTTGGGGAAGGACTAAATTGCCTATATTTATGTAGGAAATAAATAAAAGTCGACATATTTTTCCCTTTTCAGTCTTACATTTGGAAAATTTCAACATAATAAATTCTACATTTTAAGAACCTGCCACCTTAGTTAACTAAAGCCCAGCATGACATTTAAACGCGTGATAGTTGTATTTAAAAAAGCCTCRACAAGCAGTTTGTACACTGCGTTGGTCATTTGATGTCTTTCCTCAGGCGCTCAGGTATAGCCTACAGAAATTCCAAGTACTCTTGATGTATTGCTCACCCTTTTAATCAGAGGGATTTCAGACCGCATCTGCTTTGAGCATGGGAGGCTGGTCAGAGTCGCATGAAGAAACTGCGTATGGCAAAATAAATCAAATAAACTTGTAATTAGTTTAGCGATGATGTCACACTTTTATTTTGGTTGTTGGAAGAGGGGCTAGTATTAAGGGTCTTTTTTGGCTGGATGAAAATAATGAAATCTGCATAACAATTGAGGTAGCATCTGAAGGTAAAGTTTTAATTTGTTCTATATGGTTGTTATTTTCACCCCATGCAAATAATTACTGTGGTGAAGAAATACCTCACTATTTTAAGAGGATTAACTGGGCATAATTGCAGCCTGTTTTGATCCCTCTTTTAATAATGGACCCTCTCAATCCACATCYTGTACAGCAGCTTTGTGTGGATCGAAGGCTGCTTCCAAAGCATTTATACACACCTAGCAGGTCTTTGTACTGTAAATTTATAGTCATTTGTTTCTGAGGAAAAAAACGTGTTACCTTGGTACTTCAAAGCAGAAGATAKATGGCACAGCACCCTTACTCCCAGGGAAAGACCAAATAACCACGGATGCCTGGCACGAAGAATTGTAATGACATAGTAACGGATCGCCGAATGCACTGGTTATATGGCAGTGAAAATTTCTTTAGAAAATGAACTTCTAGAAGTTCTTATTCCTTTTCTTCTTGTCATGAAATATGAATTTCCTGAAATGACCGTTGTATTGCTTTAGTAGTGTGTCTGTGAATTTACAAACTCCCCTTGTTTAAACACACTAAGTCCTTTATTATATGTTTCTTGCTAATAGTCTGGTCTGGCCTCATGAAATTATTCTTTAACTTTGTTTTCTTTTCTCAGAGTTGGCCCTAATTTAATATATTTACAGATCCTGCGTTTGTGCGTTTCATTAAACGGTTTTAGTTGGCAGCCTGTCCGCAGCGGACCTGTCATTTGCGGGTGCAAGTTTCGGAGGATGGGGATGCCTGACCTCAGCCCTGCAGCCGGGGCGGTCAGGGTGGAACGCCCCTTGAGAAGGTTTCTGGTGGAAGGGTCGTCCTCCATGGGACTTCATAATCCCACGCAACGGTTTAACGCACAGGCCACTGGCGTCGCGCGGTCACGCGGTTAAGGAGGAGCATTCGCTGGGAGCCCGACGGCACCGTTGCAGAGACCCCGACCCGCTGCCCGGTGTGCTGTGGCGGCTGCCGGTGGTCAGTGCCGGCCAGACGTGCCGCGGTCGTCCCCGCTGCAGCTGCGGGCGCTCCCGGGCGGGACACGGGCAGCGGAAGCCTTTCGCACGGCGGTACCCGGCGGGGGGATGCCCGCACCGCCCAGCGAGGCGCTGGCCTGCCTGCAGCATCCCTGGGCCCAGCCCGCGGTAATTAACGCTCATTTGCGCGAGGAGGGTTTGGCTGAAACAAGTTGCAAGTGAGCGTTTTTTACACTTTTTACTGGTGCGGTGGGAAGCTTGTTGAAGGTGTGTCAGCCTGAAGTGGAAAGGTCAACAAATTTGGGKTTTTCCCCACAATTTCATTACATTAAACGTAAAGTATTTTACCAGACAGTCTTGAATTTGATTTTTGAATAAATGTTGTGAGAGACTGTTTCCTGAAGGATACCCCATGAGCGTTTTTGGAAATCACATTGCAGTTTTGAGGTGGGCACGGCTCCCTTGCAGGAGGATTTTCCGCGTGCCTTTGAGAGCTTGATCAAGTTGAATTGTATTTTTGACAACTTGCTTAATACTCTGTTCACACCATCAAAATCTCTCTAACGTGCATACAGAGACTGTGTGTGACTTGAGGTCACCAAATGAGATAGTTATGGGCCGGGAGGATCTGTGGGTGAAATTTTAATTTTGTCTGGACTGAGAAAAAGTCAGTTCTGAACCTGAAAATGAAGGCATGCCACTTGGCTTCACGGAAGGTATTCTGGTGCTCCTGCAAGAACTGTAACCTGTGCTTTGTGCTCAAAGTCAAAGCTCAATATTATTAATGATAATTAAAAGGACTGGAAAGTCTGGAATCCCCCTATAGCAAAGGATAGAACGGCTTGAATAAAACTACTGAAAGGAAACAGGTTCAGAATGCTGTGTCCCTGAGATCTGAGAAATCTTGGGGGGGAAAAAAGAAATCTCTCACCCGCAGCCTCCGAGTGTTGACATCTCTGACTGGCTGGAGTGTTCAGACAAGTTTCTTCATCTATGTTAAAGATACTCGGGCTCTGATCATCTGAAGGAGTAAGGGTTTTTTGGACTCATGGTTGAAATTCAGTTGCACAATCAGAGTTTTTGGTCTGTTGTCTGGTGTTATCTTCTCAATGCCWTTCTCTCATAGGGTTTTTTTTTGGCCCACCATTTGCTTGCACAGGTACAGAGCTGCAGTATTGCCAAGTCAGCTGTAAAAAAAAATTATGGGATCACACCCATGAATTTGCTAAATAATATAATAAAAAAAACCCTTTGCATGCTTTTGTTCGAATAATACACATTTTATTTTTTACATTTACCTTTTCAAGCCATTATAGGTTGCTTCAAGCCATTATAGGTTGCTTCAAGCTTCTCTTGCAAAAATGAGCCCCAGAATATACTTGCAATTTGCCATATTCGCATAGCTCTAGAAGCACCCATAGCCACGCCATATTCCTAGGCTCACGGTTAAAAGTCCGTAGCGCTGGAGCTGTTAAGCACCAGTAACTCCCCGGCTSGCCTCGGAGTTGTCTGTGCTGTGAAGCTGCCAGCGCTGCGCCCAGCGTCCAGCTGCAGCATCCACGGCAAATCCGCCTCAGCAAATGCATCTGGAGGGCAGGCCTCGCTCTGAAATTAAATAACTACTGTTGCTGCTTTCAGAGGGACCGGGGTACTTAGTACAGTGCTGTAATTAAACAGTCCCATCCATTTGACCGTGAAAAATCATTTGTGAATTGTTCTAGGAGAAACCACCATAGCAATGTAACATTTTTATTTCAGAGGTTGTGATTTTTTTTTTCTTTGACTTCTTTCAATCAACTGTTAAAGGTTTTAATCTGATTCTGTGATGTAAACTTCTACTGAAAACATGTTGCCAAAGCCAACGGAGCCCTCGTCACTGCTATTGCATGTGGTCTGTGGGAAGGGACAATTTGCTGGAGGTCTCTGAGGCTCTGTGGGGAGGGTTAATAACTCCTGGAGAGGTGGGAGAAAAGAAAGAATTTTGTCTCCTGCAACCTGCAAGACTATGAAATGTTTCCAAGTGTAATTTTCTTGAAGTTAAAGTTGAGGTTATTAAGGTTCACTTAGCAGATAAAGTTTGCTACARTTTTCTTGGTCTCTATGATAAGATGACAAGATTTCTAATTTATAAAACCAGAACAGTATGTTGGGGGCTATGAACCATGCTCAAGGGATACCCCGAGGTACTTCGAGCTCTTCTCTTTCACACGTATTTTTATTTACAAGGAAATTTGAAAGCAATGTGCTTGAACTTCACTCAGTAACCCCTCAGAGTTGGTTTCAATTTGTCTGTCTTTGTAAATAGCCTGTGGTATCTGTATAACTGCCATGAAGGACGGGAGCTGGGAGTCTTGCTGACAACACGGCTCGTTTTAGGCTRCTGGCATCCGGACCTGTGGAGTTACTGTACTTCTGACCAATTTGTAAATGSTCTCTCTGCTGAAACTGCTGGGAAAACAGGTTACCTTTGAAAGAAGAACAGGTTAATATCAAGGCGGAGGAAGAAAAGTGCTTTTATATGGAATTTGGAAGATTATTGCATTTCTGACTTCATGACTGTCATTGCATTCATTGTTCCGGTGCTTTASAAAAAATGAAGGGGTGTCTTGTATAAATGTGCATTTATTTCATTACAAACATATAGGAAAAGCACATCCAGGATTTCTGGGATGTGTTGCAGATGATAGAGATCTCTCGAGTTTGTAATGGCATCGTTATAAAAAACAACCCAAACACGAATGTAAAGTTCAGCCAAAATYTGCCTCGTTTTATGCTCTCCCTCGTGAGTGCTAGCAAGAAAACCTTGCTGCTCCCTTATGGAAAGTATAAAGCCCTGGGCAGAAGTGAGAGCAACTGAGCTTGTCCTAACTACTGCTGCTGTGGGGTTAAACGTTATAAGACTATAAAAGCGATCCATAAACATATAATAATATTTCCATTGTTTCAAATTTATTTGAGGYTGAATAACAAATTCTGCTGGCATTTTAGGAGGGTGCATGAATTCTGCTGCTCTTCTTCATCCTCTGTACATACACACCTAACAGGTAAGGTGCTGAACTGCTAGCGGTGTACCCTACCAAAATCACGTGTGAGTCGTGAGGACAACACATGCAGCTAGTCCGAGATCTGTCACGTTACTGAATTTCTGAGACATAGGTCAGTTATACCAGTGCACGGTTTTAATATTAAGTTTTACAAAGGCTCCCGCTTGGGTCTCCCTCTGCCTCCTGCCACCCAGAGCGGGGAAGCCCTCCTTATTCAGCCCCCRCCCCAAAACTTCTGCATCAAAATTGCAGTTTCCATTTGATCTGAAGGACCTCTCTTCTGAACGGGGCACTCCTGCTCTAGAAACTCATGAGCYGGGGAGTCAGCTGTGCCACCTGGAAAGTTTTCCTAATAACTAATTACTGGTACTAAAAAAGGTTCAGTTACTTCTAGTCCAAATGTAATTACCTTAAAACTGCCGGCTGTTGTTGGATCTTTTTAGTCTTTGCCTAGCAAATTAAGGAATGCTTTGCTCTCAGGAATTTGTAACTCACACAAGTAATTTATGATCAAGTCAATTCTTAACCTTCTTTCGAACAAACTAAGCAGCTTGAACTTTGTCCGTCTCTCCCTGTGTAGTGTGTTCTGCAGACTGTAGTTGTTCCTGTAGCACTTCTGGGGACCTTTTTYAATTTTTCAACATCTTTTTTTGAAATGTGGACACTTGAAGAGGATAGATTGYCCCATTAATGGTCTCGCTAATACCATATACGTTGATAAAACCACCTTYCTATTTCTATTTGATATTCAGTTTCCTGTCACTGACATATTAGATTAAGAACTAGAGAGAGCACGAAAAGTTATTTCTGTCTTCTTGCAGTTTTATTAGTGCAAGAGAACAGCTACCTTTCATATCAGCTATGTTTGTTGTATTAATGAGGGAAAAATAGCCATTAACTGGCCTTAAGCATGTACTTGAATTTCAGTAAGTGGTTTCTTTGCATAACCAAGAACAGATTACAGATCAGACTTGGCAGCTACTGGATACAGCCAATTTTTAAAACACGGACACTTCATTTGTAAGGTTTTCAAATGCTAAGGATGGATATCCTAAATTAAATACCCGATCATTTAAACTCATCCAGTGTTTGATTTTTAGGTCTTACTGCTTCATCCAAGCTAGAGATGAAAAGACAGGCATTAAAAATGTATAAATATGCTCAGTTACTCAGCCATCTCTAATTGCCTAATACCCCTCCACACATTACTTRGAAGAAGTGGATCATGACTTAAGAAGACTTAGGTATATTCCACAGATAAAATTKACTGATTTCTTGAACAGGTCTCATGGTAGAAGAAAGCACAAAGACAGTARTATGTCTAATATAGCTATTTAAATTCTCAGAAACACCTTAGTTTTAGATATAATGCAACCTTCTTGATCATTGCAATACACTTAAATATTGAAAAACACGCATTCCCTCTCCTGTTCTGCAGAAATCAGTCACAAGAGCTTCAGGATGGGAAAATAGCGGCTGAGGCTCCCTGGGGCAGGCAGTGCCTACCTTGTTTTGAATCACACACATTAGAAGCTTTACTCACTGCTGCAGATTGATTCCGAGTGCACCTCTGCGTTCAGATCCTGCCTCCCGCTTCCAGGTGCCCTCGGTCTCCACCGGAACGCGGTCATCCCGAGCACRCCTGCGCCTGCCTTTATCGTCCAGGGCGAGACATTTACATAGCAAACTCATACAGATTCAGATCCTTTTTGTTCTTTTTGTATCCCTAGCAGCGCTGCCTTTCTGGCTTTCTTCTTCCATTTGCAAGCTGGAATGGGAGCATGTTGTGTATGTCACAGCTAAAGCCTCTCTGCTACGGTTTAAAGTCGCCCTGAGAGCGCCAATAAAATAAGCTTATGGCCTCAGTTTCTAATGAGTGATTGAGTTGCAATCAGTACGGATAGAACCTGTTCAGCAGAGAGAGAGAGAGGGACATGGCTGTGTTAATGTGTCCTGGTTATTATTTTTTTTCCTTCCGTAACTGTAATACATTATCCATACTTAAATTGGTAGGCGGAAATAGATGGAGCCTCTTACTGAACTCTAATCTTCCTCAGTTGCACATGCCCTAGAGAAAGCGGCTCTGCTTTTCAGGAGATAATAATTACAGCCAAAATGATGTTCTGCGAGCTTCCCTTATCTTAAATTAGGATAAGATTAAGGTCTAAGCAGTCTGTTTGTGCTAGGTTTTTGGAAATAATGGATGTCTAGTTCAGATTTCTTCAGCATTCCAGGATATTTATTTATTGTTGAGTTTTTACCTCTTGCCGTGCACTCAACCTTTTGTCTTTCATAGCTGGAAAAAAGTAAATGTATAAATCTATGTTTCTCAAGTTAAAAACTTGGTTGATAGGTTTTCAAAGTGTAGATTTATATATATATATCAGTCCTTCTTCCAGGCATATTTGGTTTTGAAAGACATTTTTACCAAGAAAATACATATAGATAATAGCTTCTCCGTTTAAAGTCACTGTATTAATTCTAGAGTTATGCAAAAATGTGTAGGTTCATATTCAGGAGGCATTTCTGTTACATGCAGACTCTTCATGCCATCAAACTCTAATGCTCTCCTAAATTTTAAATTAAACAAAAAAATGCGTAAAACTTTCAGAAAGTTGCAGGAAAAAAAAAACACGTGACTTTGCCTATTTACCAAAGCCATCTGTATGAAAATCAGTTTTATTCCCTTCTTTTCAAACTCAATGTACATATGTTATGTGACTGTAATTACGCTCCTCAGGGTGTGCAAGGCAAAAGGTGGTAGTCAGGTGAAAAACAACACTGGGAGATTGATGATACTGTGTTTGGTTAATACAATGCAAAAGATGCTAAAAGATTATGACGCTCACATTTGCCTGTTCTATTACTGTGGTCTAAATGTTGTTTCCTCAGTGGCTTCTGAACTGATATTTCACTTATCTCAACTGTCTTTATTAAAAAAATGATTAAAGCCCCCCAAGAAAAATGAAAACAGAAGAACAAAATAATCTCACCCTCATTTTCTATGAAACCATTTTAAAGGCTCTCAGGACATTGTTTTTCATCTTCAGATTAGAGATGTGTGCTTATTCAGATAATCTCTTCTGCATACATGATGGACTAACACTACCTAGCAAGATGCAGAAGGGAGATTGAAGGTATGAAGACAACTAATGCGAGCAAGGTTCTGATGTACTTTTAATTGGGCAATAATGCATTATTGTCCATTAGTTTCCTGAGGACAAGGTCAGGTAAAAAACACTTAGAAATAGATTTTAAATGTAAGCAAGTGGTTTTGCTTGCAATGGAAGTAGATGTAAGTAAGTGGTTTTGATTAACAGTAGTGGATTGTAATAAGGTTCAYGTGTGATTTATATCCTGATGACGGACTGCATTCTTGGTTCTGTAATGTAAGTGTGAATCTGGGGTGACATTTTATAAGAACTATATGTTTCTCAATTGTCAGGAGKTCTTCAGTTATCTCATCCTGGGGTGGATTGAATTTAGTGGCCACTCTACAGAAGAGACTTTGCTTGGTGTGGTTGGACAGTCTTCGCCGCCGAGCCTCCAGCTCAGGCACAGCCAATGTTCCCATTTCACACACAGAGTTTCCCATGTTATTTCCCTCTGCTCCACATTTCYGTGGATCCGCTGCTCTGCAGAGACCTCCCGCCCGCAGCCGCGTCCGCGCGTGGCAGGTTGAGGGTGCACCCATCCTCCCCACAGCTGAGCCCGAGCAACAGCAAACCTCCCAGGTCTCTCAGATCAGAAAGAAAACTCCTTCCATAGGGAATGGGACACTTTGAATATGTCCCCTTGCTCCTCCTTGCTTTTCAGCATCCCGTTGCTGACTGAGAATGTTGTGCGTTCTCCTTCTCTGTCCCCTTCTTCCCCTCCCCATGCAAAGGTTCTCCAAGAAACCAGCCTTGGGAGCACACAAATAGCAATTCCAGGCCATTAGGTACTACTCTTACACCTTTTTCATCATTGCTTGTTTTCTTTTAATGAATAGAACTCATGCTTCCATGAATATAACAATAATCAGTCACTGCATTCAAGATTTATTCAAATCACCTTTTTATTGATGAGGACATTTGGCCAGTCGAGGGTGGAAAGGATTTTGTTTGGCTGTATCTTGGAAAATGAATCAGTTCCTCCTGTGACATGACAAGTGGCCGGGGATACTTGGGTGAGCAACAGCTCTGTAATGGTCTGGCTGGTAATGGAGGAACACGGTGTGCAGAAAGAGAGGGTTGGAGGAACGTACATTATGGCTTTTGCAGCTGCTGTTTTGTTTGTCTTCTATATTGTGAGTTCTTCGGGGTCAGTAACCACCTTTGCTGTGAGTTTAGTGTATTACATAGGGGATTTCAGTCCCCTTTGACAGTTTTGCATGCAAATATTGAGTAACAATGATGATGAGTTGGACAGGAGAACATTGGTAGTTCTTAGCACCATTTCTGAGCCTGGAGAGACACTGAGCAGAGGACCATGGTGTTATATCTTGACAAAATGCTGGAAAATGATTGCAGCTACATTTGTTTTCTGGATAGTTTGACAATACGTGTATGGAATATGTTGTTTTTCTGTTTCACAAATATTCCCAGGTGAAGACTGATGCCTGGGTATATTCGGAATATCTTGTTGAGTCAATCATTTGGGACAAGAGTCACTGGTGTTAAAAGGTGGGGGAACATACCTCAAGATCTTCATACAGCTGCCCAGATACAAAGTTGTGCTGGAGAAGAAGTTATAGCCCACTGATATAGGATACTACACACAATACACAAACCCAAACTTTTAAAATAAAATTGATTAAATATATGGCTTTCTTTCACCTTGTTGTTTGCTGTAAAAMCCTTTAATTTCTGGAATTTGTTGATAAGAGTGTTTTCTGGCGTTATACTGCCTAGCCATGCCATGTGAGCAACCTGATGGTTATCAGGCCAGTTTTGACCTCATTTGTGTTTTCTCCAGTGTAAGTCTACAGATTTACACTGGGAAAGAGGGTAACCGCAGGATTTGGTAAGATCTTCTGCATCCCTAAAACTATCACCTAGCTGTGAGTCTATGAGGTGACGAGTTGGATGTTAAATTCCGGGGGGGGGAAAAAAGTCAATAATTCTGTAAGGAACGCAATGCCTACCTCCTCTGGCATTGTTTCAAATACGCTGCAATATCCCCTTTTACCTTCGAACCCTTCGGTCTGCTGTGGTAGCGAGGCACTGAGGTTCCCACCCGAGCGGCGCGGGCAGGTTTCGCCGCCGTACCGCGGGTCGTCATTTAAGCGACCGCCTGCGGTGTCAGTCGGCCCCGGCGCTGGTCCGCAGGGGGTGGGTCGGCTGTGGAGCTGTCCCAGAGGAGAAGGTTCTGGAAAGAGGAAGCTGAGCTGCTTCGTTTGCACCTTCTGGTTTGCGTAGTCACTAGGAAGTCTCAGCTTTCTTGGTAGTCCTTGCACCRTTGCTATTTGTAAATTGTTTAATGTTACTGTGTGTAAAACACATCATCAGAGGTCATGATTTTCCTAATGGAATTGCAAAGATGTTTCCTTTGATGATACTGTGATATGCTCCATTACTAAATTTTTAACTTTTTTTTTTGAACTACTACATGTGAATGTCCTGCCCCATCTTCTGTGACGAATATCAACCAGGGCGCAGCTTAACACGTGAGTAACATTCATTTTGGATTCCTGTCCCTTATTTGCAGTGAAGCGCAGTCCCTGAATGAATTGCTACGGATCCATTTCATGAACAGCCCAATTTCAAYAGCGTGTTTATAATAGACATTCCTAAAAATCCAACAGAAATAGCCCACACAGTATAAGCTGCAAAATTATGAAATCAGGATGCACCAGAAACCACACAGTTTCTTACAGGTAATGGTAAAATGCGACTTTTAGCTTACACAGAAACAATTTGGAATTTCTTGACAGGTTGCTGTTGTGAATTTGACTGATTTGCTCTTTGACAAATGGGTATTTCTGTGCACCTGGTCACAAATATTACATGTATTTTGGCTGGGTTTCTTGTTTGGTTGTTTTTGTTGTTTTTTTTTTTTTTTTAAATGAGTTATCCTTTTAATCTGCTTTATAACAAATAGATTATTCTTTCAAAATATTTGGTGACCCACAGTTTCTCATTTTGCAACATATGTCATCTTTTTCTTATGTTTTAGTTATAGGGAAATTCCTAGAACTGAAAAGTGGGCAATCTTTTCTGCTTCCTCAGAATCTGAAGAGCTAATATGCTTTAAAAATATCTCCCAATAGGTATTCAATTCCTACTGCAGGCAGGCATTTTTTCTCTTATTTCTGATGTTGGACTGACAGAGACACTTTCAAAATTTCTCAGTAGCTTTGCACCCAAAATATCAGTGCCCTTATTTTGACTCAGGTTTGATTAGGACTGCCGTCACTTATTGCAGATTAAAATCACATTCAAAGTCTCTGCATTTTGAGCTTTACAGTAATCCAGGCAAAATCGCCATCACTCATCTGATTCTGCACCCCCTTTTTTCCTAAAGCTTTTTGCCACCTGGGTGGAACTCCTGCTATCTGATTTTTTTATATGCTACTGCCATTAGACTGAAATGATTTTTCTTCAGTTTGCTCAAAGACAGATTTAAAGTCAGGTCCCAGAGGTAGCAAGAAAGTCGATCCCCTAAGCTACTCAGTCATTGTTTGCTTTTTTACATGTAATATCCTATTTCTAAGCCAGAGTGTAATTTAAAATACAACACACACTACATAAATACATCCTTTGGAAATTTTGTAATATGACATTTAATGGAAATTAACTGCTTTTATTGTCATGTTTTGTTGCACCCCCAACCTGAAAAGTGGATAAATCTACTTTACATTATTTAGAAATATTTCTCAGCCTTTCCTTTTTGTCAGAGTTCTTTGACTTTAAATCAGTCTAGCTGTAATAATGCTGTGGAGCTGATTTGAAATATATCCAAAGATATACAATTTTAAGTACAGTAGTCCACCCAAGAATTAAATCTGTATCTCTTACCCATTAGTTGCATTTTGATACCACTTGAAAACAGACAGATCTGCAGGGAAATACCAGTTAAACCTTCATGTGTATTGCAGAGCTGAGAACAGCAAAGGGTTACTTTAGCCCAGGCATTGTAAGTACAAGCAACAGGACTCCATTGGCTTTAATTTGTCCATGTCTTTCATTTGATACTACCAGTATTAATAGCTTTGCAAGGAAATTCTGCAGTCATTAATCATAATAATTAATCAGATCCAATTATATTGCATATAAATGCGAACAAATTGCTGAAAAAATAATGATCTATCACCAACATGTCACAAGGAAAAAGAGACTAAAATAGTAATTAGAAGCAGGGATTTAGTTGTGTACAAGTAGTCTGCAACTGATTTTAGCAGTATGATGATCTGATGATGTAATTAGTGGAAAGAAAGTCTAGCAGGCTTTTGCAGCAGACCCCTTAATGACTATGCAACTCAAAAAAAAAAAAAAATCCTTGTATTAGTGACTGGTTTTACATTCACCGCTAATTCCTTGTATTTTACAAAGGAGATTAGAAAAATATGGCTTCAGGCATTTTAGACCAAGTTTGCCTTGATAGACTTCAAAAATTTTCAAAAGCCCCCTAAAACTGGGGTGGGGAAGCAGCATTTTCCCTCAGTAAAAAGGGTGTAATCCAGTATAGATTTGTACAGTTCAATGGAAATATTCAAGTGGAAATATTCTGTAAAAGGGACCCGTGTTTTCATTTCACTGCCGTGCACTCTAKAACCAATTTCTGTTCAAAGCTGCAAGTTGTTTTTGTTTTTCTTTCTTTAAATCGTACTTGCACGTGGCACAAGACGCCCCACTGCAGTCTGTCAGCTCTGCCCCCCTCTCCCCCAAATCCATACAGCCATCCCTCTCCCTCCAAGGCAGGGTTTCAGTGGGGCTTTCGGTACAGCATCGCTTTACAACGTGCTCTGCTCTTGTTGTGCACGCTGCTGATTAGCACACATTTAGTGAGTATTGAAACATTCTTTTTAGGAAAAGCACCCCCAAATCTTTAGAATGCTCTGCATTGGTCCRGTGGATTACACTTGAAACAGTTAAGTGAAGATTGATGAGCGGTCTTATGACAGATTTTCTACTTGAAAATAAATGTTAAGTTCATCATAGTTTTCAATATTAAGCACTGCACTTTACTGCCTTTGATCTCAGTGTTGTGACTACTACAAAGAAATAAAACCTTATCTTACCTTTTCCAGCATCTACTGCAGAAGACCTCAATAATGCATAAGAACATCTGGAAGTACGGTAATTTCAGCTATCAGAGATAAGAATTGACACAAAACAGGTAAACCCTACAAAGTCATCATGTTGAAATGAGCTGATTAAGGTCTGGTAACATAAAACATCRTGTATAGTGTTTTCATGCTTGCTACATCTTCCCATTTTATATGTAAAAAAAGGAATGCCAATTATTTAATCCTTTTCGGTATGTTTAATAGGTTGATTAGCTGGAAGCTATATTGTATTTTTACATAAAGAGACAGAAGTGACTGCAAACCTATTGCCATAGACATCTATTTAGAGTTAACTGTGAGTTCATAGAAAATACATGGGCATAGTAAACAGGGTTTTGAAATGACGATTTTTTACTGGTTGCAAGTGCTAATTGCTAGTTTCTCAGGGGTATAGAATTAATCACCTGCTAGATTTACAGTCTCTAGGTTGAGACCTGAGGATGGAGGCAATAAGAAAAGCTCTTGAGGGACATATCATATGGTGAGTCTAAATATCAGTCTCTATGCATATGTAAATTGGCAACAAAGTTTTTTCAAAGCTCAAGTATGCTAATTTCAAACAGGCAAGACTAAAGCTAGCTTTTAGCAGCTGTTTAACGTCTGCCTGTGGGTGGTAGAGAGAGCTTAAAATACAAGCAAACAGTGGTGCATAAGTAATTAAGCAACATTTTGCTGGGCATAAATAATTCTGTTTATATTGCTCTTTGAAGAGTATAGAATACAAAATAACAGATCAAGTGCACCTTTGGTCACCAGAGGTTAACTGCTCTTCCTCTTTACCTTTCCTTTGGTTTCACATTTTTAGGGAAGAATTAAATGAGGGTCAATGCTGCTCCCTGTCATTTGTATATTAAAGAACTTCGTTTAACATTGCAGCAAAACAAATGCTTAAAAGTTTTTAACGTGTCCTATTAACAGTTCAACAGCTATTCTCAAACAATTTCGCTTCCTAGAAACTTTCCTTATGCTATGAAGTGGGTCTGGAATGGACATKTATCTATTTTTAGAGCACTGCACTTTCACCAGATTAGACAAAGTTGATAAAATTGTGCTATATGTGCTATTTTGTTAAACTGTAAAAATCAGTGAGTCAACTCAACTATTTGCAAGGTCATAAGGCTGTTGATAATCCATAAAACAAAATAGCCTGACTTTTGCCATTGTTATAATTTAAATTATTGCACGCATTAGAATAATAAGATAGTTGCCATTATGGTATTCTCCTAAAACCGAGAGTTACTGAGGCGACCGAACACAAAATGCTTGCGTAATTTTGATAGCTGCTCTGAACCAGCAGAATTGACTAAAAGCTTGAAAAACTAAAACAGAGAGATTTAAAAAAGGTCTCATTTGATTCAGTAAAGACCTTGAAATTAATCACAAGGAAGATGAAAGATGTAACATGATTTGGAAACATCTAGTCTGGAAAAAAGGATTGTGAGTACTAGCTGTGATAAGAGTCAGGATTTTARAACTTGGTTTTGATTAAATGTTGGTGGTTTAAAGAATTAGTAGTCAAAAGAACTAGTGGTTAGTAGCGGAAATCCTCCGTCCCTACGTGCTGTGTTGGTATAGCCAAAGCTAATGCAAATGCTGCTGCCGGTCTGGCAGACCCACTGCTACCAGTTGGCCRTGCTGGGGAAGGCAGGGGGGAGACGCTGGTGCCGCAGAAGTGTCCGGCAGGCCGGGGCGGGTGCCCCCCACCTCGGGCAGGGGCTGGGGGGGCTGCGGCCKCCAGCGGCGGGGCCCGGGAAGGCTGGCAGCGGGCCCGCGTGGCTCCTCGAGCGTCCGTGTTTCCTTGGAAGTTCAGTTTGGGGGATTTCCCGAGCGGGTCCGGGCTGCAGCGTCCGGCGCCCGGGGGGGTTTGCGCAGGGCAGGGGCAGCGCTGGGGGCTCGCTGCTGTCGGGGACCCGCCGCCCCCTTACTGCGCGCCTTGGGCTTGCCTTGCTGAACGCCTGCAAGACAACTCGGCTCCCAGTTTCTTGTAATTCCGGCTTTTTTTTTTTTTTTTTTTCCTCAGAATCTCCTCACCTATTTCTTTTAGTTTAATTATTCATTTCCTAATTCACTTGCCTCTCCCTGCAGAACTCGTCTGGCAATTTGTCATTGTGGCTGGATAACGTCGCGTGGGTCAGAGCCGAGATGTTAACGCTAGCGTCGAGACTGATGGGGGAAATGTTCTTTGAGCCCAGACACCGACACAGCTCATTAAAGACCCCAGATTGGCCATACTTGTATTTAGTGTTACAGAAATACCACGTTACAGGCTCCAAATCGTAAGTAAGAAGTGGCCTGCAGAATTTGGAGATTCTTCATCCATAGCTGTATCTGCATCTGTAGCCGTTCCTGCCTAGTTCAGAATGGGGACTCTTGCCCGCTGTTGTGGGGGCATCCCATAAAATGGGCATAAGGAGGAGGATTTTGACCGGTCATGAGGACTAGTGGTGCTGAAAGAGGAGATGAACTGGAAATACCGTTGTGGAAATTATTCTGGACAGCTCTTCTTGGTGACCGTATAGGTAGGTGGCAGCTGTGACGCTCTGGGTACGGACAGAAGAAAGCCTCAGGAATGGGCAATATTCTCTTTATAAACATAATGAAACAGCACAAGAAAATACAGATGTGAATGGTCCTGGAGACACTGAAGAAAAACTAACCAGATTTTGGCTATGCCGGTTTCATGGTATTATATATTAAAACTCTGAGAGAGTTGAAAATTTAGCTTTTTGCTAAATTGCTATCACAATGCTTGCTGTGTCAGAACAAAGCTCTTTAAAGTTGTTCACACTCTAAAACAATATTACGTTTCTCCATGTGCACTTTTAAAATGCCTAGATATTTAATTCCTGAATGAGCACCCTATATTTGCTGTATTGATTATAGTTGTTATTTTCTACCCCTTTTGCTAATATTTCTTCTTTCTTGCCTATAAATATTACTTGTTCAGACTTGTTTTCTGCTCTGAACCTCTTCTCTTTCACCCGTTTTGGGTGGTAGAAGCTATTCTGCCTCTCCAGTTGGGTGAAGCCAGTTTTTCAAGTATACTTGCCTTTTGGTACTCAGCATCAAGAAAGCAGTAGACAGCACGAAGGACAGTCTAGAAATTGAGATATCTTTGGTTTTGTAATTATTTGGTGAGACGAAGAGATGATAGTTGTGTTCATATTTATTTTTCATCTTAAAAAGGAGTTAGTTATAACCTTCAGTCTCCCCTCCAATAACTGAGCAGATATTCTTTTTTTTCAGAGTATTTTTGGTTTTTTGAACAAACAAAAAGGACCCGTCTGTCTGAAAGACAGTCTGTTCCCTTCATGGCTTTTTGATTTTACAGGGTGGCTTTCTCAGGTCATCGATGTCAAGGGGGTTTTGAAGCCTTCCCTGCTGCCGGGCGGGTTGGATGTGATTCCCCAAGCCCTCTCGTTCTCGTACCATCATCTCTCGCGATGGTCAGACCTGTATCGCCTCGTGCAGAGGAGTCTGCTTCCCACGTGGCTTTGTGAAAAGTCAGGCTGTGTTCGCATGGGAAGGAGGCATTTATTGATCTCCTTAAAGATTTTCCTTGTTAATCCATGGAATTTATACAGAATATAATTCCCACTTTCGGTTAGCAATATGAACCAAACTAAG
Source organism: Oceanodroma leucorhoa (assembly GCA_030449065.1). NCBI lineage: Eukaryota > Metazoa > Chordata > Aves > Procellariiformes > Oceanodroma > Oceanodroma leucorhoa. The sequence goes on along the minus strand of JASVER010000005.1, from coordinate 22,617,110 downwards.
AAAAAAATAAGGAAGAAGAGAAAAATATAATTTGTAGCCAAGCTGCTAGTTACAGGAATAAGAGAATTCTTGCAGAAACATTTAAAATAATCAGATTTCTTGCCAGATTTATGTTCCGGACTTCCAATTCTGCAGTAGTTAGGGGATCTCAGAAAACTTTTGTGTGTTTTTTGTTGACACTGTAAAATCCAGTGATACGGGGAAGCTTTCCTTGAGAAATTTCGGCTTTGATTCCTGTCCATTTAGGCACCTTTCTTTGCAAAGCACATCATCATATTCAGGCTGTGCTCTCCTATGTGTGTGCATGCAGCTTCCTTCAGGCTCAATGGGATTTTTATACATATGAGAGGGGAGAATTTGTCCCTCAGCTTATCTTAGAGTAAAAGGATCATCCGTTACTGAGGACAATAGTGCAGCCCTGGAATACTACATTTTAATGGTATATCTGGAGAACAACATCCTGTATTGATTTTTCATTTTATTTTGTTTTTCCTCAGGGCTTTTTTATTGGTATGATTATGTGAGTTTGCTTCCACCTGCTACCGAGCACTTTCTTTCATCTTATAGGCACTAATTTACATAAAGTCTAAAAGCAAGAGATAATAACAAGTATTTGGCTATTTCATGAATTTTAAAATTGTTTTCATTATCAGGGAGAAATATTTTTGCATAGCCTTTATTTCCTACTGAATTTTTGACTACTATCTCTAAAGTAAAAAAAAAAAAAAGGGAATTTCCTATTTCTCTTCTTTTGACTAGTATTTTACATTTGCTTGAACACCAATGTTTTACAGTGAAAGCAATCTGATTAAAAGAAAGTAACCTGCTGCCAGTGCTGTTAACTTCCCAATAATATTATGGGATTAAAAAAAAAAAATCCAGTAAACTAACAGCCCAGTTAGTTTCCACCAATCGTAGAAAGATTTCTTTCAGCTCCGAGAAACTTGCACATTATATTAAAAAAAAAAAAGCCCTCTTCAGCTGTCACGTTGCTGTGGCAGAATTTAGTTCTGTTCTCAAGAGCTTCCTTGTCCCATGAGTGCAAAGACAATAGCACACTATATAGAGAGCCAATAAATCAATTAGCTTTAACAGCCAGCGTTCAGGAAATGCATTTATTCTCTTCAATGAAAACACAGTTTTTACTTGTAGCCATACTTCATACTGTTAAGGTCAATTTTTCATGTGGAAATTAAATCCAGTGGATGAAAAACTGCTTGTATATTCCATAAAGCAGGAAAGAACTGTTCTTACTGATGTAGGATCACAAGTTTGTTTTATTTGTAATTATCCTTCTTTAGAGTAATTGAGGTTCTAAACAGTGGCTAATAGCTTGGCTCTCTCAAATTACTACTGCCTGTAACTTTACCTTTCCAAAAGTAAGTGAGCTTTTCAATTGCAACACRACTACTAAAGCCTGGGTCATTTTAGAACAATTAATTGCGAGRGGTGATTAATAGCTTAATAATGGGTTGCTCTGTAAGTGCAGGGAACGTGTAGAAAAGGAATATGCAATTTTGTGTCCCTAAAACATCGCCTAATTGAAAACTCAGTGGTTAGCCTCCCACTCCTGCCCGAGACTTATTTTTCGCGACCCCGGTTTGATGTCATCCGAGGCAACCATAAATCTCTGCTTCCACTTCACCCCTTGGGAGCGGTGAGCTGAGTGACTCGGAGGAGTGCCGGGCTCGGGCGGGAGCCTGCGGMCACCCAGTGCCCCCGCTATGGGGAGGAGTGGGTAGATCCTCTCCGTCCCATTTTACGGGGACTCTAACGGAGGCGTGAGGAAGAGAGGCCAGAGGAATCAACCAAGGCAACAAGCCTGGAGAAGTGGAATTGGGATTTCCACTCCTGTGCTGCTGCTTCTGCTTCAGAGGGGTTCGACACCTGTATTCAGGGGTCTGAGGGGTCTACGAGCTGCTCCCAAGGGGAAGAAAGGAAGCTGGAGAAGTGCAAATGTAAAGGAAAAAGAGCAAGTTTATTATTAATGGCCTTAAATTCTCTACATGGAAACCATCAGCTCCAGGTTGCAAATAAAAAAAAATCTAAAAAAAAAATATTAAAGGAGAACCACTACTCGAGATCATGCTGTCCAGGATAAAAGCATGGTACATGTCCTTGCTGAAGGAGCAGATGCTCACGCCAAGCTGTGGCTGTGAAGCGGGGCTGGATTTGTAAACAGTTACCAGTCCACTTGTATAAACTGGAAGTCATCAAGGAAGACAGAGCCTGTTTGAGCAGAATAGGTCAGGACTCTCCCCGCAAAGTGTTCTAGGTCCTGAGCTGGTGCAGGTGTGAGTCTTGGCTTCCACTTCTGCCCGTGGTCAGAAAAAGCAAATTCTGTGCCTGAAAAGCAACTTCTGGTTCACTTTCCTGTTCCTGCCACTTGCCTGGTACAGGTCATGGAGGTACAAGGTAAGATGTGTCTTCTCTGGCCGCAGTGCATCGTGAATAACGTGTTCACACTTTTTATGGCCATGTAGGTAGTGGCATTATGCAGACACGCTTGTGTGCAAGATCAGCCCTGTCTTTGCTTTCTGGGGTGATTTCAGTAACTTTTTGAAAATGTAGCTTCAAAGCCCCAGCTGAGTGACTGCAGAGGTTAGGAGGACAGTGCAAAGGTCTGGAGCTACTGCTGTGTGCCCCACGTACCATTTTGTACCGATTCACACGATCTGTTCTGGGCTGTGACAGCACGGGGAGTGAAGGGTCTTTATTTCTGCCCCCTCCTTTATTTTTTTTTTTTTTGCCGTGGGCATAAACCATGTTTACARCCCTGGGAAGGAACTGGATTTGCCAGAGGGCTTTGAGGGGTTCTCAGACAACAGGTAACTTGAGCTTCACCATTCTGGGTCGCACTTCAAGTCCAGTCTCAACTACCTGTCTGCCTATTAAAATATGTTAGAAGAARGTGCCGTAGCTTGCTTTATGTATGAGAACTGCACTGGTGAAGATGCTTTGCTCTGTGTAGCGAACTGTTTCCTCTACCCAAGGTCACGGGCTTAGGGCTTCTGGTTCAGATGTCCAGAAAGCAGCTGATGCAGGCGCTTCACGGGGCTAGCAGGCTTCAGCTTCACGGGTAATGTGAATTCCTGAGCTTCTGATGAAGAGAAGGGAGTCATTGATGAAGCTGCTATCACTGATACTTTGCCTTGAGGTTTTGTACTGGTGAGTGTGAAGGTTCTGGTCCTGCTTCACCTGCAGAAAACCAAGACCTGAGTCCATGCTGCATGCTTCAAAATGATGAGCTATAGTAAAAATATTCTTTATGCTTGGTAGAAGTTTCAATAAACGTCATTATAAAACCAGCKAATGCATTCATTTACATTAATTAATGCATCTTAAGCTATAGTAATTAGTTGTAATTATCATTTGGCTGGAGTACAGGTAGAACTTGGAGTGTGACTGTTCAGTCTGACATTTTTGCATTTTCCATTGACAAAGCAATGCCTGCAACATGTGAAGACATTCTTGAATAGCAGATATTTCTGTATAGATTTGCATATTGGATATCAATGAAAAGATTCTCAAAAATTTCATGAAAAACATTTTAAACTGTCTCGCAGCATTACGGGGGCCATATTCTTCAAATGGTGAACTGGTCTTGGGCAGTAGCTCCGGTATACAAGCAGAAAGCCTGTGTTTTGCACCAGTTTTACTTGTGCAAGGTTTAGGAGAGCTCATGTGGCAGAGGACAGTAAGAAAAACAATTTGGGAGTCCCAATGAGAATGGCAGAACCTGTTAAGGAAGCTGAGCATGCCCTAAGTACTGGAGCATTAGAAGTCATACTGGCACTGCAAGGGGGAAATTGGGTGGGAAGGGATTTTGTAAATCTCTGTTGCAGTAGTTGACCTCATGCTGAGTTTCCTCAGACTCGGGTCAATAATGAACACATTTATTCTCTCCTTTTTGTCTGAGAAGTCCATCAGAGAGAGTGAATGGAGGTAAATAGAACAGGGCTCTGAAAAGGAAGCAGAAAATAAGATTTTTATTGTAGCATTTGCATAATAGTCATCTTGAAAAATTGCTTGGAAATAATAGGAGGAGGAGGAGATGGGGATGAATAGGTTAAGTAGAAGGACAGTCAATTTTTAGTCATATTAGGAGCGATAATGTTTTCTCCTCTCTTTGATACAAGGAGTAGTACTCCTCATGTAAAGAGCGGAGCTTATGGCAAGGCTACGTGAGAGGTATTAACTGAACGCGGTATGAAAAGCTAGAGGAACAGTGTACTGCGATTCCAGCCCAGGGGATACCTGGTCAGGAGAGAAGACTGCAAGGTCATTACTAACGCTTCCAAAAAAAAAGTATTTTAGAAACTCTTACAAAGCCCTGGTGCTTAGGGCTTTCCTTTGAGATGTCGGAGATCCTCCCGGCTTGCTTGAAGGAATGAAGTTTTACTTTGTCAGCACGTCGGTGTGTCCTTGATTTACCTGTGGATGAAAGGCGCGACCCATTCGCTTCTGGGCTGGACCTGCCTGCAGTTGGGCAGCCGTCGCTGCGGGATGGGGGCGGTGATGGGGCTCGCCCCGAGCGACGCCTGTCCCAGGGCAGCAGCTCCCGCAACCCCAGCACCCAGCAGATAGAGCCGGGCGCGTTTTTCCTAACTGCCAAATACGGCCCAAAGCAAAGTCTTTGTGCTGACCAGCCGCGTGCTGGCGTCTGCTGCGGTTTGCACGGGCGGTGKGAGCGGGCAGCCTGGCGTGAGGAGGGCCCGTGTGGGCCAGGAAAGGTGCACGAACAGCCAACCTCAAGGACAGCTCATGCTGCTTGTGCGTGGGAATCTAACTTTTTTTATGTGCAAAAGGTGAAGAACCAGGTAAAAAGAACTTCCTACACTCAATACGTTTTAGTAACTACGTTGACTCCTTTACTGGTTAATTGCCAGCTGACCTCCAGGCAGAACTGGCTGTTCTCTTCAAAACCACATCAGGTTATTTCTCCCGTTCTTTGCGTTTGATCTGCGCTTGCGGGTGGCACGTGGCTCCGCGCGCGGTGCCTTACCCCTCCGAGCTGACGCAGCGGGTGGGCAGCGTGGAGGTTCGGGAACACGCGCCCGGCTCCCACACCCGGACCCTCTGCTGTGCCGCAGTCCGAGGGAGCAGGAGACCTTCTGTTGYCACATCACAGGCACATTTCTCCGCTTGTAGAGAGTGCCTGTGAGGCCGTCATTTACATCATGGTTTTTTTATTATTTTCYTTGTTTTTGTTTTCCCCTATTATTGTAATGTCAGCAAAGAATATTATTTAGAGAGAATTAACTTAGTTTTGAATAATTTCGTTGTTAGCAAATTCATCAGGCACCTGAAGTTTCTCCATCTTACGCCATCAGAATTATTTAATTTATGTAAAAATTTTAAGATTAAATATAACGATAATGAGTAACCACAGCTAAACTGATAGAAACATGCTTGTTTATTTTACGCTRTTTTTTTGAGGACATTGTAAGGTTTGGAAAGAATTTAAATTCATGCTTGAAATGTATTGATTAGTGAGACTTAATTTTTCTTTAGCTCTCTCTGATAGTGTTGTAAATATTTTCATTTGTCACGCATAACAAAATATACATTAATCTGTCAGAATACAAATGGTTTTCTTCTGGCCACTATGGCTTGAGGGATTTATTCCAAGTCAGTCGTGTTACTGTTTGCCCTCAGGATGTGTAATATATATTTTAAGGGAATGCGGATTACTGTAAGTCACTTATATTATTTGTGTGATTAATATTAGTGTTACAATGAATGAGGTCCTGTGGTCTTACTTTGCTCTTATAGTGACTTAATCATTTCTCACAACAGTGAAGTCATCTTAATAAAACATTCCATACGGTAGTTTGTTTTTTCTCAGATATGACAAATGCAGCTGCAGTAAGATGTGAATTTTCTGTTATTAAATATATAGTATCATGAATTTAATTTACTGTAAGACATGTACATGATATCATTATGTAGCAAAGTGAAATTTGAATTCAAGCCCACTTCTCGCCCGGGTGGGACTGGAAGGAAAACTATGGTAAAACAGTGTATTTTTAAAGTTCGTTTCTCAGCACAACGGACTTATTCCTGAAGCTTTGGATGCGGAATTTCACACACTGAAAAAGGTCAGCCCTGTAGAGGTGTATTTAAAGTTTCATGTGTGTAATTTGCCACGATACGTGCACAAACTTGGTCCTCTGCATCCCCCAGGTTACGGTACCACGTCCCCCAGCGCTGCATCTTCTCTTTCTCCACCCTGAACGTGTGGTCCGTCCGTGCTGGGGTACCCGTCCTCCGGCTGCCGSAGTGCAGTCCGGTTTAAGCAGTGAAACCCGTGGTGGGAAGGAGATTAAGGCTGGCGCTTGCCCTCCGTGCTGTGCTCCTTTCTACGCCACGTCGAGAGCCCTGCCATGCCGGACGCAGGGTGGGGAGAAGTCCTAGCTCATTGCGGATGCCTTTGGGGGATGAAACATCCCAAGTGAGATTCGGGTCCTCGGCGTGGGCTGAGAGGCGGCCAACGGGCAGGCTTCGCCCGCCGCCTTTCCCGAGCAAGGTGGGGGATAACCACCGCGATGGCGACGTGAAGTCCAACCAACCACTGCCGCGTGTCTCCTAGTGGGTAAGCTGTTCTCTGATTATATTATTTAATCATACTACTTCTTAACCGCCATCAAAGCCTTAATGGCTAAATCTTAAATGGGCTAGTTCTGGGATTACATTTCTGCGTGGGGCTTGCAGAGATGCCCCAAAACTGGTGGTGGAGCGTCAAAGCGCTGGGCTCCCGCGCCCTGCCCGGGCAGGGGAAGCGCAGGGGAGTCACCGTTTCTTGTTAAGTAGTGAGCACTTGTGTATTGTTTTAATTAGCCTTTAGATATATTTATGAYGACTGTAGCAGCACAGCAAAAGGTTGGCCTGGTACTCTTATACTTCTTTCAAATCACTACGTTAATAAGATGTATTACACAGAACCGCGCACCATGCAGTTCAGTATGCCGTATGTGCTGTGATTGACATTACCATGCACAAAAGAACMGTGAAACATGTATACCATGTATTGTAAACACTCAATTAAATAAGCTCCCACCTGAACAGGGTGTCTGTACCCTTTCTGCGTTCCTGATCACTTAGAAAAAAGTCTGAATAGATAAATCATCTTCGCACCGTCTCCAGGTTGAAACCCTTTGGCCCGGCGGCAGGAGCCCTGACCTCTCCGAAAGCACCATGTCCCCAGCGAGAGACGCAGTGCAGCCCTAGAAAGGGCCTGGAGCGGAGAACGAACACGTTTGCGGCAGAGGTGATCAGACCTCGTGTCTCAGGTGTGTAGATATTGCCCCTAAAATTTAACCCACGAACTGCCGTGGCACTCCCTGGCTGCGTCACCRGCGTTGCTCCACGGTACAGCAAACGATGGATGTTCGGAAAGCAGAGCCCCTTCTCCAAAGCTTTGAAAACAGCTTATGTGGTGTAAACAGGACGCTTTATGAAAGAACCTCAGTAAAACACTGGCCTTCTTACACAGCAAACATGTATCATGCATTTTATGGTTTTAAAGTACTTAAAATTATCGTGCTTCTAGTGAAAGTTGTCTACAGTGCAAAAGAATGATGTTGGTAATCACAATAATTCAGCTAGGCTACGGTGGACAAGAGCTTTAAAAACTTCAGAAACATCAATTAAAGCCCAAGTTCTGTGCAATAAGCATCAAAAATTGATAAAAACTCAAATTTAGGTTTTTAGATTTAGTGTTTAAATCAATCAACTGCAAACAAGATTTAATTAAAGAATATTATTTCAAAGTGTAATTACCTACTGGGATTAGAATGAACCTCTATTGCCCATAATGTTCTCCTACTGTGATCCCACACTGAAAAATGTTGAGTTTTAGATTAATATGCATCTTGTAAGTACAAGTCTTAATCTCAATCTTAAAGGACATTTAAAACACACTTGGAACCTTCTATGCAATCAAGCACAGTGTGACTACAATGTCCACCATGCTAAATTTGTGATTACATTTTTTATGTGCATGATTTAAATCGCTTTAGCAGCCGTCCAGGGAGCATTTTACCCTGCATATTAATTACACAAAGGCTTTGTCATGTGAGGGTCTCAGTGGTCATGGTCTGTAATCCAGCTCATTTGAACTGTGAGTACAGTTTTTGAGCATGCTGTGCACATCAAGCTCAGCTTTAAAGCTAGAATATGCTGAGATGGTTAACAGGTATGGTTCCTGCTTAAGGAATGAATGCCATTTATTTAGTGACATCTGCAAACTAATTGCTTAAAAATCTGAAACCGAAAAAGCATGCTCACAAAGCTTTTGCAAATACACAGAAAGACAGGGTCTCGTATTCCAGCATCATGTTATCTCCAAAAAGCAAAATCCCGGTAAAACACACGAGAAACCAACCACAATTCTTACTCAGATGGATACTTATGTTATCCTCTTGATTCAAATTACTAGTAGTTAAAACTACTTAGTACTTAATATTTTTCAATTACTTGTTTACTTCCTTTTCATCTGAATACACTTTCCTCTTTAAAAAAAAAAWATCTCATCTAGTCTAGTTTCTTTTTTTCATTTGCCCATCTTATTTGGATCATAAACTCTTAGTCTGCAAGGAATTTACTGTTGCGTACAATGCTGCAAATCAATCAAGTGTAACTATAATAAAGCTGTAGTAAACATTTTGATACACATACTTTTCTCTGCATGTATGTGTTTTTTTAGAATCTGCTTTAGTCATTTTAAAGTCTGTCATTATAGTATCTATGAAAAAACATGTCTTATGGTTAAATTTAGGAATACAAGAGATGAAAGAGCTGATGGGATCCCGGAGTACCCTGTTCTAGTGCAGGAGACCAGGCTGGACCCCGTCTGCCGGGTGCACTTGCACAGTCCTATTCTGATCAACAGACTTCTTGCGTCAACAAAGAGACCAGGATTTGCTTTTTTAGTTTAGTCATAGACCAGATTTTGCAATCTTTAATTATTTCTCACTTAGGAAACATTTAACTGAAGCCATAAGTAGGCCATATTTTTATTATTCTAATGAGATTCATGGGACTAATCACGTAGCAGAGGCAGACTTGGAGCCTCYGATCCCTTTCCTTTTGCGCAAGAACGAAATGAGAACGATGATACTTAAAAATGATGCTCAAACCTTTAGAAAAAGCGCTTTTTGATGGATCTGTGGGAGTGGTTGGTGGAAGGCATTGCCATGCAAAGTCAGCCTACCGAAGGACCTGCAAAGATTTAAGAGAGGGGCGTGTTTCTCACTAAATGTGTCTTCCGAGTCGTTACGATGAATGCCAAATTTTTTTGGTGGAGTTACCAAACCCGGTCACCGGTAGCTGGCTGCCAGGAGCATCTCTCACGGCGCTCAGCCCCAGCGCCCCGGGGGCTGTGTGTGATGAGCTCCGCCCGTTCTCGGGAGCAGATGCCGTGGCTCCGGAGGTGGAGGGGGCTCCGGAGGTGGAGGGGGCTCCTCCCGCGGGCCGGGGACCGGGCGCGGGGGTGCGTTAAAGGGCAGCCCAGCACGGCAGGTTTGCCTTTGCCGATTCCCCCCGCACCGAACGCGGGATCCCCGGGAGGGGAGCGGGCTGCGGCCGCGTCTCCCTCGGCACACCTTCGCCGGGAAAGGCAAGGAGCTGCGGGCATCGCAGCGGGGRTGGAGCAAAGAAGGTCGCTATAGGGAATGACGCAGAATTCCCTAGGACGGCGGCTGTCCCAGGTGTTGGCCGCGTGCAGGAGAGCCTCGCCAGGCCTTCGCCGTGCTCGGCCGAAAGGAGGAGAGCGGACGCTGTGCAGCGACCAACAGGATTATGACTYGACTGCAGGTGGACTTTTCACTCTTTGTCCGGTTTTCTAGGAAAGCAGAGGTTGCTTTTGTGTTCTTGGAGGTTTGGACAACTTCAGGTTTTCTGAAATTTGTGTTCAGAAAAATCAACCACATTTCAAGTGACAGGAGTTTTCAGTTACTAAAAGGCAGCTTTTTTTTTGCTCTCAATTTCCTCTGTTTTTAAACTTGTTTTTATTAATTTTCCAAAAATACTTTACCAGTAAGAAGAAAAAAAGTGAAAGCAAATAAATTTGGAAAATGTATTTGTGTTGTTCTAATCCCTGTCCATAGTCATGCATATTTTGTTGGTCTTAACCAGGAGTACCAAAACSCCCCGAACCCTATTCTAAATAATCKGAGTAGGATTTGTTATAGTTCTTCCACGYGAAATCTGGAGAGCAGTTTGCACGGCAAATGTGGTAGGGATGCTGGTAGGACTCTCCAGCTGGTGGAAGAAGTAGAAGAGCGATGCCCGTGACTGGTTTYTCAATTCGCTGATGAAACTTAAAAGAGAAAAGAAGTCATTTTAGTCATATCATTTGAATGAAAATCCTTCTTGTTCCATTTTTTGTAAGATTTTGAAGACTAGACAAGTAAACGAATTGGAAAGGAAAACACTGTTTCAAGATAAGAAAACCTGCATTGTCTACCTTTGAAATACCTGTATAAAATATTTGATTTTTTTTTATTATTTTTCACAGTAGAAGCTGTTCTTCAGATTTAGCCAAATCTGTGAATTCGGTGTTTTCCTGTTGTTGTTTTTTTTTTTTTTTTTTTTCTCCAAAATATGATTAGTCCAATCAAAATTCACACAAATTTTTAATATTTATTCCTTGCCATTCCTACTTTTCCGGGGTTTCCTGATGGGAACATGTGGTAACTTCAGAGTAGTGGGTTATTTCCCCCGCCGGCCGGCGCGGGCTCGGTGCTGTGCGGTGGGAGCGGCTGGCAGGGCTCTGTGCCGGGGGCAGAGCTCACCCGCTGCCGCTCTCCCGGCGTTCCAACAGAACTTTCTTTTCCTTGGAACTTATGCTAAAAGACCCATGCAGATTTTTGAGGTGAAAATGCCATTTCGGTGCTCAGGTTGAGCCTCTAATGCGTTTTATAGTGCCTTCTAATAGAGATGCACATTAAWGAAATCTATACTCCCAAGTTGGGAAGCTATTTTTCTTGAAAATGCACCCCAAATCTGTGGCCTTTTACATTAAATTTTAATCAGTCTTGAATTTTGAAATCTCAGCATAAAGCTGTTGATATCGGTCTCCTTTGATAAATTATAAAGGTAAACTTTAATGAACAGTGAATAGAATCACCTTTGCTACTTGGGGGTAATAGAATAAAAAAGCAAACAAACACATTTTTCTTACTGCCACATGCCTCTCCTTAATAATAAGTTTTGTGTCTTCTGCAGAAATAGATGCTGTATAAAGTCTCATTAAATTAGCTGACTGATGGAATAAATACACAGCCCATGGCTCTCCAGTCCATAGTAAACTAAGCAAGGGTCTTGATATCTTAGAGTTCTGCTTATTTACACATGCCTCGGACTCTTCTCACAGATATGTAAATTATTCTGGTTAAAACTAAATGCTAAAGTCTACACCATTAGTCTTCCACTTCATGATCTCCACATGGGGCTGTTAGAGGGATAATGTACCATACAATACACGGTTTACTTTTAATTAATAGAAAAAAAATGTGAAATGAATATTAAATGTAGCTTAATGTGAAAGAAACCTCAAAGCAGTATGGTTGTTATTTTTTTTTTAAATATTCAGCTCTGCTTCGGCATTAGAAAACAAGAAATGTCGTAGCAGCCTGGAACATCATTAAAGCACGGGAAAAGGAGGAGAAGCAGGTGAAGGCAGTGGGAGAAGGAGGTCAGTCCCAGGCTGTCTGTCCTGGAGGGGATACTCGGCCGGGGAGGCATGAGGGGCTCCGCTCAGAGCCCCCGGAACACCGAGAGCGGTTATGCTCACAACTCCCCGGGCACCCTGCTGGAGTCGTACCCCACCACATAACGCATGAATTGCAGAATCCGGTATTAAATCTTAATATAAAAATACCTCATCAAATAGAAGCATTTAATTAAAACACAAGATCTGTTTGTCTGCGTTATAATTCAACGTGTCAAAATTAATGCCCCTGTTTTTAATAAATAGAATTACCAGTTCACAAACAGTTTATCACACTGTTCTCAACAACGGAATGGAATTTTAATTATATACCATTATTTATTGCGATGAAAYGAGCGTGTTCCATAATATTTGCCAACAGTACAAGTTAGGGTTTAAGAATAAAAGCTCCATTAAGTCACGATTTTCTCGGGTGGCTTCCCCTTTGTCTCATTTGGCTCACCTAGGATAAGGTGGGAATCTTGGAATGAGACAAAGCCTGCAAACGGCCCTGCGGAGGCTTTGGGAGATAACAAGGTACTCACTGAAGGCACTTATTTGTAAGATTAAAGGGTTTGAACTAAAGCCTGAAATTAGTAACTTTTCATCCCTTTTACCAAGACAAGCCAGTGTTTTGCAATAAAATAAAGACCCTGCATTTTAAAGCCTCTTCAGGAGGCGGAGTGTGAAACTAAATGCTACTTGCTCATTTCTAAATTATTCATACATTCTTAATTGTGATGTTATCCTTATAAATGATAGTAATGGTACCATTTAAAGCCTAAAAACCGGCAAGCACCTGCCAGTGAAAAGGGTTCATTTAATGCACGGCAGCTGAATCCTTAATACACGGGATAAATGAGAAGGCTCTGCTGGCAAAAATACAGTAAGACACTTGATTTTTACAATGAGGCATTAAGTAAGCTGAGCCGATTGCTGGGTGGGATGGGAAATCCAGTGCTGGTTCCCGAGGAAAACTCACGGACAGGATAGATTAACTGGGCTTGGGCTGGAGAAGGGGGCRTAAAATACCAGCTCCACTTCCAAGGCGTATTTCTGCCTTGACTGCAAAATGACGTAGTTTGCTCACCTGCATGGAAGGAGGTAAAAGCATGAACCTCAGCGGGGGGAGCGGTGGTTTCACCTGAGGGGCTTGGGCTGGGCTGTGGTCTCAGACCGGTGGGGGTCTGAGGTGGTGGCTGGGGGAAATTTCCTTGCCATGGTCCTTGCTGCGTCCCAGTGGCATGGTATTTCTTCTGGGAAACAAGAAGAGTTACAGAAGAAATATGGCCCCTAAAGAAGAAGTAGGACCTGGAGCGGGTGGTGCCAAGTCCTCTTTCAGGCACCTGGAGATAAGTGTAGGGCTGGCCTGGATAATGCAACAGTCAATGTTCCTATTTCAGAGAGGGTACAAGGTACATTTAAACAGGTARCATCCCTTCTTTCTGATTGAAATAACAAAATTATTCTGAAACTTGCACTTTTTAGGGATTGGCCATTRAAAACAAAAAGTGAAGATCATAATTTCAAAAACTTATTTAAATTATTTGAAGCGTGCAAAATCATGTTGGTTCAAAAACTCTAAAGAGGTGCAAGACTGGAAATATTTTTAAATCCACTGATCAACAACTGAGCATTAAGCTTTCGTGCACAAAGCTGTATTGATTTCTGTGTGATTCTTGAAGTGGGTCACAGWTTGGGAGGGTTTTAAGGGCTTTTACATGTTCTTATTTTTCCAGAGACTCATTCCTACCAGGCTTGTTTGCAGGCAACCCAGCCACATTACTCTTGGAGGCAGCTGCTGGGGCTTCAGCTGAACCCCACCAAAGCTGACCAGGTATTTCCACAGATGGTGGTAATGGCAATCACCCTCCTCGTTGTCTTGGTGTGGCCACCTGGGTGGTGGGAGGAGGTGACGAAGGCGAAGGTGAAGGCTGCCTGYAGGGAGGAGGGTCCTGGACAATTTCCTTCATTAGCTGGTGGGGCTGGAGCAAAGCAACTCTCAAGAATGCAAAGTAACATGCTCTAGTGGAGTCCTGGGGACAAAAACATTGAGGTAAGCTCTCGGTGACTGGAAGTGGARAAAAGCTGTTATTTTGCCATGGAATGCTTGTAAATTATTTGTAGTTTCTTTAAAAGCAACAATCAAGAAACATATTTAAAATACAATTTTTGCGTTAATATGTATTTTTGAGAATCAGCGTGGCTGCTGATAGCTTGTATTTTACTCGGCTCCAATGGAAAGTACATCGGTGTCACTCTTGTTTTGTTTGGTTCCGCTGTTCCTTGTACAACAGCCAAAGGCTGCCGAGGCATAGACAGAGCTGATGGGGTGTGAGCCGGGCTCAGGGACCGTGCTGCCCCGGGGGAATGCTGAAACACGCCTCTGCTTCTTGATCTTTTGAGAATCGTTACTGYTGGTTACTAAAATGTTAAACTGGGGACAAGGATAGGGAAACTCTGGAACTATTTTGGTAGAGCCTGAGATTCTCTGAAACTCTTTCAAATGCAAAATAGGCTTTAGAAAACCTTACACGTTCTATTTTCCGCAATATACGTTAGGCTCAAACTGAACTGATGCTGCCTTAACAATATTCTGGGTAACTTTTATAACTATGTTTATTGGATGCTCCTTTCGGACCTCCCAGGTTGTCCCTTAGGGTAAARTCCCCGAGACTGGTGATGGCTGGGACTTTCCGAGTCTGTTGGATGACACTGAAGCTAAGGGAAAGGTCAGACTGTCCAGGGAAATGCTTTTTGTCTTCCAAGATGGGGCTGTAAAACTCAGAAATGAAGCTTGTTTATTAGGGTAGAATAAAATCTCTGCTTCCAGAGTAAGTTGTGAACCTGCTCGGTATTCACCTTTTTCCATGCGGGCCTCACTGCAGGGGGAAGTGTCCCTGTAATTAGATTCTGTATTTTTAGTTAAAAATCTAGGAAGATCTTGTCTCCAGAATTGGTATTTGGAACCTCACCTGCATCACAAACTCGATGGCGCTGATTCTTACCCTTAAGGAATATCGTGAGCTGCCTGTTGAAGGGGAGAGGGGGCGGAAAAAAACAACTAATTTCTTTTTTGGTGTGTGTATTAATACACTGGGTTTACGGTCTGCGACTTTAATTTCTGAGAGTCAGTGTTTTTCCAGCCTCTGCTGATGACTCTCTCGGCACGGTTTGCCATTGCAGCATCCCTGTGGTCCAAGGCCGTCCTAGGACGGGGCTGCCGGGTGCTGCTGGTTAGGGCTGGTGCGTGTTGCAATCGCTGTTCGGAAATCCGCTGCTCTAGATGAGATCTGCAGTGAAATTATCACTGCGAATCATGAGTTTTCCTCAGAATTAAAAGCAAATAGAAAACCCACGCAAATTCCTAGTGCGCTCCCTAATATGTCATTGGACCGTAAACTATGAACTGAAGATAATGAATGCATTCTCATATTTTACAACAAACTTGCAGGAAAGTATTACTAACATTTCCAGTCTTTGTGTTGCAGGAATACGCTCAGCCCAGGCTTATTACAAACATCACATTTAAGATCATTCAAGATCCCAAAAGCCAAAATAAATATATTTACAGATTAATATGTCCCAGCGCTGTAACAAATGCAGCACATTCCCAGTGGGATTCCTTTTCCATGCTCGCTTCAAAGTGTGAGTCACAGACAATTTTCTGTACGGGTTATGCCTCAGGGCACTGTTAGTAGGGGGGGGGAAGAAAAGTAGATTCATTTAGTTAACCAGTCTTTTATACCTTTTCTTCATAGCCTGCTCTAGGTAGAGTTWTCATTTTCTAAATAACAGGGCCCAAAGCTCTGGTTTGGGAGTCTCCTCAATGCTACAGAGTTTAGCTTTTGCACAGAATAAAAGAACACTTTCTGTTGTCTTTGAGTATGGTGTTTTGTTTTTGTTTTTTTTTTTAATCTCGGCAGAAGGAAAAAATACAGTCCTAGCAAAGCACAGAACAGTAGGTAAATATGAAGGGAAATCTGTGCAAAAGCCATGTTTTGAGAACAATTGTTCTCAGCTCTCGATATTAGCAGGATGTGCGGGTGGAAGCAGCTCTTGCTCCTCGGGGGGGCTGGGATCGCTGATGCCGCGGTTTGAGGGGCCTCCGGGTGCTCCCCCCTGGGACCGCGAAGGGATGCTGAGCCACTGTCTTCACRGCTTCCGTGGTGTTCTCCGTCCGGGATGTTGTATGGCACAAGCCAGTCTTGTATAGGATGGATGTTGTATGGCRTAAGGATGGTTAGATCCCCTTATCCTTTTAGTGAGGAAAAGAAATGTATTTAAATGTACCTTTAGTGAAATCTGAGCACAGTGGTTTTATAGACAGCAGGGGCAGTCTTAATTCTGTAGATGTGAGCATTATTTGCGAATAAATGCCCTTCATAGTCTCTAAAAATTATTATTCAGGATGTCTTCCCATCTCACAGATGAACTATGAACTAATGGTTCCTTTTTGCATAGTTCACTTGACAAAGAATTGGTAGATTTTCTGTGTAATTTGCTATTATCCTAAAACTCTCAGCAAACCAAAATGCCAACCTGGGTTTTAAAATGTGATGTGTTTGAAAATGGAAATTTGACCACTCCAAATAGCAAAATCTTCATTTCCATTAGGATTTTTATGAACTGTCTGATTATAGATCAGAAAAACTCACACTGTTCTACAGCCTCCTGCGATGCACTAGACAAAATGATGAAAACAAAGGCAGTTATTTGTACTGGGAATGGCGTGTTTCATTTAATGCTTTATCGGAGAATATAGTCACATTGGAGGCTATTACATTTTCAAGGATATATTTACTTTAAAAGGCCGTAAGTCTGTCTCAGACCCTGTACTCTCCTCTCCCTTCCAYGGAGGGCGAGCGGGAGCTCCCCAGAGCAGAAAGCACGGCGGCGGGCATCCCGCCCCTCGGAGYTGGGGTGCCTCCGCAGCCCCCTGACACGTCCACCGCCCCGGGGATGTCGGGGTGCTCTCCCCAGCAGAGGCAGGCGCTGTGGGCACTGCCACGGCCTCACCTGGGGCTGGGTTACTGCCTCGTGGCCAACGTCTTGCGAGGAACCGGGGGAGGACGAGGGGGTGAGCAGGGGCAGCAGCCCTCAGCCCGCTTGTGAGGGCTACCCGGCCTTTCCAGGGAAGCCTGTGATGAAACTTTGGAGAGGCGGATTCCTTCGGTAACAGTTTTTTCTCCCCTATTCTGTGGATTTTTCTTCAGTGTATTGGCCACAGGTGGAATATATTGTCAGTACGTGAGCAATAAATCTTGCTCCTTTGTAATCCGTTGCATTTGCCATGCAGGGTGCTCRTGTACTTTGATGGAGAAGGTGCAAGGGTGTGGTTTTGGATCTGACCAGCTGCACAGCTGATGTTGTCTCTTTGGGAAACGGCTGTCCTGAGCCAGGCTCTCGGCAGTTCCAYGTTAATGTGCTCCACGTTCGCTCCCTCCTCTCCAAGCGTGGCTCTGCCGCCCGCCCCCGGGGCTCCCCAGCCGGCTGGATGCATTATTGCCTAAAGCAACCCGGGCACAAAGCAAGCCGCGATTCCCAGTAAAGTGCCATTCTGTCCCCGCAAGTGTGCGGCACAGCTGGAGGAGGTCTCCAGCAGCTCATTTGTACCTCTCCTCTCCCCCGGGGCTGAGCCCGCTTTGGTGTACARGCAGTGTCTCGGCAGCGGTGCCAAGCCTCGAGGTTCCTGCGCTCTCTCAGCGCAGCACAAATCCCGAGGACTGATTTAGGATCCCTGTACGCTCCCCGACCGGATTCCAACATCACGAGCAGACTGCAAAATTATGATGCATGTCAAAACTGCCAATGGGCAGAGACAGGAGCAGCAGGAGGAGAAAAAAATACAGTTCCACACTACTTGGAAAGCTCACTTTGCATCAAATGCTCGTGCCAGATTGTGCTACGACATGTGTGTCCGTTTCTAAGTAGGTCCCTTCACTTGGTTGCTAATCTATACAGTCAGACTGGTGTGAACTTGTATGCATACTGGGAAGGGGTGTTTTGACTTGTTGGAGGCAGGTTTTGTCTACTGTTTCTTCTTAGCACTGCTCTCGACGTTTGGAATAACTCCACAAAGAAAGTCACATTCAGATCGTAAATGAATTATATGGCAGCTCAACGTCACGTGGGCACRCTGGGTTTGGCAGGATGCTTTGACTTCCGAATGAAATACCGCATGGAGCAGAGCCGAGGCAACGCGAGGAGGACGCAACTCACAACAAACAGCTGTGCAAACAAGTTCTTCTAAAACAGCCATACAGATCTGATGCCACACTCTCTAATATTGTGACAAATCCGTACCTACGAGCCGTCTCATGCCTGTCACCACCCCGCAAGCCGTGCAGACACGGSGCCTCTTCGCAGAGCTTGAGTGGGACCTCGGCTGCTGGGGGTCAGGGCTGGCGCTGGTGGGCATCGCTCCCGCTGCATCGCTCGGCAGGGGAGGGTGAGCTGCGAAACAAATAAATCTGTAAATATACATATGCAGGAAGCTCAGAAGGCAAGGTCTGGGAATTTTTTTTTTTTAGGTGTTTTTTTTGCGATTAATTATTTCACTTTCTCTCAATAGCCAGAGAGATCAACAATTCTAGAGGGGTTTTTGTCTCTTAMGAACTCTGAGCATATGGTCTTTAGAAAATAATTTCTACCTGTGCCTTCATGTGGGATGGAGCATTGTGGGTTCTAGACCAAGTTTAGGGATAATTGAACTGACGTGTTTGGAAGTTTTAGGTATTTGATTTAGGTGGCAGAGGTGGGAATAAAATGTGACAGTCCTGACTTCTAGCCCTTAATCTTCTCTCGGGACCACCCTGCCGGGAATGGATGCTGGCTAACCCCCTAAGGCAGCTCTGCTATCTGTGGTCTGAGCTCCCCTCTCCAACACAATTTTTGAAAATAGCAAAGCAATGCATTGACACAATAACAAGTCGCTGCTTGTAACACACACAAAAACTCCTCAACATATTGCTGGCTTTGTAAATTAAAGCGTTGCCCAAGTGTGGAGTGTTTGCTGTAATCCCACCCTTGCTAGCAAGAATTTCATTAAGTAGATGTTTTCTCTGACATTCTCTTCTTTTCACAACAACTCGGCTATCCCCATAGTCTCTGTAGTATCCATCTCTTATGACCCTTGTAAAAGACCCACAAGTGTTATAATCTAATCCCTTGATCAATTTTTACAAGTAATCTGTATTATCTCAGACCACGGTTTATCTCATCTTCCCTCCTCTCCCCCCACTTTTATTCCTGGCCACTCCGTGTGTTCTGGTTTTCCTCTTCTCCTCCGTTCCCAGGCGCTGGCCGAACACAAATGTCAGCAATCAGCGTAGGTGTGCGAACGCAGGCGGGCGTCGGAACGGCCGCCGCGGCCCTTGCAGGCGGGCTAGGCAGTGATTTCAAACAGAAATTATAGCAGTTGAAGTAGGGATTTACCTCCTGTGGAAATGGATGTGTTTTCATACTGTTGCATGGAAGTGGAGCTGGTCTGGGATACAGATACATTTTGCAAATAGGTTTGGTTGTTGTTTGGTTTTTTTGGTTTTTTTTWTTTTTCATGGGTACAATAGTTTGCATGGGAAAAGATGAGGTCTTAAGCCCAAAATTTATTCTGTTAAATTTTTCTAATAATCTGATAAAGAAAAACTTGAAATATTTTGGTTTGGGTCTTGTATTTTTTTGACTTGTTAATGGCTTATACAACGAATCTCTGCTTAAGCGTGCAGTAGGAAAGCTAAGTGCCACAGCTTAATCTCAGAGAATAAAAGTGGTTCTGCTTTTTAGTGAAATTCTAGAAATAAAAAATCTGAGTATTTATCTTTGCGATTATTCTCACGTATTTTCATTTTGTTGCCAGAGTAGTTTTATTTAAACATAATCCTAATAATCTAAAATCTAAATATAGTGATGCTCTTCCTAAGAAAAGAGGTATGTTGCGRAAAATTAGAAATTGCAGGATACAGTAATAATCACTTTTACAATATTTTAATGATGTCAGGAAGAATCTTCTGAAGTGTATACAAAGACTTGTGTCTCATTTCTGTTGACTTTCACTAGCGTTGACCAAGGACTAGAGTGTCTTTTCTTCTTACAAAACCTGTAATTTGGAAAGCTTATACTGTATCAAAATTCAGAAATGTTATAGGCATAGGCTTGGATCTACTCCAACAAAGTMAAAAAAATCTGAAAAGGTAATTACCATGGGAGACCAAATTGTATTCTTTGTTTGTATCTAATGCGTATTCAGCATGTTTTTTGCCACTCCTGAGAAACAGCTCTGCTAGATCTGACTCTTTCCGTATTAGGATGGTTTTTATAATTAAAAAAAAAAAAAATTTAAAGGATTTGGAGCAGAATTTTTCAGAATACGGCTATCTCTCTGAAGAGCTGCCGCAGCAWGCCGGCCCCCGGCGCTGCCCGTCCCCTGAGCCGCTGTTTGCTCTCGGCCGAGGAGCGCGGCACTTGGCGGGTCGAGCCCCTTCCTCCGGCAGCAGACACTGACCCTTTGTCCCCGCCGAGCAAAGCGTCGGCGTTCCCGTCCCGGAGCGGTCGTGGCGCCCGCCGCCGACAATGCGCCGCTTGTGCCCCCGCGGGGCGGCGGGGGCCGCGGGGGGCTGCCGTGACTCACCGTCACGCGTGGGGGCCGCGTCTGCTCCTGAATGACCCCCCCGCCTCTTCCCACCCCTCGGGGGTGAGCGAGCTCATCCAAGGGGATTTGTCAACTGGCCCAAACTTCCATCCGAAGCTCTGCTCGGCAACGGGTGGTTTTGGAGGTCCGCGAATGCGCTTATTTTCCTCTGCGCTATAGGTTGTTTTGGTATTGTTTGGCGGTGGAAGAGTCCTGATCTCTTGYGGTTTTTCTTTTCCTGATTAAATAAAATTGGGAAATAATGCCGGAGATGCACTCCTCTCCTGGCGGAGCTGGCTGGGGGAAGGAAGAGGTGTGGYGGTGTCAGTGGGTGCTGGCCAGGACCCCTCGGCTTTGGGTGCTGGCCACTGCTCCCCACGGACCGAGCTGTCCCACCGCCCGCGCGAGTGCTTGCTCACAGGCAACGGCGCTCGCTGCCGCGGCGGAGCGATCCCTCTTCCACCAAAGGGATTGCGGGATAGAAATCCCAAAGGTTAATCTATCCATTATTATAAATATTTATAAATGGGTTGGATAAATCATACTGTGTAATTATCTACCTAACTAGTCAAGCCATTAGGACATTAAATAGCACAAATCAGAACTCATTTGGTTCATCATGAGCCTGATATTGTTATGAAACAGCTGAGCAGTGCTGTGAACCTTTACGGGGTTTCAGGGCAGGGAGTCGGGCGGGAACTTCATCTGCGAGGTGTGGCGGGACTTTAAACAATGGCAAACCTGAGGTATTTGGTTAAAAATGAGCGTCTGCAACCGGAAGGTCCTCAAGCGCTGAAATGTTTGTGAGTCAAATGCTAACACACCGACAGAACTAAAACGCAGCATTGAAACACCAAAATCCTCCTCTCTGTTTTTAAAGAGAATGCTTATACAAAGTATGTTCCAACTTTGTTTAATTTACATCGTTTGTGGCTATGTACTGCTAATGGGAAGGACAGCGCTTTTTTTTGCCTCAAAGACTTTCAGGAATACTACAACCAATTGCAGAGATTGTCTATAAGGCATGTTTTCCCCACGTGCTTTCCATATAGTTAACTACTAAACTTTTACAGAATTCTCCAGTGATTTCTTTAAAGTTCCTAGCAGGCATGGGTAAAACCTACGTGTGTGGCTCACGCTGCTGAGTTTAGCTTTTAGCCCGTAATTAGGGTATTCCCATCTCTGTGATGACCAAGCCTTCTTTCCTGTGCCTTCCCCATTCAAAGGGGAGGTCGCAGGGAAGGGGGACATGGTGCGACTTCATGCAGCCCCCCGTTGGTGTTGTGTAGCCAACTGGGCTCTTTGGGCAGCTGAAAGAGAGAAGTGGGTGTCTGCGCTTCTCTCAACCCACTTGCCAAGTGCAGTTCGCAGCACTGAGATAAAGGTACAGTTGTCTGGTTGCACTTTTACATTTCAAATAACTCCCAGCAAAAAAAAGAGAGGATGATTGTGGGTTTTGGAAATATCCAGCTCAAGCCTCGTGGATGTGGAAGTTGGGGACGAGACAGAAGTCGGGTTGCTGTGGGTCCCAGCCCAGTGCTGGCTCCACAGACGTGGCAGAGAAAAACCTCTGACAGGAATCGTGTGGAAATGGTATTGGAGTGGACTAGCAGGATTCCTCACTAATAATCAACAAAGAACATTTATCTTGTCTATTAAAAAAAAAAAAAGCCTTTGTAGTATTTCCACTTGAAGTTGATTTTTTGGTAAACAAACAAACAAAAACAAAATTCGTCTTTCATACCAAGCCTAAATTTCACTGACTTCCGACTCATTTAAATGACAAGAGCCACTGAGTAATTAGTAGTTACTCCCAAGCCCCCGCATTCAGCGTGTGGCTGAGGGGATGCGTGGTAGCTCCCGGGCTCACGTGCCCTTTGTGCCTGCGCCTGGGGGCTTCTCCCCCTGCCCTCCGCAGAGGATCACTGCCGCCTGGTCTCCCCCGGGTGCCCACCATGGGGGCACCCAGCCTGCCCCAGCCCCAGTGGGGGGTCTGGGGCAYGAGCCACGTTTGCATGGGGTTTTCACCCCTAACATAGCACAAGCGGCTCTTAAAATACAGGAGTGATGAAGTGTGGATGCTGTCGCCTGGGCAGTGCCGCTCTGTTTGCAGAGTTCCCTTCCCTTACCTGGCAGTGTCCTTTAAACTTCAGCTTTCCATGAGTTTGAGGGAGAAGTACTGAGATTGACAGCGGAGGCACCCAGCGCTGCCGCGCTCGGCAGCGGGGCGAGCAGCCTGGGGGTACCGGCAGCTGACACCCCCCAGGCAATCTGCAGCGATACCACTGTGATCTGAAGCAGCAGCTCTGGATGTGCAGTACCGAGCAGATTTGCTGGGGGTTTATTTGCCTTTTTTTTTGTATACAAATTGGAGAAATTATTTTGCTATGACATTTAAATAACAACAATAAAAAGTAGGATGTAACTCCTCAGGAGTATGTTCTTCTCTTGGTGTCTGCATGTAGCTCCCACTGGTATTGATGGGAATTTTGCAGATGTATCTGAGGAAGAAAAAACCTTTAGCGTTGCATAACCAACCTGAATTTCTCTTGAGACTGTCAGATACTGAAGCAGTTGTTGAGATTGCTGCATTTGAGAAGTTATTTGTTTTACCTGCATATCAAACTCCAACTTATATTTTTATTTCAACAGCATATTGCACATCCTGCTTCTGGGAGAATACTGCACACACATTCAAGCTAAATTATATTTCATACTGTGCCTAAATACATTTACTGAAATGAGATTCAAACAATTAAGTATGTCTTCTATGATTTTCTCTCTGTTAGTCCAGTAGCCTAATAATTATCTCAACTGTTTTAATATGACTTGCACTGTGTTGTCAATTTATTTAGTTGGAATTAGTTTTCTATTTCTTTTTGTAAGTGTTGCCTGTTTACTTAACAATATTTGGCTTTGCCTAATGATATGTACAGAAGACAGGGCTAAGTGGAACATCAGCTGTTTACATCAGCTCCAACAATTAATGCATGTTAATTTTTAATTACAGTGATTGTACTAGAGGCAGAATGTATGTTTTTTCACAGAACAGATGTACTAGTCAGCTTTGCTGGTGAACATGCATATCGATTAGATGTTGATGCTGCCAGCATTTTAGAGGGTGTCAGCTCCTAATGTACTTGCAGATGTATGGATTGCAGTCTCGAGACAGACAGTTATGCGCACCAGCTAACTGCATACATCATTTTCTGCRGGGAAGATTATGTTACAGCAGCATCCAGGTTGCTGCGGCGGGCCCYGGGAAGTTAGAGAAGTCCAGGGCTGATTGCCTGCAGGGTCTTAATCCAGCTTTAAGCTCTTTTAGTGGTTAGTGGGTTTATTTTCCAAGTAGACTGAAAGCGGTACCAATCAACAGCCTTGGCTGTTAGATTCGTGCCAGCGAAGGCAGTTAAATGGCCTGCGGAGCAGTTCCCTCTGCCCTGACAGACATCAAATGTGTATTTTGCTGGTGGTTTATTGAAAACCTTCAGTGAGCAGCAGTGGACTGTTGGGAGTTAGCGGTGCTCCTGGCTGTGAAGAATTTCCCCATRAACACAACAAAGCCTACGTTCGTCTTTGACGCAAATGTGTCGGAAGTATTTGACACGTCTGTGACGAAAGGTGATGTGGCAAAAGCTGCGGGCCGTGGGCTAAGGTTAGCTTTTGCCGTCGTGGTGGTGCGTGGGCAGCTGCTGGGACGAGACCTCAGAGAGCGGCTGGGGAGGCTCACCCCCGGGGGAGGTGGCAGAAGCGCTGCCCGTGTTCTCTCTCTGCAAAACCAGAAGTGCTCAGAGAGCTGTCTGCAGGCCTCTGAGCTCAAGTACCTGGTGAGCAGAGCCTGGGAGGGATGTTTCCAGCAACAGCAGACATGTCTGCCCTTGGGTTGATCTCCCTCTCCCATACCAAAGTCCAGCTCTGAATGTTGGAGCTGGGCCCTTTAACTTAAATATGGAGACTCTTGAGGTTTTTTAATATGGCAAATTTAGTCTAGTCTTTGTTTTCACGTAGTCTGTGTTTGGGGTGTTTTTTGCTTGTTTGGGGTGTTTTTTGCTTGTTTGGGAAGGCACAGCAAAAACCCACCAAGACTTCATTCTGAAATGGGGAAGAAACCTGAAAAGCCTGCCAGACTGATGAGTGAACGTTTGGCAGTGCAGGCCACGCCTGAAAACCAGACATGAAAAAGGGCATATGAGGCAATATCAGCAGCACCAGGAGCTCCTTTTTTAGTATTGTACCCGGTGACCTCCTTATCTGAGGCTGAAACTTGCTRCCGCTGGTGATGGAGCCTGTGTTCGGCTTTCGCCCGGGGTCACCTCTGGCTGCCGTGCCGCACGCAGGGCCCTGCGGCTCTGCCTGGCCGAGCTTCTGCATCTCAACCCGCATGAAGCTGCTGGGCAGGTTGGGGGTGTCTGCTGTGCCGTCGATGTGCCCTCGCTTCCTCAGACCTGCAGGGTGCAGCCGGACGGTTTTACCGGTGCTCGGGCAAGGTTGAGGCTTGCACGTTACCTTGTTGGCTGAGATAAGGTGTCGGTATTGCTGTTAGGTCAAAGGAAGTGTTGGAGGTGCTTTTGAAGAACGTTGCCTGKTTTTTTTGTTACCAGGCTCACCATCCAGGAGTTCCAAATAACCTGTGGGTGGTGGGGCAGTGGCAGCAGCCCAGAACAAGGGTGCTTTTCCCACCTGGTAAGAAGGTTGAAGCTGTCTGTCTGAGATGTGGACCATGACCATGCCTTCCATGGCACCTTTGCAATCCTTTTGTGTTTGATGTAACAGACGCCTCTATTTTCACCCACAAAAGGTCACAATCTAGACTCCAGAGTTGCAAAGTGCTCCAGAACAACCTATAAAAGAGCATTAAAGATTGAGCTGAAGTTATTTTGACGGTGAAGTTAGTGTAACCACAGCAGTGAAACCATTGCCCTAGAGAGCAGATTTCATCTTCAAGACCTACAACCTGCAATTCAAGCTGCAGAAACTGATAAATTCATTATTACCTTGGAATGTCTTGTGAACAGCCGGTTGTCATTAAAACCCAAGGTACAAAGGTTTAGAACCAAGGCAAATTTGTCTTAAGACCAAATTTTTTTTTTTTTTTTAAATTGCCTTTAACCTTGTATGTGTCCTTGCTATGCAAATGTTGTGATAAGCGCACTAGGGTGACGGGGACCCTGTTAGACTGTTAGCTTTCCGTCCTCATAGCACTAACAGGAAGCATTACTTGTATCAGGTTGGTTTCGTGTTCAGCACTTTTGAAGTTCTTACCAGGCAAACACTTCTAAAAAATAAATACAAAATTATCAGAAGTAAACTCTTAAACAGAAAACTGATGTAATTCCAGGGGGCTGTAGAGAAATAAGTAACCATATTAAAACGTGCCTCTCCTAATTGGTAACAAATTCATTTACATCCTAAGTATGAGACCAGAGTTGCCAGATTGAATGTAATAATGGTCCTGTTTCACAACATATTCACCCTGACGTGCACTCTTGCATCTGTTAGGTATCTAAGTAGTTATTAAAGAATTTAAGAATTACAAATATTGCAGGTAGCAGACTTTTCATGCGTAAACTACAATATTCATAGCGTATCAGCAAAGCCACCTAATGAGTAGTAAAAATGAATCATAGTCCTCTCAAAGACTTATTATGCGCAAGTATTATAATGGTTGTTGAAGAGTACCTTGCTAGTTCTGTTATATCTCATGGGCCTCGCATACAAGAGACAGTGATAACAGTTATTGGAAAAGAGGAGAAAAACAGAAATACTTTTGGTGTAATATTTCCTCTTTTCTGCCATTGGAAATTACTGTAACAGTGAAGTCTTGGTCCTGTGGAAGCCAATGAGAGTTCAGCTGTTTACTTCAATGGGACTAAAATTTCTAGATGTCGTGAAGACCGTAAATGTTTGAATGCTGCATGAAATTAAATAGCGGAAGACAAAATGTGAACCTAAAGCCTCCTGTAGGTAGTTTGGTGGCCTCAGTGCACGGGCGAGTTGAGAAATGTCAGATACAGATAACGGAGAACATTACTAGGGGTGTGCTAAAGCTACTCAATTAGTCATAACTATTAGGTTACAAAAATCCAGCATTATGCCAATAAATGGCCAGTGAATGTGTGAAATATGATCTGGAGTGCTCTTTTTGAGTAGTTGAATAAATAGTGGCTCCAGAACAGTACTGATCTCCTGTGTGGCAAACTTGATAAACAGACCCTTATTTTAATAAGTCATTGGAATATTTTTCTGTAGTAAATCAATCTAGTCTGCAGACAGAAAATGGAGGTGGGGATTTAAACCAAACTTTCATCCATAGCATCAAGKTTTGAACCCTTGCATTTTGAGCACTCAACTTCAAAGTTCAGTAATTGCCGCTCATATGCTGCTGAAATTTCTTTTCAAAATGTAGTAGACAGATATCCAAGTTGGAATCTAACATGAAAGTTTGTATTTGCATGGTTAATACGAGTTTGGACCGACATTCCCCTTGAACCCACACTACCTGTCCCTGATATGGTATGATGGTAGGCCCATACGGCACATTCAAGTACTGTGTAGCTATGGCTGTAGATAAGTTAGCCAGGGTGTGAGGGGCAAGATAAATTCCCCACCAAAGCTCCGTGGCTGTGGAGAATGGGTAGTTGGTGGTGCGTGAGCCAGGTCTGGTTTCTGTCAGGTCGGGGCTGTGGACATGTCCATCAGGAGGGTGGGTTCCCCAGGAGTAGGACCATCTGACCTTGGGCTTTCTGTCGCTGGTGGCATGAAGGGCTTCATCTGTTTGGTGTGAGCTGCTGGTAGCTCCTGCTCCAGTTTCCTTCATCCTTCGCTTCTTTATGGGTAGGAGGACTACAGAAATACCACAGAGCAGGTTCTTATCTATTTTGGGGTTTTCAACCCAGTCTTAAAGAATTTGAGCTCTTTGTGGGCATGGGTAGATCATTCCCTCCGAGCTAGTCTGCAGGAGATCTCTAGGTCAAACGAGCGCGGCCACGGCGCAGTCAGTTTTCGTTGGGTGCAGTTTGTGCCGTAAGCTCGGGTCCTGTGTTATATCATGCTCTTACTGAGTTTGAACGCGCTCTGTAAGTGCAGTTGTGTAACCCCTGTAGAAGGAACCTACAACAAGAGTTTGCTTCACCTTGATCAGAACTACATCCACCTCTGGAGGGAAACATGACAGCTCAACAGCACGCAGTAAAGCAGCTCGGGAGACGGGGACAGAAAGCGTGTGTGGGTTTGTGTATATGTACATGCGTGAGTAATGTAAGAGTCTGCGTGAGCTGATAGCTGTGAGGTCGTCGTATGGCGGCAGAATGCAATTACCCAGAAGAAATTTCCCTTTCTYGATAATACGCTCGTAGTGCATTTTGCTCCCCGGCGCCGGTGCGGCAGAAGTCAGCGAGTCCCAGCATCGAGGGGTTAATGAGAACAACTTGCTGTATTCGTTATCTCTGTTAGCAAAGAAGTGCCAAGAAATAGACAACTGGCTTTGTGGTTTGGTGTTTTTTTTTTTTTTTTAATTTACCTTTGAGGAAAAAAGGCTTCCGTTTGTCTATGTGCGAGAGCTGAATTGTCTCATGTAGGTCAACAGCCTTTCACATTTCCCCTCCATGAAATGACTATGTAAGGGCTGGACAAGCAACTGGCTAAGTCAGCCCTTGCCGCATTAGAGAAAGGTTCCATGCTCCTCCCGTCACTTGCTGTGAATYGGCCTGAGCCACGCTTGCTTGCTTACTCTAAAAGGGATGGATGATGTTGTGCCTGAATTGCCCTGCTGCTGCTCCTAATGCTGCTTACAACACTGATCCCGAGCTGCTGTTAGAAAGCGTGGGGGAACCTGCAAAGCTTCCCTGGAGTTGGTGGGCCTTGGGCAGAGCCAAGAGACATGAAGGTCTTAAAGCAGTTGAGAAATAAAGGAGCAACTGCATTTCTGTCCCAAGGAGTATTTGCTGACTCTCAACACCCTGCCAGAGAGGACTTATCTGCCCTCCTTGGTGATGTGAAGAGCAGGTTATGAATTTGCCTTCTTATCAGCTGAATTCAGTGTTGAAGGATCACCTGTGCAGGTGGTCGACATGTCCATCCTGTCCTTTGCTGGCAGGACTCCAGTATTTCTGGAGTGTCCCATGTTCTGCTGCTGAGGAGCTCCTGCGCTAGGTCATGGACTGACCTTCCTCCTGTTGTATTTTTATGTATATATAATGCTTTGGGCCATATTCAAAATGGTCCTTGAGCAGAAGTGTGTTGTGTGGGGGGGGATGCAAAGAGAAAATATAGAATAAATGTATATTTTTGTTTGTAAAATAAAGAAATAAAATTAAGTTTGGCATAAATGGTCATACTTTCTTTCTCAAATGATCCATATTATGGAGAGGAAAAAATAACTTTCTGATTTTTAAAAAAGCCCTGAACAAATCTGGCAGATAATAATGGAATAACACGATGTCTTTTCGTCAGAAATGGATTTTTCCTTTTTGGAAGGCTATTACTAGGACAGCAGATGACTCTGCAGAGCGTGGTCTTGGGGTCTAAATAATTGTCAGTGAAGCCTCTGACTCTTTTCTTGGTAACTAGATCTTGCTGTTCCTGGGCATGTCTGGTGTCAGGGGTCTGTGCTATAGGATATCTTTCTCTGTTGCTTGGAAAAAGGCTTATGTGGAAGTTGGAACTGACTCTTGCTTATTTCTTGTTCTGGGCTTTGAAATGAACCCTGTGTGTCAGGCCTAGTTTGCTGGCTGCAGGGAGGACATGATAGCTGCTGAGTAACAGCTAACTGTGCTGGCAGTAATCAGCACCCGTCTGGTTCTCTCTGGCAGGGGTGTAGAGGCGGGGGAAGTGGGGTGAGCTTTGCCTCTACCTTGGGATTGGGTCATTGTGCGGTAAAACCTTACAGAGCTCCTTCTGGGTTCCCTTCAGAAAACTGGGGGGATTGCCCCAGGTGGTGCTACCACTGGAGTTAACTGACATCCTCTGCTCCTGTGTAAGTGGAGAGGCGTTCAAGTTGCTGTACAGCTCCTCCACCGTTATGGCTGCATCYGCATCAGTGTCCTGCAGGTAGTGGGCCCTGTTGGGTGTCCTCGGGCTCCTGGAGATCACAGGAAGGCATGGCTGTAGGTATGAAGTGCAGTTTTGTTTGTCTTTGCCCACTCTCCCTCCTGGATCTTTGCAGATGATGCCTGGCACCTGGCTGGAGTTACACCTCAAAAAAAGCCTATGGAAGGATGACAAGAATAATTAAAGTTATGGGAAGACTTACGGAGAAGTAATTACATGGTTGAGACCTCGCCAGCCTGGAAGGGCAATGGTGCAGGTCTATGAAACCCGGAGAGGACAGCGGAGGCGAATAAGGGCTTTTGCAGTAGAAAAACTGGGTGCCATCAAAGGAAGTGAGCAGCTGGCAGATCAGAGATAAGCGAGAGCATTCTGGGAGGGATCGTGGTTTGACTTTAGCCGGACCTTTGCTCTTGCACTGGACGTGTGCAGTGTTTCTGTACTGCGGTGCAAACAGCTGACGGTACCGCGATGCAGTGCCCTTGTCTTGAGAACTCGAGCAATGGGCCAAGTCCCCAGTGTACAAGGTATTGCACAAATAACAAAAATATTCCCTGCTTCCAGGAACACGCCATAGAAGAGGCCTGGATATCTTGGGGGACAGAGAGTCCTAGATACTCCCTTAAAGCTGGCCAGAGTCCCACTGCTGAGTCAAAGCTGTGGTTGCCACATTAACTGCAGTGAAGAATAAGCACTAAACAGTTAAAACTGCTCCGATGCGCTACTAAGAAGTAGGTAAGTAGTGTGTCGATAYCAAGGCTTCGTTAACTGTCTAGTCACAAATGCACAAAATTGCCTAGGTCATCACGTGGCCTGTATTTCTGGGAATGCAGAAAGTTTGTTTGGAAAACAGCCTTCAAAGCTGCTGTTTCTCGGTCGGGTTGTTGTGTGTTACAGATCTTCTTTCTCTTTCCCTTGGTTTAGGCTGTGGGTTGCCTGTGCCTGGCGACAGGGACCGTATCTGCGAWGGCCTGACCCACGCATGCGCCTGTCACGGCAGGTAACGGCACAGTCGGTGGGTCTTGCTGGACAGGGTGGCTGAAAGGAGTAGAAAGGTGAATTCTGCCTACAGAGCAGCTGCTGTAAAATTGACTAGAAGTCGTAGACTGTAATTTTGTTTTCAATCACCAGAAAAACGTGAGCTGACAGGTTGGGGTGGTGAGCTCCCTTGAGGACTATGGAGAAACAGCCTGTGTGAAGGCGGACAAGGGATTCCTGGTGGGGTGAGGGGGATGCCCTCGTTCGGCTGCATTGGGGGCTGCTTTGTCCCAACGCTGCTGAGGAGAAATTGCCTGGACATCCTTGGGGGTTCCTCAGCCCGTGAATCCTCCATGACAGAAACCGTCTGCGTGGTTCCTCAACCTCGGAGCTAGGAGATAAGCTTCGTGCCTTCCCATCTTATTTTCTGTGTGTTTTGGTTTTCTTTTTCCATAATTTTCACCCAGTAGAGAAACCCCACAAGCGGGTGTACCGCAGTGGAAGTTTAGGGGGTGCGTTGATCCTGCGTTCACAAGGAAGGTGTGGAGGACAGGCGCAGCCCCCAGTGCGGGAGGGGAGGAGGAAGCCTAGCGAGGCCAAGGGCTAGAAACTGAGCCCGAAGACGCTTTGGTGCGGCCGTGGCTATGTCGCAGGGTGAGGATACGGCGGCAACCTGCCTCGGAGCGCAGCTTTCTCCGGGGACGGGTCAGCCCGCCCGCGCCCTTGGCACCGCAGCCGGCGCAGCCGCCGCCGGCAGACTACAGCCCCCAGYCTGCACCGCGGCTCGCCGCCAGCACCGCGCCGCGCTATTGGCCGCCCCGGAGCCGGCCGCCAATGGGGCGCGGGTATGTTGGCAGGCGGCGGAAGGGGAGAGGCGCTCTTCGCAGCGGCGGCCCGGTGTGAGTAGGGGGCGCGGTGGGGAGAGGCGTCCCCAGCGCCCGCCCCGCCGGCATGGGGGGCAGCGAGAGCAGCCACGGCGGCAGGAAGGTCTCCTTCGGGCTGGATGAGCGGGAGCAAGTCCGGGTGCTGCAGGGCATCAGGGTGAGGCGGCCCGCGGGTGTTCTGGGGCCGGGTGATGGAGGCAGGGAGGCTGCGGAGGACGGGGGTGGAGGGCAGGGACCGGGGCTGAGGAAGGCCCTGCTGGGGTGGCATTGCTGGAGGAGCTCGGGCTGGGGGTCAGGGGAYGTGGTACGGGGCTGGAAGGGGTGAGTGAGGAAAACCAGCAAGGAAGAGGGGAGGAAAAACTGGAAGGCTGAAGCAGTCGGGGGTTGGAGAGACGATGGGATGACTGGAGAGGGGTGGGGGAGAGGGCTGAGTGCCTGAGCATGGCTTTTCTTGAGCGGCGACACACCAGCCCTTTATCTCCCCTTCCGAACTCTGCTCTCGCTCCTCTTTCCCTCCTCACTACTTAATGACCCCATCTTGCCCCTGTCTTGGGCTTTGCAAGCAGTTTGGTGCTAAAGACACTGCCTGGCTCAGAGGGCATCCAGGAGGAGACACCTCTGCCCTTATTAATGATACCAAGAGCCTTGGCAAAGCACCTCTGTCTGAACATGCAGGGAGATAAGAGGTTGTGGGGATTAGTGAGGATTAGGGGTGTTCCTAGGAGGGGCAGTGGGAAGCTGCTTCTTGAACTTTGATCAGACATCTGCATATATGTGTTGTGAAAACAAGCCCTGGAGAGTGGTAGTGGTATCGTTAAGGAACATTTTTTTTTCCCATCAAGATTTCTCTCCCTATTTTTCATCGGTTATTTAAGTTTTTTTATTACTACCATCATTTTCATTGCTGTTGCTTCTTCATACTTTTACCTGGTTTTCCCCTAAGATTCATCTGAAATGAGCTTGCAGAGTGAGTTCTGCTGTGGTTTCTTATTTTTCATCCCATTTTGACTAATCATTTGACAAAAGTTAACTAAGATTGTGCCAATCTCCGTTTTAAAGTGTTTGACAGAGGTTAAAGTTGTTCTTGCCTAATTTCTCTTTACAGAATATAGGTGGGGGCCCCTTGTGGACGCACCCTCACCTGCCATAGATGCAATTTGTTTGATGCTTTAATTTAGTTAGCTGSTCCATCAGCTGGATGCTGATGGAACAAATATGGGTTCATTGTTACTGGTCTGTTTATGACCTCCAGGAACTCAAGATGAAGATGCCCTATGTATTTCACAACAGCTGATTAGGTTAAATGAGCTGTGGTCTTTGTAGGCCTTTCTGTTTGACTTCTGAAGTAAAAGTTTCCCTTTCCTTTTTTTTTTTTTTTTTTTATTGGTTTGTTTTGTGAAATGAAATAATCATTCCCCATTGCTAGTACCAAAGAGGTTATTTGCTTTTTGCAGCTATGTATATAAAAGTAGTTCCACTGAGCTTGCTCTTAACTAAGCCTGGCTTTTTACAGGTTTGTGTTTTTAAAAAGCAGTTCCCATAAACAGGAATTTGGTRTGATAACAATGCATAACACAGATGTTAAAAACGCTGTTAAATTGGGTAGCAGTGGCACAGCTGAAAATCCATCTTCTACTGTGACCAGCGTAGGTGGGGAAGCGGCCTCATTTCGTTTTGTTCTGGAGCCATAACAGTCAGCACAGAACCTTTGACCTTGGGAAGAGGAAGGGGTCGATCTTAACAGTGCTGTGAGAAGCCCCTTGGACTGAATTGCCAGAAAACTTCAAGTTAACTTTTCTTTCTTTTCCACGGGTTTGGACTCAAGTAAGGGAGTGAGAATGAAGTTGAGATTGCAAAACTGTTTGCAGCCTTATGTGAATGGAAGGGCTGTGCAGCTGTTCTCTGCCGTATGATTTGCGGTACTTCTGCCATGCTGAGCTGGATTAGCAAGCATGGGACGGATGGACGGACTTACAGCCTGCTTAGCTCCTTTCCTTCCACTTCTGGTAAATATGTCCCTACTCAAGGGGTTGGCTTGTTTAGCGGTGCTCTCCACCTTCATTAGTATTTGTGGAAGATTTGTTCTCATTGTCCAGTGAAGCCTTTAGGGTCAGTAGATTAGAGGTTTTATCATTTACTGGTAGAGTATGGTTTTTTAAATGTAAAGTCAACGTATAGATGTTGACCACCTGGATTTGAAGGACTGTGCCATTGAACTGAGGTAACTGGCAGTACTTTTGCAGTAGCATGGAAACTAACAAATGGGGAGCTTTTATCCTGAAATATGTATGCATTAAGAGTTGACTGGGTTAATTTCTTTCCTCTGTATGTTTCAGCTCTCTGAAGATGTAGTGAACCGAATGAAAGAATCTCCTCAAAGTAAAAGGGACAACCAGAGATCACCCCGTTCATCCAGTGGCACAGCTCCATCTTCACCAGCTGCGGAAGGGAAACCCAAATTTCCTACAGGTACTGTCAGTCCCTCTCAGATTTACTGACTGTTTGACACACTTCTCAGTAGTGCTGCCACTGGGTGTTACRTAGTATGCTTGTATCTTTTCAAGACTACCTTGTTGTGAGAGGAGCTCTTTGATTAGCCTGTAAAACTTCTATGTGCGTAGATATCAGCCTAATTGAATGCCTTGGATGTTATGGTCCTGTGACGACATCTTTATGTTTCTGAAAGGTAGCCATGTCACCTGGCAGTTGGAGAARTTGAAATGCTGTGGTTCTAATTCTGTCGCTGTGTGACTTTGAGGAAGACAACTTGTTTTTCTAGATCCTTTCCTTCTCCATCTTTGGAATACCACCCTTCCCAGATACTTCAATGAAGGTGTATCGCTTTGTGAACRTTTCTAGGATTTCAGATGAACGTGCAATAAGCAAAGCAGAAATTTTTTATTTTATCTTTCATTCCTGGCAAGCTGACTTGTTGTCTCCTTTCCATGCACAGGGAGTATATTGTGGATGGGTGGGGGAAATACTGCTGTTTGTTCTTTGGAAATAAGCTCACAGGGAAGGATAGGCTGACTAAGCGCAGCTTTCCAAGTGGATGGTGAGAACTTGGTTTCTGAACTTACCTTTCTTTACAGGTCAGAAAACTACTTGGTTTCTCTTGGTTCTCAAATATACTTTGTTGATCTATGTTATCAGTGTGGATTTGTTTAAGGCATCCAGACTAATGTGAAGTTAGGGAACCAGGCCTTCGCTGTTAAAGATTTGTTTGCTGTTAGCCTACATCTTTCCTGAAAGTGGATTCAGCCTTACGGATGGCCTAAAGTCCATCAAATAATTTCATCTCCACTTGTGGGATCCCTTGTAATTACCAGGAAAATCAGGGTAGGAGATCAATGGGAAGACTTAATGGAACTACAGGAAGGAAATGGAAAGTAGGACTAAAACTATGCTTATGTTTCAGTATAAACCAGGGGTTTGAGGTGTTAACATCCTTACCTAGAAGTTTCTGTAGCATGCCTTGTTCAGTGTGCCTTGTTGAAGACGGTGCTGTCAGTGTCTCTTTGTTTCATGAATTCAAACTCCATCGAATTTAAATTTTCTTGAGACTTTTCTAAGTGTATTGTTTTTTTCTTTTGATGAGCTGACACTCACATGTSAAATACTCTTCTCAAATAACTTATGATGTGATGAAGGACTGCGTTTTGTATTATAGTTGTCACAGGTTTCTGTTCTTCTTTCTAGGAATCCAGCCACCAATGGCAAGTGACTCTGGTCAGAAGTCTTCTGCTGCAGAGCAGGAACTGTACAGGAGGTGAGGTGAAGTTCTTGAAAAAGACAATAGTTTAGCTCCTTTTGGACTATATATATATGTATGTTTTACTTCAGTCTGACTGCAATGACTGTATGTTTTAATGCCTGAGAATCCCCTTTGAAGCCTTGTTCAGTTAGGGGCCGTGGAACACACTTTTTTTTTTTTAGGGAAACCTGTCCCTTAACCAAAAAGAGCAGTCAGGGGAGCTGTGGGCAATTGGAGTGGTGTTTGGAGAAACAGGGAGGATCAATGTAAGAGCTTGTAACTACAGAAAACTTGTGTGTCGTGCATTGCAAGACCAATAGAGCATAACCTTGAGAACAGTTGCCTTTTCTGGGACAAGTGAAGGAGTCTGTGTCTGATACTTCCCTTAGGGATTTTGGMATCTCAAACGTGGTGATGGGTTTAATTCTATTTATACCTAAAATAATCAGATCCATCTTATGTATCTGATTCCATTCCTCCTCCTTTTCCTAGACTGGGTGTAATGTCTGTCAACCAGTATAGTGCACTATGAATTTTTCATCCAAGGGTATTTTAATTTATTAAGATAGAAGTACCTGTGAAGATGGGGTAAGGGTGAGAAAAAAATTGCAGAAGAAAACTGTTGTCTTCTCTTTGTCAGAACCACAGCAGTCTCCTCCTAGTTCTCGGCATTGCAAGGCAGTGAGAACTTCAGTTCTGTGTAACTCAGCAGCTTTCTGTTATAAAACTCCTGGCCTGATCTGTCTGTGCGTTCTTAAAGATGCTGTAAAGATCSGTCTTTTCCTGTTAACAATGAAAAGCAGTCTCTGTGTGTTGTGTTTTTTAGTATTACAGCTGACTGGCCAAACCTGTTGAAAGAAAACCCTGTTGCATCAGTCACAGTGTCCTTAGGAAAGTCAGAGATGCAACCAAGGAAGTCTGTGGAAAGCTGGTTCACTTTCCTGGGGACTGTGGAATTGAAATTGCTGGCAGTTTTCAGTGCTGAGCTACTGAACTGCATCCCAAATACCTGATCTGGGAAAGGAGAGGTAGAGGCAGAAATGCAGTGGAAAGGTAAGCAGGGAAGACAAGAAAGGGAGGAGCAGCTTGTATGCGTGTGGCTCAACTGTGGAACCAGAACCAGACCTGGATGGGCAGAAATGCACCCTGAGAAAGTTTGTGGATGGCACCAAATTGAGGGAGTGGTCACTGCTTTGTGGAGGGCAGCATTGCCACTCAGAGGGACCTTGGCAAGCTAGGGGCGTGGGAGAAGAGGGGCTGAGGGAATTGCATTGACTTAGCCCGGAGAAAAGGGRGAATCTAACTGTTGTTTTCAACTTCCTAAAATAATAAAATAGAGACAGTGCCAGACTGTTCTCAGGGATACACAGTGAAAGGACAAGAGGCAAGGGACACAAATCACAGCAAGGAATTCTGCCTGGATATTGTTGCGGGGGAGGGTGGCAGAAAACCCCAGTCAGTGAGCGCAGTGAAGCACTGGAACAGGTTGCACACAGGAGGGATATAGAATCTCCACCATTGGGGATCATCAGAGGTTGACTGGTGAAGGCCCTGCGTGACCTGATCTAACCTTGAAGTTAGTTCTGTTTTGAGCAGGAGGCTGGACTAGGTGGCCTTCAAAGGTCCCATCTAACCTAATTTATTCTGTGCTTCACTTCATGTTAATCTCTCTTGGCTTGCATGTGGGATTTCCAAGGCTCGAATTGGACAAAATTTCCTTCATGGCAATCTGAGATTCAGGTGTCCAGGCTATGGACCTGACAAGGCTGCTTCTCAGTGCTGTTGCTGCCTGCATTTTATGTGATTTTCTTTCACTTGTAGAGCAGAAGGGCAGCATTGTCAGATAGGCTAACTTCTGTTATTGTTGTACATCCCTTGATCTTTTCCAAAGCAGTGTCTATTTATCTAGCTAACTACTTTATATTCTCACTGTTTTCAGGTGGTAATTAAGTACTTAACAGAGCTAAATATAACTGAAGTATAAGCTTATATGGTGCTAAGTCTACTGTTGTTGCCAGAGCTGTACCTCACTGAAGCTGCAGGTCATGTTTAAAGTTTGTTGGACTTTTGAATTCCTGCTGATAATGGAGGGGCTGTGAGCAGACTTTGTGTCAAATAGATTATGGATTTGTGTTCCAGCTCTAAGCAGGGATAGTCCATGCTAAGCCATGACCCTGTTGCCAGAAGTCTGCTGATCACCTTCTCCCTGTTTGCCTTTGGTGCTCATACAGGTATGAGCGAGAACAGGCACTGGTCCAAGAGGAGTTGCTCCGGCTGGCCAAAAGAGAAAGGGAAGCAGCCAGCGAGGCCTTGAACACTGCCCTTCAGCGGGAACGGAACAACACTAACGAAGAGAGGCAGAGAGTGGCCCAGCTGGTGAGTAACAAAAAACTCCAGTATGTTTCCATGTAGGACAGGCTAAAATCTCTCTGCTTGAGGGGATTCATTAAACGTCACTTGTGTGACGAGCTTAGAAACTTTAATTTAGGCTGAAGCACTCATCACYTCCCAACTCATCACTTACGCTGGGCTTACAGTGTAGCTGGCAAGCTACGCCTGCAGCGTGTCATGTGGTGATGCGAAGGCCAGGCTTGCAGGGGAAGGCATAAGCAATGACTGTGCTGGGGACAGCTTTACCTGTGGCAGGTCAGTGTGGTGTGTGTATATGGGGTCGTTGTCTGAGCTAGAGAGAACTCTCTTAAACTATCAAGTATATGAAATGAATGTTTCAATATATACAGGAGCAGCTTCTGCTGACCTGATCTATCCTGAAACTTTGCTTCGGTTTTCTAGAGTATAATTGTGCAAATAACCAAATTAATAAAAAGTAATAACGAGTTCTGTTGTTTGAGTCTTTTATTATGCTGGTAACAGAAGAACTGTTATAAAACTGTCAAGTTT
Organism: Oceanodroma leucorhoa; assembly: GCA_030449065.1. Taxonomy (NCBI): domain Eukaryota; kingdom Metazoa; phylum Chordata; class Aves; order Procellariiformes; genus Oceanodroma; species Oceanodroma leucorhoa. The sequence continues at coordinate 22,579,206 of JASVER010000005.1, read as the reverse complement.
TGTAACATTTTGAAGAAGGCTTAAGGTTGACTTTTAGGGACCAGGAAGCATAAAGCCCTTCTGTACATACCACTGACTCCCAACCAATCTGTTCTTGCCCAGTAGGCAGACTTACTTTTGGGGACTCCTAGCTGCAGCCATTACTATTAGTCAGGCACCTTGGTGTTGCTGAGATAACCCGTTGGCTTATTGTCATACCAGTGCTGAGAAGAGCAGTGATGGAGGCAGAAGTACAGTGAGATGAGACTGAGTAGAGCAATAGGCTTATATCACTACAGTAGATTGGGGTTGTCATTGGTGCTTAATATTCACATGATACTATTTTTATATTGTTTTCTTTTAAATACTAGCATTACTATGGCAATGGTGTACTGCCTGTAAACAATGCAGAGTCATAGGGGAACTGCCACTTTTTCCTGACCTGCAGTGGTATGAGGTGTCTGTGACAGTGAGGTGGACTTGTGCTTGCCACAGTGAGCTCGAATTGCTTGTTCAGTTAGACTGTGATGTTGAAACTGCTTATTGAGAGAACTAGACTAAGAGTAATTCTCCTTGCCTGGTATGTACTGAAGGGATGGTTTAGGGAGAGGACAGACTTGAGTAATGATCATCTTTATTGTGTTTCTTCTATCCTACCAATCTGTTGCATGCACTTGATTTAACTGAAGAACCTTTCTATGAGCATGTTTTTTTCTATATGTTGAATGCTAGTAGGCCTGGCTTACCCAGGCACATGACTTGGCTGTGAAGCATTTTGAGGTTATAATATGAAGGTATTTTAGGGGGCTGAATAAATAAAATTTGTATGAGAATGGCCATAGTGGTTCAGACAGAAGATCCTTCTAGCTATAGCCCATCTCTGATAGTCATCCATAGCAGCTGCTTACAGAGAACATGAGAACAGAGCAGGTGTACAGCAGTATTTCTCACCTGTATACCGTGGCAACTTCTGCCATTCTGGGRCTTAGAGGCTTCTTTGATGAGGTGTTTTCACCTTGGTGGTTAACAATCCTTGATGAAATTGTCTTCCCTGAATATGTCCRTTTGTGTTTTTGGACCCATTTGTGCTTTCTGAGTCCATGGTGATGTCTGCATGTGGTTGGGTTGGTAGGTCTCTGAGACTGCTCTCTTGGATATAGCTTGTGAACGGCTGCTGTGTCGTAGGAAATTACATCGTGGCAGATTGTACCCTAACCATGGGAAGTTAGGGTACAAAACCTCTTCCCTCAACTTCTCAGTTCTTTTGGCTTTCTTTTTTTCTCCTTCTTACCAACAAAAGAAACTTTGCAAGCAAAGCTGCTCTTTTTTCTCCTTTCTGCTTTTGTAATCTCCTAAGGCTGTGCAGCATGTGCAGCATATGCATCATGAGCCTCTTGCTCATGATTGCTGAGCTTTGGAGTAGTGATGTCTGAGGCAGGTGACTGCCATTCCTCTGCATAGGGCGTCTGGGTCAGCAGATGCAGTATTAACTCTCTTTCCACTAGAAAGAGAATATTCTCTTTATGAATGCAATTGATGGACTTCTGTAAAGAGGGTGGGGAAGAAGCTAGTGGATTTATTGTCCAATCTAAAGATGTGGTCCAGCTCAGAAGTAGAGCCCTGCCCTCCTGCAGTGAGGTGCAGAGTAATCCTGGAGAAACGTAACTAGCAGAGTCAGGCAATATTTGGGAAGTGTAAAGAGGRCACCTCTAAAATGGGTTGGGACCTGACCCCTAACATACAAAAGCTGTTCTATTATCTGAATTAGCTTTTAATCCTGCAATGTCACGTACCCAGATATCGCATACTTGGTGCTCTGCCAAAATCTGATCAGGCTCTCCTTGYGTAACCCATAAAAGATAAATAGTGACTACGGAGTGTTAGCCTAGAACATGGTGCAAGAAAGAGAAACTGTTAAATTTCATTGCTCTTTAACTATCTCTTAAGTCATAAATTTAAGATCCTTAAAAATGGGAGTAGTCTAGCCTGTCCTTGCAAAGATGAGGTCAAAGYTATTGTCTGTTGGCTTCTAGGTGTCTTCCTAAGCAGGAACTGGTTTTGCCAGCCTTTTAAATTATTGGGATCCTTATCAGACTTGCTTTATCTCAGCTACAGTTTCCTTTTGGGCATGGTTACCTTATTGTAGTGTCTCAATCCTACTCAAATAATATCTGTCCTTTGTCTTCCAGTATTGTTTTCTTCCTTTGTTTGGAATAGGGCTTGAGTGTTTCTTGCTCACTTTTCTGCTTTTTAGCCCTAGCGTATGAGGCAAATAATGGGTGTGAGCTGCTCTTTCATCTCTTCTCTGTCAGTCTTCTCTTTCAGGTAGAAGATAGTAGTGGAACTCTAAGTACCTAGTGGTAGTCCAGGTGCAGATGGCACTGGAAATTTTCTGCATAAATTTGTAAGGGAACAACTTTCAGGATTGTTGTTGTTGTTGTTGTGACCTACTAGGGAAGCCAGAGAAAAATGGGGCAACTCCCATGAAAGAAATAACAAGTGAATAATTTGCTTCTAGCAGCACTTAATTTAGTAAAAACTGAAAATCTTGCCGCGTATAATTGGGAAGGTTTTATTTATTTATTTAKTTATTTTAATATTTGCAGTAAGATCTTGAGCTGCCCTGTGCCCTTAACATATCAATATTTTGGGGATTAGTAGCCTTCTCTTGTACAATTATCTCCAGCAGTGCTGCAATATTCTCCTTTAACCTTACCACTTGTAGACCATAAATCCAAATATGATAGCTGTATTTTGAAATGATTTCATTTTGATTGTGCTGAACGTCACTTGTCATTTAATCTGTTCTTTATGATTTTCTTTCACTGACTTTTATTATTGGCAGTATTGCTATGAAGCACTTTTTCAGTCTTACACAATGCACATTCATGAAGAGAGCGTGGACTACAACTAAGGAACTTGCTGTCAGCTTCTGGGGCCAGTTATTTCATCATTTATGGGGTAGGGTGCAGATTGAGTGGTGCACTGGTTACAAGAGGGRTTTAGAGTTAAGCACCAGGGTCCTGTTCTACATTTTTGTCTTGCTCTTTCTTTTTTTTTTATGACTTTGAACAAGGTACTTAGCTTCTAGATACCTTAGATTTTGAGTAAAACTCCTTAAAGTTTTAGTTTAAGAAGCAAAACAGCTCTGTAAGTAGAAACACTGCAGCATTCACTTCCCTCTTAGGGTGAGTATGGCTTTTGATTAACCATGTGGGACTGGCTCGAATGGAGGTAGTCCGCTAAGCTGCTGCAGAACTCTCACCAATTTGTATTAGAGATAAAATGTTTTGTTTGTACAGCACTGCAGGATTGTGGTGCTGACTGGACTCTGAATAATTTAACACTGTGGGTACTTACAATACGACAAGGATCGTAGGTACAGTACTTCACAGCAGGGCCTAGGGTGTTTAACTAATGCTTGTAGCATGCCTTAAGTCACATGTGAAATATCCAAGAATTAATACAGCTATCTTTAAATACTTTTTTATTTCTAGCATGTGGAACTTCCAAAGTTGTCATAAYCAAGTTATTTGCTTCACTGTGTTGTGAATAGTCTCACCTTTCCCCTATACCAGGAATCTTTCCTTTTTAATTTCCAATTAATCAAAACCTCTTCTCTCAACTTCTCAGTTCTTTTGGCTTTCTTTTTTTCTCCTTACCAACARAAGAAACTTTGCAAGCAAAGCTGCTCTTTTTTCTCCTTTCTGCTTTTGTAATCTCCTAAGGCTGTGCAGCATGTGCAGCATATGCATCATGAGCCTCTTGGAGCCAGTGGCTCCCCGCCTGATGGTTTTTGCTGAAACCTTTAAAACAAATCAATGTGGGATGGGGATGGAGAAAAGCAGAAGCTGGGGGGGGGAATAAACGCGATTAAGCGAAGACATCTCATTACTACTCTAGAAAGGGAGGATTATAACTTACAAAATAGGAGGATCTCATTTAGGGGCCATGTGCGCCTGTGTTATCAGGACAGAGGGAGAGCAAATAGAATAAATGAAATTAATACTTTGAAAAGAAGCATTACCCRGATTTGAGAATTGAACTAATATGATTTGTGCAAAGCCCTGAAGTTCTTATCTCTCCATTTAATACCCCTAGGATAATGGCTTTGTCAGAGTTATTGACCAAAAGTCGTCGTCTTCCTTCCCACTTTGAAAGAATGAATTCAGAAATGTGGTAATGGTAGGACAAACTTTGCACGATAATTAACTTTTTCAGACAAGACTGACAGGCATTGGTTGCTGCKTGAAAACAGACTGGACACAGAATTCCTAAATTGCTGGGAAAGTGTTTCTCCAGCTGTCGATTACGGACAGCTTACCATTCCCAGTGTTTCTAGTCACACCTTGCTCACTGGCTTGCTGGATGGCAATGTTTGCTTTCTGGTGGCTCCAGCATTGCACTGTGGTGATTAGTGTGGCCCAGAATATGAATGTGGGGGGAAATACGAGGATTTAAGGTTTGTCTCATCTTTGGTTGCTTCAGTAGCTGATTATAATTGGTCATAGGCTGTCAGATTCTTTTAAGATGATTYCTTGCCTAGAAATATCTCTCTGCTCTTCAAAGCCTCTCATCTCCTCTTGTTGATTCAGGAGAGAAGGGCTGAAGGAAGAAGTAATGCCTTTGATGGGTTTCGGCATTGGTGTCATCTTGTAAATGTGGGATTCTAAACTCTTGGGCTTTGCCTGTGGCATAATTTGGACACTTCCACCCTTGGTTCAGTGTATATGGATCTGCTGACATTTTAACTGGTATGTTTTCTTCTCCATTTCAAAGAATGTGGAGGTAAAATTGCTTAAAATTGCTGAAAGCAGCATAAACAGCCTATTCATAGATTGATACAATGGAGGAGAATTTTGGTGATAGTAGGAGAGTGATCAGGTGGAGTAGTGTTTTCTTTTTAGCCCTGTAGGGGTGGAGGAATGATCCAATTGGCCCATTCATGGAAAGTTTTCTTTAGATTTCAGGTCATTGATGAAGCTTCAAGCCAATCTTGCTTACATTTTTTGCTGTGAATTGCCCACTGTTGTTGAGCAGTATCAGCTGTAGATGCAGCTGAGCTGGTACTGAAGATGTGCTGAACATGATTTAGTTTTGTTAAGGTTTTCATTTACTTTGCGGTAAGCTGGGGATCAGCTTCATCCTGGCTGATTAACCGTAGATAAGCATGTCTAGATTAGACGGGGTTTTTGTTGTGCGTAATCTCATATTGTGACAAGCTGGAGTGACCRGCTGAGGTCCAGTAGTAGCATGGTGTTTGAAACTGTGACAGTGTGGGGCCATCAGTGAGGCGAGACTGCCGTGCTTGAGGTCAGGCCTCTATCGTCAAAACTTGTCATTTTTTCCTCCCTATCTGTTTGAGTTGATGTAATAAAAGGTATTGTCTCTGTGAGCTTTGCATAATGGTTTGGATACTGCTCACATCAGGGCCAGTTTTGTTGATTCTGTTTGCTCTGCAGCTAAAATGTAGCACCCTGAGCTAAACCCCTTCTCTTTCTAAAGTTGCAAGCCTATATGTAGGAAATAGTTTGGTTCTGGGAGGAGACATTGCTAGCACAAATCTTGGGTTTTAGTATTTAGTGGCTCTTTAATTTCTGTAAATATTTCTTGACTGAAGTTTTTTTGTGGGTGAAGCAGAAAACATTGATTTAAATCAGAAAGTGTGGAGACTTGTTTCACATAATAGTGCAAAATGAGGAAAAAGCCCATTCAGTTATTTTTCTCCAAGTTTGATTTTCACTGATGTTACAGTGATTAGCAACAAGTATCTACATGTGTTTATGAAAGGAATGACACCTTTTTTTTCAGATTAATTTTTGTTTTCTTCAGAAAATGACTGGTGCATTTAGTTACTAGARCATTAATTCCTACATGTAGTGTGGGTGCTGCCAGTTGTGGGGGCAGTACCTCCTGATGAGCATTGTTCCCTGCAGTTTGGCTGTTTGCAGAGCATTCACATACTGTGTGTCAAACACTCACATACCTACCCTTAATACACGCAAAACCAGCTAGGGAACTCTGACTAGGTTAGCTAGAAGTTGCAATGCAGTTGTTTTCGATTGCTTTCACTAATTGAATATTTTAAATGTGCTGTTACAAATGGAAAGATGTGTTTTTTGGTTTAAGCCTTAATGATTTATTACAAAATGTTGCGAGCCATTGATAGGGGGATTTAAATAGCTAGGCTGAGTAGCTTCAGACCTTGTTCCTTCTATCCCTGTCATTCTTGCTGTCTGAGCTAAGAGATACTTCTCTAGACTGTCTTTTGAAGAAAATGAATTAATGTGTGGAGTCTTTAAAGTTAGTGGTCTGTTATTCTATAGTCTCTGACYGGAACATCCCGCCTTTTCCCCCACAGTTGAGTTCCTCTTTGGCTGCTACCTTCTACTATAGAAGTGGGTGCATTTCTGCAGTGAAGGAATTACTTCTTTTTATGAAACAATTAAACATTTAAGGGATCCCTGTAGAAAATAATCTTGCYGTATTAAATGGTGGACTTTGGAAARGTTTGCATTAAATTTAAGCTTGGCATGGTGAGGATCTACRTGTCTTCTACCTCCAGCAAGCTAGTAACTTCCGGTCTCTGGAGCATCAGTGAGGTTTAAATTTAACTAAAACAATTTTGGAGAATGTGTACTACAATGAACCCAGAAAGTAAAAACAAAGCCAAAACAAAAGAAAACCTCCTCTTTCCTATCTTCTCTTGAGGGAAGGCAAAGGTGTTATCTGGCTAAGGTTAAGATGCTGCATATGTACTCATTTTCCCTGCTACTGCTGCTATGATTTGTCAGACATTTATAGCTTTTTTTTTTTTTAACAACTTCCAATTTCTGCAGCTAGTCTTTTATCTCCTGACTCTGAAGGTTAATTTGTGTTTGGAGAGTTTTTGCAGATTTCAGCAGCTGATGGTTGTTTGAGGTTCTCATTTTTGTAGTCTCTTGGGCTAAGGAACCTTATCACAAGGTTGACCTCTTTTTAAATCCTACAACTGCAACAAATTGAAGCTGTCTGTGGTGCTGCCTACTTTCCCTGTCTTGCCTTGCTTTCAGTTCTCCTGTGCCCATATTTCACGCTGGTTTTTTGTCTACCAAGTTCATATACTCCACAGAAACTTCTTCCAGATTCATTTGTTCTGACTTAGGGTTACTGTAAAGCCATTCCATCATTTAAGAAGCAAAAGATAAGATTAGCCTTCCTTTTCCCCTATCTATAACTACAAAATATTCAATTCATAAAGAARTAAGAGAATAATATATTGATATTTTTCCATGAATAGTCCAGCAAATAGTACTGCATCTGTTTTTTTTTTACTGCCAGACTACTGTGGAGTAGTAGAATTCTGTTCTAATTTTGCAGCTAATTTTGGGGGCATAAGCAACAGAGATTTGGTAATGCATCAGGGTGTTTCAGTAGGCTTTCCTTTTCTATGAGCCAGTATTAGTCAAATGTGGTATGGTTTGTGGTATGAGATTGTCATAGGTATAAAGGCTGAGAGTGTTATAAGAATGTAGTTCCTACTAGCTTGGTTAAACTTTATTTTTGGATTATGATTTTGCTTGTCTGTGTTTTGAGTATTTGGAATATTACATATATCTAACTTAGTATTTGGTGATAGCTTTCCAGTATTCATTGTGTTCTATCTAAAAAATGACAGTGTTTGAATCTTGAGTCAATGATCCTTGATCACTGAAAATTTTCTTGATGTTTCTGACTGGAAAGTCTTACTTAAAAAGAGAGCAAGATTATGAATTTAAAGGGCTAATACAATAGCTAGGAAATAAGTTTGCACAGAATGGAACATTTCGATTGCTCTTGCACTCTCAGATGATGGGGATGTGAGGCAGGTGACCTGCCACTGGATGTCACTTCTGTCATATTCCCTAGCTTCGGTGCTTCTGCCACCTTTTCTTGGAACCTTAACGTSTACGTCTTGACGTGATCCTTGTTGACAACAGAGGGGTGGTAAAGAAGTTACCTGAGATGGGCAGTGTTCTGCACCGAGTGGCAGTGTGAGAGAGAAACGGTGCAGGGTTCTTTCTGGGTCTCAAGAAAAGCTGACAAGTGGCTTAATAAAATAGCTGTTTTAATAAGATAGAATAGAAAGAGGACTACAGATAGCAAGTAAATCTTATGTCCCTTCAGATGCTGGGAGTCCTGCTTTCATGCCGCACTGGACAGACCTTGARTGGATTTTCCCATGGCATGCTATGCTGATGGAGAGGTTCCTCCTTTTTCATCGTTTGAAGTTATATTCTTACAAGAAAACAACTCTGTTCATAAAGGATGTTCACATGAGAACATCTTGCTGCTCTTTTAGATAAAGGCAAGGTCCCGCAGAGGCCAGTACTGAGGGGCAGCTGCCTGCAGGCTCCTCTGTTGCGATGCTGAGGAATCTGTGCAGCACAAGACGGGCCCGACGGCCACGCTCTATCTGTACGTGCAGCACAGCGCAGGCCTGCGCCTGCTCAGGTTAACTGTTCTGTGGATCACCGCCTCCTCGATGCATAGTGGTCTCCTGGTCAGGATCACTGCATTCCACCCCTTCATCCACATACAGTTTACCTTTCTCAAAGATAGGTAAGTTACAGGTTATATTAGCAAGCAGTTCAGCTAATAGCAAGTTTCCTGATGGGCTGGAATGCTATCTGTGTGATAACACCCGTCAGTGCACAKCACAGACTGGCATGGGGTATTCCAGCAGGTTCCCATACAGCAGCTGCTCATGGTAACGTACAGGCTTCTCAAGCCCCACGTTCCAAGCCCAACAAAGCATAAGTGTCCTGTTCAAGATCACATTTCCTCAAATACAATGTCTTCCACAAGTCTCCCAATACAAATAGCTTTGTTGGATTGTAGTAGAAGATGAAGCTGAGTCTACATGGTATGATGGTAGAAATCAAAATAAGCACTGATGTTATTTCTTTATTTCTCACCTTAAAGAAAAGTTAAAGCAAGCCGATACGAAGATCGGCTTGCTTTAAATACGATAAATTTCACTGAGGCTTCTTCCAGTTTGTTTATACCCTCTGCTACAGTTGGGCATCCTCAAACCTGCTTCTATTTGCTGTTTAAGTTTATTTTCATTCTTGTTTGCTTCCCTCTCCCTCCCTCTTTCTGTCTTTTTACTTTCCCAAAACTGCAGGATGGTTTGCTCCTGCTGCCTCTCCTTGTTGGTGGCGTTATCAGGCACGTGTGCAGCGGGTGAGATTGCAAACGCCACTGTTCTCCAGGATTCTAAGCATCAGACAATGTTTTACACGGTGTCCCATTCTCCAGCTGGCTGGTTGGACATGATGTTGGTACCTTATCTTCACGCTGACACACACTGGACATTAATAGAAATACATTGCTGAGGCACATGTGTGGAATTTCAAGCAGCCTTTCTAGCTGTGCTTTAGATAGTCTATTGTGTGCTTAACCTCTTGGAAGAGGTTTTGATGAGAAACGCATAATGTTAACTCTTGGGCAGCTGGGTGGACTCTCTTAGAGTTTCTTATTACAGTCAGCATAATATCTTCCTAATTGCATGTTGCTTATGTATTTTGGAGTTTCAGCAGTTTTAAACCTATCTTTTCAAGAGCAGAATTCCTCCTTCCTAATGCAGATTTTTAGGGAAGAAATAGCTATATGTATTGCACGTGGGGAGGAGGTAGGAAATACATGCTTCAGAGGGAAGTGAGCTGCCAGCTCACTTGTTTAGCTTTGTCTAAAGTCTGTCCCTGTATTATTTTTGGCTCTATGATTGCCTTACATCAACAAAAAAAATGACCTGAATGCAACTGCTGCTGTTTGCCAGGAATTCCTTCTGCTTTTGGAGCACATCAGAATTTTTATTGTTTCCTTTGTACTATATATGTATACTTTCTCTGCTTGTTTGTTATGACCATCTGCAATTATCTATATTATTTATGAGTGCTGAGTAAAACATGATGGAAAGTAGCTTAAAAGGGACTGTACTAAGGGAGAGGAAATGAGCTGATGACTTTCTCTTTGATTTTCAGACAATGAAAATAGAATACCTGAAGCTTATGAGGGAGGGAAGGAATTAGAGWGTTAGCTGGCTTTTTTTTTCCTGTCTGCGTGTTACATTGGGGGTTTAGAGCCTTTTTAGCCTCAAAGACTTTGTGATAATGGGCAAACTTGAAGGATGATGCAGTAGGAGTCGAGAGTAAAAATTGATCAAACAGACAGATAGAGCAGGGCTATGTATAATTACTGTCCAGAAGAAAAAAGCTTCATAGTTTAATACCTACTTGAATAGTACATTAGACTAAGGATACATTTGTTAAATAACCAGTGCTCTTCCAATTAGGACTGAGCTTGCCACATACATTCACTGGATCTTCAGCCCAATGCTTTTGCCAGGGAAAAAGTGGTTCACTGTCTAGCAGATGACTTCAAGACCCATTTTTTTCTAAAYGTAGCCTTGTATCTCTTCTCTCTCCTTTTCCCTTCTCTCCAGCCTCTGAGCAGAATGGATTTGTTCCTCAGTATTCATCTTGCTATAGCTGTAATTGGCACTGTCGAGCTGAAACTGTGACTCCCCTCTGTAGCTTCCAAACTTCCAATACACAAATGGTTCCTTGCAAAAACTGTTCTCTTCCCAACTGAGAGCCTGAGCAATCAGTCATTTTTGTATTTTCATATGATATGCTCTCCTARTTTAACAGCTAAACGTGGAAAAAGRGGAATTGGGAATAAGGGTATGTTTAAAAAAAACAAACCCCCAGAAAAACAAAGAACAAACCAGCACAAAACAAAACAAAGCAGCACCCTAAAAAACCAAAACAAACAAAAATCCCCCAAGCCACTAACAACAAAAATTTATGTCAGCTGCAAATGAACTTGCATGTTTCTTAAATTCTCTTCCCTAATTTTTCAGGGTAAAAGAATTCTGTTTCAAGTACAAAACTTGAAAAAGCATGAAAGCTTTAAACTGCAAAGCAAACTAAAATTTTAAAGATAATGAACATCAGTCCAGCCTGTAGTTTTATATCATTTAAAAAGTTGCCCCACCATCCAGCATGCCTTTTGCTGTTCAAGGCTCAGCATTTTGCAGTGTAATTTTTCTAAGCTTTGTGCTACTGAAGGTTATCATAGACTTCTATTAAAAACCTACTTGCCTGTGATTTCTTGTTATACAGTGACCTGCAAAAAGAGGTGGTACTCTGTGGTCAGGTAAGAATTTGACACTGTTCCTTTACTGGTAACAGAAGTGGGATGCGTCAACACCTTTTCCCATCTGATGGCTGTTCAGAAGCCAGCTCTCAGGTCACTCTGCCCTTGTTCCAGGTTGTGATGAACGTCTAAATGCAATCTTGAAGCTGTTGCCAACCACTTGCATTTTCTTTTCTTTAGAACAGTTTAGAAGTAGTTCATCAAATTTTATACATCTGGGGTAAAAATAAGAGTTTTCATTGTAGTTAATCTAGATAGAGTATCAGTTTGTGACCAAATTAAGTGGGAACCATTAGCCATGCACCTGCTCCAATAATGTCATTCTGCCATAGCAGGCTTATTTGCTAAGGTTAATAAGGAACGTGTTAAGGCATATGGAGGGAAAAGCGTTCTAATGGTCTTAGCTGCCATTCTCCTCTGCATAGATGGGACTAGCTGGTTAATAAATGCTTTGCTGCCTCAGGCCTTGCACATGCGGGCTGTTCCCTTAGGAAATAAAGTAGTTCAAGGGGTACCATGGGTGTTCTTCAGATGGGATTGAAGCRGCTGGACAGAAGAGATTTCCTACAGCATAGTCTTACTATCATGAATTTTAACCCCTCTTAATTTCAGTGTTTTGCTGTTAAGTATCTCAGTGGGCAGGTAATGCTGGATGACAGATTTTTCTGACTACATGCGTGTGCAGGCAAAATTTTGCCTTGTTGTTTGCACACGTTTGGAAGTTACATCTGCTTTCTGCRCAAGAAATATGTCTTACTGGGCATTCTTAAACTGCAGTAAAAATTCACATCTTTGCAGGAATGAATAATAAACTTCCATATAATTAGACTAATTTCATGCGGTTGCTTGGCCAGCAGATGTTGCTGTTGAGCTTGGTTAGGCTTCACTGTACAGTTCAGCAAGTCATTTGCCTATTTTAAGAGCTATGATGCAGACTGATTTGGAACTAAGTTTCCTGCTTGATAATTCATGTCATCTACTGGTAAGTCAATATACTGTCCAGAGACTTAAGGTACATCTTGGGCACGTGTGTGTGTAAATAAATAAGYGATATTAGAATGTCTTTTTTGTTCTGTGCATTATTTTTTTCACTTCATTACCAACTCTGAATTCTTATGAAACTTTCTGCTTTCATTAGCAAAGCAGTTTTGATTTGCTTATTTTTTTTTTTAAATTATTTTTGAGGGAGGGAGTTTGTTGGCTTTTCAAGTGAGCCTTTAAAATGTGATGGTGCAGATGGAGTCTAATAAACAATCCGTAAACAGTATATCCTCATTAATACCCTTTGAATTTAGGTTCTGGGAAAATCTGTTACCTGCCTTCTGCAGAACCTGGGAGATAAATTATGTGTCTTATTTGGGGTCAAAACCGCTGCTCAGCCTGGTGGCTGCTCTGTGTATTGATCTTGCAGACTCTGTGCTCTGCTCCTCARTTCTTTGGGATGTGATTCTAGCTGTAGTACTCTTATTTTGGAGCTAAAGATTTTTAATGTGCATCTCGGTTRCGTGCCAGTGATGGTGCCTTTGCTGAGTTCATACTTTTTTCCTGCTGTGTCGAGAGCACTTTCAAAGCAGCAGTGACTGATTCCTGAAGGTGGCAGTGAAGGGACACCCGTGAAGACTCCTTTCCAGGGGTGGACCAGGAACTGCTGAGCCCTCAAATTGGTTGCATACCAATGAAATGTCTCAAAGTTTTTGCTTATTTGTTTTCATTCTGATTCTAGCTTCTCCAGGATTTACCATAATATTTTTCAGGGTGAGTTTACCCTAAGTTTTTGAAGTTCATTGGTTTCTATATAAATACATCATTTGGAGTTCTGAGGCCACTATGTACTGACATAATTTACAAACTGGAGATRTATGTTGAATCAGCCTGCTTCTATCTTTCATTTTCTCACCATGCTTCCTGGGGCTCGCTTTCATGCTTAAATGCCTGGATCTAGCAGCTTGTGAAGTTGCTGTGTATTCAGGCTGCAGAGGGGAGGACAAGGTTGTTGTGAAGACAGTGCAGGTTTCCACACAAATGATGTGGTATGTTCTCAAGCCACCTCAGATTTCTCTTCTGTCTTCAGCTCTCTAGTCGGTTTCTAGTAGTACTTCTTGGAGGGGTAGATAACTGCTGCTGAGAGCAAGTTTGGTTTTGGAAGTGGTGGGAGGAGAGTAGCAGATGCTGTCCAAATGACATCTCATGCTCCCCGTCAAAACTGATGTCACTGCCTGTGTTCCTCAGATCCTCTTTAAGATTCACTATTTTGACTTACACCCTAGCCTTCTAATGAGATACTACCTACAAAACCTGGTCTGTAAAAGTTGACTATAATATCTGTGTCCCTTTGACTATCTGCAGTCAGACTCTGTAGACTGTCTAAGGCGGCCTCTACTGAAAAAACACGGGAGTTTCTTTCAGCAGAAGTTTGAAATGTATATGCAGTGTTTTTGTAAAGGCAGTATCTCAGGTCAGTCTTCACTGATATTGGAAGTTTCTGACTGATTTGAGTGATTTGGAGTTTAAAACATAAAGATAATCTAGCTGGCCTTGGACAAAATGAATTACTGCTTTGAGGGCAGAATCTTCTCTTGAGGGAGAAGTTGGTGGTTGGCTGGAATCCCTGCAGATTTTTAGGGAGGAGATTTGTATCTTTTCATCTGTTTTCAAGAAGGAGAAACAAGAGTTATAAAAACCACTTAAAGGTTCAGTTAAGATTTATTCTGGCTGCATAACTGCCTCCTATAATAACTTTAATATGCATCATCCTGAAACTCCTAATTGGCCCTGGTGTTGGCAGGGCTTTCAGACCCAGCAGAATCTCCAACGTTCAGCAGCTTTTAGGAAGGAATGTAGCCAGAGAAGCACAAAAGATGAAATGGCTGCCTTATAAATTTTGACTGACCTTGAGAGTCCTTGTTTTAACAAGCAGGAGGATGCTGTTGAGACCCATCTAGACGAGAGCAGTGGTGGSAGTATGTGTAGGTGCGCGATTGTTGCGGCAAGAGGAGAGGATGGGGGAAGACCTTGTGGGCTTGGTGGGAGGAGGTGGTTTTATGGTGGGCCATGTACCTATTTATCCTGTTGTTTCTGTTGCTGGTTGGAGTCTTGTCTGTACTGACATTGATTACATTTTTTTTTTTTTTTTCTTTTCTGATGGCTGCTTGTCAGGGTGGGCTATGGAAGATCTGTGGGTTGAATTAATCCATTTCGTCAGAGCTGGTATCTTTATTTAGGAAATCATCCCAGTCATTATTCCTCTCTACTTAGTGACTGACTGGTCCCTGTGTGGGTGCTTATCAGACGGATCAGAGCCTGAATGACTGGGGAGGCCGAAATTTTCTTTAGCTTGYCCTCTGCTCCCCCCCGTGCCTGGGTGGGAGGTGGAAGCCTGCCAGGCTGTTGCGGTGTCGTATCGTTTTTGTGAATGATGGAGGACTGTCATCTCGCTCTCCTGRGCTGTCAGTTGGGCACCTTTTGCAGGCCCTAAATTCCCTTTAAAACAAAACATTTGGCTTTAGTTTATTTCATTCCATTAAGTAATTTCACTGCTAATGCATAATTATCTACAGCAGTGACACTCGTCTATGCTTTAATTATCACAAAGCTGCACAATTCCCCCTCCCCCCTGCCTGGAAGTTGTCACTTCTGCAGGGTGGTTTTGCAGAGATAAGTGTGTAATACACGGCASTGCTTTGGGTCTCACACAATACTCAGGCAGTTGCTGATTGCTAAATGTAGGCAATAGAAGAGTCAAGGATTTTGGTCTCTGTCTTCTATTAATGGCTGTTATCCATGYGGAGTGAGAGATGTTGGGAAGGAAAAGGCTTATCAAAACTTCATAATACGGGCTTGAAGATAAAGATGTGAGCAAGTGCTGATTGGCAGCATTAAGCTTACAGGTGTTAGGAAAATTTGGAAGCACAAGTATTTGTTTTTCTTCTGAAGAAATGTAAGAAATGAAGCATCCGTGATCCTGGGCAGCAGCCCAGGAGCCCTGATTGTTTGAGAAAGATTCTTTTTGTTTCTCTTCCCCTCCCTCCCC